>BGPR01000492.1:327570-395075 GCA_013235015.1 Araneus ventricosus
TCGTGCTTTAGTTCAGTTACGTATTGCTGGTATGCCCAGAAAATTTTCTTTCTGAAATCCTGAACAAAGAAAATTTAATGGGACTTAAAGATCTGATGACTGATTTCCTAGCAATATGTGTCTGGATCTTGATTTAGTTTAATTGCTATTAAGTGAGGAAAAATTCTTTGTAATTGGCATTCTAAAAGCAAGAGAAGCGGCAAGGGCTGTGCTGGGGGGGGGTCACAATGAGAGCCTTCCCTCCGGCGTTCCCTCCTTCCTTCTGGTGATTTCCCCTTTCCTTCCTTCTGGTGATTTTTTCCCACTTTCCTTCTCCTCGCATACAAAACAACCCTCTCCCCTCCCCTTCTCAAAACCATAACTGTATTTTTTTCTGGTTTAGGACTTAAATTTTTCTTTGGTTTTGGGTCACCTATAATTTAGTATTATTGTCTATGGAATCTGGAATGCTTATTGTTTCTGATTCCAATCTCTTCGTCGTTTTAATGAAATTTGATGCAGCGATGCAATGCATGCAAGTGGAATATGGCCTCGGACTTGCTAGGTCTTTAGTGTGTACAAACCTTTGCTTTTACCCGGTCAGGTCACTCCACAAGTATGGAGTTTTCGCTGAAGCCCCTCTGTGTGGAGTGATCGCCTTGTGCCATTCCTAAGAAAGTTGCGATGTAATAACCTTCCATTACAATGTTTGTGTCAGTGTTCGGTGCTGAAAGAACATCAATTTCCAGCTCTTGGGTGATGGTACGGAAAGGATGAACAGTTCAGTCACGAACAGTTTATTTGAAAGCATAAGAAAAGAGCTTTTTAACTACGCTTTTAAGAGTTTTATATCATTTTGACGAATAACTTTCCTGTTGGGATTGGATTTAATTTGGCTTTTTTATGACGAAGAACCATGTATTCCTCTGCATAAACATATGGTTAAAGCGTGTAGTTAAAAAACATTTGCAGATGAGCAACAACTTGGCAAAAGCTAAAATCACTAAGTTCTTTAAATCTTTTATCATTGTAAATGTCATTGCAAAGCAAATTGATGAAAAAAATATTAAAAGTTTGAGCAGTCAAGGGGTTAAGAAAATCTCTAAAAAAAATTATTTATAGTATCAACTGGGTTTGTTCTTTGGTGGCTGTTGTGTGATATCCACACTTTCACCATTAATTTCTTCTTTAGAGATTTGTCAGAACAAGTAACTGGCTTGCGGTTTCCAGGTGGATCGTCAAGGGAATTAAATTGTATTTTAAAAATATCCTCTCATCTGAAGTAGAAGCTCTCTGTTTTGCGTATTATCGAGGGTCAAGTGACTGTAGCACGACTTTGAGCTTCTTCATGGGAGGAGGAACTTCGGTACTCTTGTCACGCATAGATAATAATCCTCGTAATAGTTGCTTCCTTTTTTGCTTCAGTTATCAGGCTGGGGAAACGATCCATCCCTACTTCAAGGTTACAGGAACTTCCAAACAGGCGGTGCAAGAGAAAGGTACAATAAAATAGTCAGGATTATTGCTCAAAGTATCAGAAGACGGTATAAGCTTTGGAAACTGAAAACTGTTTCGGGAAGCCCAGTTGGCGTTTTCATTAAGAGTAGAGACTTTTAATAGTTTGTAATGTTGGACAAGTGAGTGCGTTTTAGGATTCATCAGTCTGTGCACATAGCAGGTTTAGATAATTTTGTTATTCATTAGATGTACAGATTCTGACTGAAATAACTGGCTTCAATATAGGTCAGCTTTTTCTTGATTCACAGCTTCTTGATTTTTTTCTCAGAATACATAGGAAAAGAATTTAGAAACCATGAGCTTGGTGACACTTTGCACATTTGGGCTCAGACTATTGTAAGAATAAAATGACCCTCAGTACATCAGAACAATTTGTTTCCCGACAAGCGGTTTGGCTACCAATTTCTGACATTTAAAGCATCCTAAGTGGATATACTGGGACGCACTCTCGGATATTTATATACCCAGCGATACTGGATGGCAGAACAATAGAAAGAAAATGTCAGAATAACATGTTTGGATTTGGAGCAGTGTCGGTTCCCTTTCTGACGATTCTAACATTAACAACTCCCTGAAAAGAAGCCTTCAGAAATTTCTTCGTCACAGGGAGAATAAATGCGTCATCAAGCAACTCCTCGACAGGGAATTAAAGTCTTATGAGGGAGTAATGGTCTGGAGTAGGTCGAAATGTTTTTAATAAGAAGAAAAAGGTTACTTTGCAGAGCAAAATATGTTTCAAGTAGCAAATCGCCTGAAGAAAGTTTTTAACAGACTTAAGATTTTACTAATCCCATCGAGACCAGCACGAGATAGCGAAGGGATATTTCTTTGATAAACCGTTATTAAAGACGAAGAAGTAAAACTATTTAGAGCAATTACATCCCACTAATGCGTGCTTATAGCGGGTCTGTTTCCAGGTTTCGGCTGTTGAGTGATCCAGTACATAACACCACAGCGCCCGCCAGACTCGGCGCCCTAAACGGCTCCCTGTCGGTTGTTGAGTATTAGTGAAACGTTGATAAAAGCAAAAGCAAAAAAAATTACATCATTAGTATAAAAAACACTTGAAAGGAACATGATTATACATGGAATAAGAAAGAATAAAATAAAAAAACACATAGAGGATTACAATCAGAGGTATAATATAAAGCATATTTACAAGAGGGTTATCATATTTGGAGTGAGTGAAAGGTTGAATGTTTTCCTGTTACATTATTTGATACAGCTGCAACTCCATGATTCCGGCTGATGAGTGCTGTTCGAGCGACGAAAAAGAAAAAGATTGAATAAGCAGTATTACCACCAGTTATATTAGATGAAATGAGCCAATGTACCATCCTAAAATCGTGGGACTATTTTTTTTTTGTTCTGATCTTGTTATTATTATACTGAGGGATCTGATTGGGTAGTACCGATAGGGTTGGCAGTGATGTGAAGGGTGAGTGAGCAGTACAGATTGTGTTCGTTTTTTACCCTACAAGTGCAATTAGGATTCGGGTTCCGAGCGCTACCGCCACCACGGAGCTCAACAAGAAAGCAGTTGCTGGCTCTGGGCACTCCTCATAAATGGCGCCCAGGAGGTTGCTAGCGTCGAACCTATACGCTGAGGTCACTTCCGGGGCGTTGACCACCCTACGCCAAAACCCAGAAGTGCTGACCACTAGTCGCTGATCTAGCAACACATTTAGTACTAAGCTCCAGCCAGACTTGATACACACGGGAGACAACAATGCACCCTCTCTATTAAAAGGGTCACAGGGCCAACCATTAGAGTTTTGGGCTGTCATGAGAAGCAGGGAAGCAAAACAGGTGGCGACAGCTTGTGGAAGCTCCCTCATACCTGTGAGGGATAAAGTCAGCAGCAAAAGCCGAAGGCGTGAAGGGAGTAAACTTGAAGGAAAAAAAGATACACTAAGTACCTCGGGATTTGGGCATTACACCCCCTAAAGAAGATGAACTCCTGAGGGAGTTAGAACGTTGAGTGATTGTGATATGCTGCCTAGTCAATGGATTGAAGGGTAGTTTATGTAGTATTGTTGTTCTTCATCTTAACCTAAAAATATCTATTTATTGTACAACCCTCATCTTTTTTAGCCTTCTCTTCGACGGGCTACAAATTCTGCGCTTCGTAATAGCCGAGTATCTTTCTTAATAATTATATTGGTGATTTGTTTATATAAGATTCCTATCATATCTGCTAAATTTGTGAAATACAAATTATCGCTATGTTTCACGCATGAGCAGGTAAAACATTATTTACTACAATGCTTATATTTTCTGTAATATTCAAACATTCTTTTCAAATTTGGACAAAATGCTTCCGCTAGGCATTGTATGTCTTTCGATAATTTCATATAATACAAGAGAAAACTCTGCATGTTATAAACTAAAAAAAAAAAACAATGTTAGGAAAAATTTAAGATTTTAAGAAAACTATATCTTCCAACTATTTGTTTATGCAGATTACGAAAATTTCTGTAAATATTATGAACATTAAACATTACCATTCTAAAGTTTCATCTTGTTATCAGATATTATGTGATGGGGTGGGCCAAAACCTTTTGTCTATTCAGCAGTTGTTGACGGTCCCCTAGATTGTCTCAAGACCCATCTTCAATTGTCTTGAAGAATTGAGTAATTTATTCTTTTACATGATAGAAATTTAAAGGCAGTCAGTTAAGTCTTTCGGAGAAATTCTAATGTGCAAATCTAGAAAAGTGTCCAGGTCCTTTTGGGTCACATAGTGTATAACTTAATTAATAGTTTTTATTACATGATTAACCTATAGTTATAAAAGAATACATTGAAATTTTACATTAAAACAGTATGCACCTTCGAAAGTATTTACAATGCATTATTTGATACAAAATTTTCTCAAGCATATCTTAATAGTTCGACAGACTTTTTTAATAGACGGATAGTACGTGTCGACTGAGCCAATTTTCATTTTTTTTCTTTGCCAGTATATATTTTCTGTCAAAAAGTCTCAGATAATATATTGAAATGTCTGGTGTATTCTCGATTGATCTCCTCCAAATGAAATAATAACATCAAAACTCTTATAGTAAAGGATATTAGCCTGTATGAACTGACCTTGTATTTCGCTTTGGCCACTGTAACCCTGTTTTACTACCTGGGAAGAAATTTCATAGCCTTTCAAGTTATCTACAAATGCTTGCAGGGCTAGAAATATAGAGGCTGAGTTCATAGAACTTCAGTGAAAGAACCAGATAGGGGAAATTTGTTACGTCATCAAGCTGGCACTCGCGCTCGAAAATCGAATTCACCTTTACTATAAGTGGTTTGATTGTGTCTTCTTTTTTTTTTACTTAATATTTAAAATTGGATTCCAGTATATCAAAATATCACGCATAGTAAATATTTGCTTGAAAACATATATTTTTTAAGTAATTGTTAAAGGATGGTTTTGGATCTTGTATTTTAGGAGTAAAATTCAAACATTACGTATCGTGCGCAAACCATTTCATGTTTGATTGAACAAAGGATTAAAACCTTTTAGATACTCACACATGAGTTATTTTTTAGCAAACATATCAAAAATCTAACTAAGAAAAATTATTAACTTTATAACTATACGCATTAAAATATGTAATAAATATATGAGATATATTTAATATGAGAAAAAATGCCATTATCCACGTGCTATGACTAGGTTGAACTTTTAAAATGGTTCCAAATTTGATCTTCACTTATATGAATCTTTTTCACTGCAGATGTGCATTTCATCAAAACTTAAAATGCACCCCTCTCTGGTTTTAGAATGAAATGTTTTGGCATAACTCAGACCAAAACATGTCAGAAAACATAACAGGTCTACAATAAATTTCGAACATCATCTCTTATTGTGCTGGCCGGCACATTGTTTTCCTATTTGTTCGACAATATTTATAAGCCCTCGAAATAGATCGAATAATTAAATGCCTAGAAATATCTTCTGCTGTCCACTTGATTTTGCTTTTTATTTTCTATTACGGAATTTAGGTTCATGTTAAGATATTTTTTAAATTTTCTTCTATTTTCGAGTAGGTTTGTTTCATTTACTTTTAAAATTTTATTTTTCGGTTTAAAATACCCCATGATTGGAGCTTTCGTTTTCATTTCTTTTTCTTCCTGATTTTTTTTAGTCTCTCTTGTCTTTTCAAGTTTTTTTTCAGAGAAATCTAATTTTTTTCCAGAAGTAATGCATTTTCTCTTTGGGTTTCAACGCCAGGGTTGAACAAATGTTTTCAGTTGCAGGTGTAGTAAGAAGTCCATGCTGGAGCTACGTTTCACTGCTTTTAGGACTCAGTCATTTTTAATCTGATTTTGTTCCTGTAAGATAATTTTTCCTTTTCCTCTCACTTCTACTTGAAACATACTTCCCCGTTATCTTGCAATGGCAAGTTTACACTCGGAACTTCATCAGGTCTTAAAATTTACTTTTTATTTAAACCAAGTAGACAGATTCTCCATTATCCATGTAATTCCTTGGCCGAAGTCATGTATTACTTGCATATCCTAGCGTATTTTACATTGATATGATCTTGCCTTTTACATTTCGAGATCAAAGTTTATTATTCAGATTCGGACAACGTAAACACTATGATTTATTACACCGCTTTGTCTTTCGTTTTCACTGCAATATTTGAACACATTAGCGACCTTCAATAGAATAACTCCCAAGAAATGCAAAGAGATTTTCATATTCACCAAAATAACAGTAACACTGGACACTTACATTAACAAACTAGAAAATGAAAGCACAGAAGCTTAGAATGTAGTCCCGTCAACGAAGGATTTGAAAAAAAAATAACTATGTTCGTGAGAGAACTTATGAACATAATAAAGTCCCCGCCCTGAATGGTAAAACTACTTGCGCCATCTTGGATTTCATCCGCCCTTTTTAGTTTTCCTGATTATCTCGAAAACTATTCGAGTTTACAATTACAAATGGTTAAACAAATTAAAAGGCGTAAAATTCCCTACAAATACTTTTTATTTTCTTCTAGCTTTAATAGATCTTGTACTGGTGAATGGTCTCCAAAGGTTGCCGCCATCTTGGATTTCCTCCCCCTTTTCAGTTTTTCTGAATACCTCGAAAACTATTCAAAGTAAAATTACGTAGAATTAACAAATGAAAGGAAAAAGCAAGATTCCCTACCATATAGATTCTTGTGTTCTTCGGGTTTTAATAGGTTTTGAGATAATTTATCTAAAGCAGAACTAAAAATATAAATTGATATACAATAAACTGAAGGGTTTGAAGAAAAACAAAAATCATACCGTTTTCAAGATTGTTTAAATGATGTCTCAGAGTCTACTTGGTAGACATAGTAAAGATCTCCATCCTGCGGGGGAGTTCGCGTCCATACATCTTGAGTTCATTCCCCCATTTTTATTTTTTCTGATACTCAAAAATATTCAATTTTCAAATTAAATTATTGTACATAATTAAAAAGCTGGCCATCCCCATACAACCTTTTGTTTTCTTACAGTTTTAATAGTTTTTCCAGAGATAATGGGTCTCAAGTTTATCCTCTTGGATTTCATGCCACTTTTTTTGTTTTTTTTTTAGTTTCTCTTGAATATCTCAAAATCTATTCAATTTTTAGTTCATGTAATCAGCACATTAAAGCTTAAAACCTACGTCTATAGTGTCTATATTATTTTGTAATATCTAAAAATATAGTAATCAGCTTATTAGTTTAAACAGGTGTTGATATAAATAATAATCGCTTTATTACTAGCCACTAAATCTGCTTTAATAATACTTAAAATACATATGCACAGGGTAAATATTTCTGATACTAGCAGATTCGACTACTATACTTCAAAGATAGCGTATTCAAAAAGCGTGAAGTGTAAAGCTGTGGAGTCGTAAATTTAGTAATGATATCCATAATAATACTCTAAAAATTCATCTTCTTGTTGCAAAACGTCTCGTAAAAACACAGACAGCGAACTAATCCAGAAAATCTAAGAAATTAATGCAAAGAAGATTATTTAGAATAAGAAGAAGAAATACCATCGAGAAAAGATCACGCAGTTTTTGGTAATAATCATTTACCAACTATTATGACAAGTTACGTATATTTCCAGTAAAGCACTCTAGTTAGAATTAGCTCGTTGATCTGTGGCTATGGGCATGTGTTGACTATCCACTGTACCTACTAAAGGAAACATAGCTAAATAAATGTAAGACGATCAACTCGTCGCTGAGCTCAGGGGAATATTCTTTGGCATGAGATAAATCGTCCGCAAGAGATAAACGTATGAAAAGACTTGATAAAGAAGAAATAAAAGAGAGAAATAAATAATATATTTAAGTTGTAGGAAACTAAAGATATATTATTTTGTAGATTTGTTGAAACTCTTTATGTATATTTTTTACTCATTATTTTATTCTTGTCGTGCAAGGTGTAGAACAACAATAAAATGTCATACAGAAACATTTTTATGCATCAACAGGCGAATTTTTTGTAGAGGAACTGTCCCGAGCTCTTACCTGGTGTGCTATTATCTTGAAACGTTGGTATCTGGAAGAAAATGCTTTGATTATGATTTCCCTGTATTGCTATTGCAATATATAATCAAATTATGAATCCTTTATATTTTCTTATCTTTTACGAGTGATAAAGTATTCATTTGCAAAAGAATTACATTCGTGCAACGAAAACTCTCTGGAATCAAAGGATAGCAGTAAGAATGGGCTTAGCCGAGTGGTTGAAGTGTTTATAACAAAAGATGAGACCGAAGCCAATGGCCCTGCTTAACTGACGACAAAATATTTGGCTCCAGTTTACCATAGTATAAGCTTTTCACGGCTCTGGGATAGGCACATATTTGTTTTATGTTTTAGTATCAAATTAGACTAGCAAAATGAAATGATTGTCGAAATTCACGGCTGTTAAAGAAGGCATAATATGGTGAATGAAACGATTAGTGCGAATGAAGAATATGACATGCAAAAAAACTAAATTTGATTAACAGCTTTAAAATTAGAGGAACGGTTCTTACCTTGCAAGTTAGCATGAACCAAATTTTATGGATCTTGCTCTGCTCAGGGTCTATCTGAAATCTTTGAGGAGACGAATTTCGCAATTGGTTTGTCTGAATTTCACTGTTGTCAAAGAGAAAATGGATGCTAATTAGCAATTTGCTTCCCAATGCTTCACAGAATGTTTATGCTTGTGATATTATTAAAGAGCATGACAGAAAAATATTAATATGAGCTTTAATTTGATTTTGTGTTCAAATGGGTTTACAGAAAATCTTCCTTTTAGTCACTGGATTTATTGAAAGGCTTGCTGATTAAAATTACTTTAAATTGTCAAGCAACAAGAGAACTTACCACCTATCTCAATTTTGAGTTTCAAGGAAGAAAAATATAATTTTTCACAAATACAGATGATTTCATTTGTTTCACATGTAGGATGCTAAAATCTTATGATATCAGCGTTGAAAAAAAGAGTGAAAATATATTCGTTATTGGTTGCGAAAAATGAGTTTTTCTCCATTTCATAATTTCAAAAAAGTTGAGAAGGATGGATAGTGCTGATTCTTTGAATAATATTTAAATCAAAATATCCTGCTAAAAGAATTAATATATACACTATTTTGTGGGTGATTTCAACTATGCGCCCTAGGACTCCAGAAGAGGGCAGCTTTCTTTTTTGATTGACTGAGCAGAGAGTGGCTCGGTAAGTAGGGTTCTATTACAAATGCCACAAAAAAAATTTTTTTGTTTGGTGCCTAAGGTTTTACTAGAGTTTTGACACTTTTTGGTGTGCCAGCGTTTAAAATGTAGAAAGCAGTTTTCACTATCAGCCATACTTTTTGAATTCGATGCCAGATAGCTTGTATGAAAGTATTTATATGACAAAGTCTATTCTCAAACAGATTCATCACAGGAAAAAAGAATGAATATTAGACTGTTCTTCGTAGGAAGTTGTGCTTGGAAGTGAAAGGAAAAGAGATGATACATAGCGATTGGTCAGTGGGTTTAACGCATCATCAATGGGTAATTTGTTTTTGACTTACAAGAGTAACTTTCTCCTTGGTTCAGTCAGAGGGGCCACGATATATCCTTGCTTCTTTTGCCTGCAGGGATAGCTTTATGCAAACAATACCCATGATATAAGAAAAGAATGGGTCTAAGGAGGGACATGGATTTGTTGGAGAAAGAATGTCATTCCAATGAACTTAGTCGAGACGAAGCATGTAAAGCTCAGGGTTAATATAATATTCATAGAAAGCTTTTGATCAGATAGCTCGCCTTATACCATATGCAAAATAACTAAATCAGCACAGAAATATTTAAAACTGTTTTTTATGGTCCCCAAATTAAACTGTTCATATACAGTATAATTTAGGATTCATAGAATGAGACAGAGCAAAGCGTGGATCTTGTTTGTGTTCAAGAACTTTCATGGATATATAACAAGGCTGAAAACCATGTGATTCTATTTAACAGCATGCTTAACTTGGAGACTTTGATCGTAATTTGAGCATAATGGTCCATTACTTTTATATACTTCAGACTGCTGTTTTCCTGAAATTCTTTGCGATAATGTAGAGCGAATGTGAACAATTCCACTGAGTATATAGACAATGAAAGGAATGGACTCCATAGGATGGCAGATACTGTCAGAATCTAAAAGAGACTATGAAACAGGAGTAAGATATCTAAACAAAGAAGCTTTCAAGTGGAAAACATGCTTTTCTTTTATATTTATTTGATTCTTCATTTTAATATATAATTAATCTATTGGGTTACAGGAAGTGCTGTTTTATTTCCAATAAGATAAAATGTTTTGCATCAATCCTATTTTGGAGAAGTTTTTTTTTAATTTGACGCGCCTGTACCCTAAGTCTCATTTGATGTGTTAATGTAAATACATACTGTCAAATGTAAAACAAAGGCTGATGGGTAAAACTTTGTCTATTTGTTTCTAAAATATGAAAATACACATAAAATCGGTTAAAATTCTCGGCAGCAAATATGTATTGGTGTATTATTGTGAAGCAGTAACAAAGTCATTCAACAAATTATATTCATCTAGTGAATTGCATGAGCATTATTTTGTGAATTGTGTAAAGAATCTCGTGTCTGGAACATGTCTCATGAAAGAATGTCATGTTTAAGTTTCAATTCTGAACTTTTCTAAAATCCTTCTGTACGTCCTAATTACTTAACGACGAGCTTTCTATGCACTAATAGGGAAAGTCGGGTAAAGATAACGACACTTACGACGAGTTCTTCCTGACTTCAATATTCTTTGCAGGAGGTTTATTGTTTGAGCAACTCTTCTTGCAACTTTTTTTTCTTTAAATGATTTTTTTTAATTTTTATTTTAAATTTGATCCCCAAATTTCATAGGGAACAATGTATGCCCTTCCCAACCATCATATTTTTTAAAAATTCTATATGTCTGTATTACTCAAAGCAAACTTTTACTTGAAATCTGCATCGTTTTTTTAAATATGTACTTAATAATATTAATAGTGATACTTTTTAAACTTCAATATATTAGATATAAATTAGTCTTATTGAAACTAAATAAGTATTCTTACATTTTTTTAAAATATATAATTTTATTTCTCAAGTCTATTAAGTAATTTTTCTCCTTCACACTGTCATCAGCTTGTGCCCACCACAGTGATTTTAATAGCCACATTCAGTTTCCCACGTTACCGCGCCTCGCGATCGATAATCATTTAATTAACATCATGCTGCTATCAAAACACAAAACTGTTGGGATCACATTTTAATCGTCAAATGGTCTCTGAACAGAAAACAAAATATAATCGGACTAAGTAACAGCATAAAACAAATTATATTTATCAATCAGAAATTTTAGATTCAAACAGCAAAAGAAATGAAATCAATTACGAATCGCATCGCCATGCTGATTTTGTCCCAGCCAGTGCTAGGGTGGAATGGGACAGAATTGTCATAAACATTGAGAATCCCAATTCCGTTTTCTTTCACCTGCAAATGATGCATTCATCTTTATTATCAGTTTCAATGTGTAGATTGCCATCAGCATCAACAAAGAATTCAAATGAATGAGTTGAGTCTTCAGATTCAGACATTAAGTCGAGGGGTGTCGCTAGCTGCTACTTTCTTCTCTTTTTATAGTATTTTAGCAGGTTTGTTTTCATCCAGTATCTTATGTACATTCTTCTTCAACTGCAACAGTTTTCGTTTTATCTCTTTTTTTCCTCTTTTTCTTTTTCTAATGGGATGTTCATTTTTTCACTGGAGTGCCAGTGCATGAAAGGGCAGTGGCAGTCAGGGAGTCCTTGGCGAGCTCATGAATTAGCGTGGAGGGATTCGTCTTCTTACCCGCCACCCAATTCGTCTATCTATCCCCCGACTACCTTTTTATTTGAAAAAACAATGAGGATATCACACCATCAGAAAAAATTAAATAATACATCATTGAACACGTTTGATTAGCTCTTTACAAATATCAATATATAAATCAAGATTTAATCCAGGGGGCTATTCCTATCAAGCAACGAAGAAAGTTGCGTAGGAACTCAAAACACAATACCGAGTACTGGAATCACACTAATAACGAGGTGGAATCTTTTGGGTGGTGACGAGGTAGCTGTCCATAGCTCTTTGATGATGAAAATTGAGGCATTTATCTAGGGGTAATTTCGAAAAATCAATTCATCATCTCACACTTCTTTGTCGTCTTACCAACTTTTCATATATAATTTGGAGAAAATTTTAATACTGGCTGGCCATTCACTTTAGAACAATATTATAATCAAACTGTATATTTAAAGCAATTTTTATTTTTCTAAAAAAATACTGTTTTAAATATATCTTTTTAGATAATTAGTATTCTTCCACAAAAATATAGCTGAACTTTTCCTCGTCCCAAACCTCAGCTTTCCAAGTTACCATGGTTATCTAATGACAAGGTTCCTTTTTTATAACTCAATGTTTTATTCATTTTCTGCAAATTAAAAAATTCAAAACAATAAAAATGATCAAAATAGGGAAAATGACTGAATAGATCTCCTACAGAGTATTTTAGTATGACGTGTATGAACTTCTGAGAGGAGTTGGCTGTTCCAAGACTAATCGAGAATTGCATAGAAACATAGAAGCAGAAACGTCACCCTCATGTATTAGTATACAGAGGAAAAGAGAAATGAACCCACGTAAGTGAACAGCATGAGTCATATTAATAGCAGACAAATTTACGATGTGAACGCAGGAGGTGTTAGATTTACACTTAAGTCTGATATCGATAGTGCATGGCATTATGAATATTCTGAAAGATTCCCATGTTATTTTGTATCTCTTATTTTCTCACATTATAAGACCACGGTAGCTACAATCACCCGTGCGGCAAGGTCGTGAGAACTGTCCGATGGTTTTTTTTATTTTATTTTAAAACCCACTACGACCCAGCCTACCCGGAAGGGTGTAAGGCCTACTGTCCGCAGATTAGTAGTATAGCTTACGAGTGATCGCAGAAAAAGTAATTAAGATCAGAGAATTATTCCTAAAAATTTTAGAATTTAGCGACGACTAGCGACTAGAAATAAGTAAGAACTACCAATTACCGGGAGCTTTATATTTCTTGAAATTTTACTCGTGCTATAAGGCTTTGCCATACATCTCCTGAACGAAACTCCTTTGTGAATAAAAAGGCTTGTGCTTATACAATCATTTGCTTCTTTGACATTTTAAATACTTTATATTTCTTTAAATAATATTATAGCTCAACTTATACCGATTAGATTCAATAATTTGAGGATATTCTTTGCTTCATCTTGAGGAATGTTAAAATAATATGTTATCTTTATCTTAAGTGAGTGGATTAAATGAACTCTTTCTCGCTAATTCCTACCTTCTAGAATTTGTATCCAACCACTTGCAATGAAGATAAATGGATATCAGTTGTTTCTTTTTTTCTCTATTAATAAATTATTTGGAGAAAATGCAAAAGCAATATAAAGTGTTCGATATTTATAAAACATTAATTTTCAGTTGAACTAAAATATTATTTTCAATGAATTGAACTTTAGTCCTTTAATTATTCGTAAAAGAATCTAACAATAATTTTCTCTGCGCAGATGCTTGTTACAGGTTTGAAAATGCTTTTACTCTTTAAAAAGAGGCAGAAAGAGTATCGTTTAAATATGAACTCGAAAACAAAATTCATAACACTAAAATTTGTTCTAGTGTTATGAATATCTCTATATGTTTTCAGTAACCACAGCAAGTTGTACTGATTTCTATGACTATTATTTGACGAACTTATTAAATAACAAAATTTTATTCTGAAATTGCATCAATGAATAGAAAATAGGAGTTGGAGAAGTTAGAGTTTGATGTTTTATTGCACAAGAGTCGTAATCGTCCATGCAACTCCAAATCATAAGAAAAACTCATAAATTTTATATGATATATAAAACTAAATTTCCTCCGTATTAAAATATAAAATATTTTTATGTGATGTGTGTGTTATTATTGTGCATTGTATTTGTGATATTTCATTGTGTATATTGTATTTGTATTATTAGTGTATTTGACAATGTAGTAGTATTATGTGTGTGTATGATGTGTGTGTGTGTTGGTGTTGTGTGTGTGTGTGTGTGTGTGTGTGTGTGTGTGTGTGTGTGTGTGTGTGTGTGTGTGTGTGTTAATGTGTGTGTGTGGCTGCTTAGTATTGTGTGTGTGTGTGTGTATTAGTGTGTAGATTAAGAATGTAGAAGAAAAAGATTGCTTTAAGAATTATATGTGTGTGTGTGTGTGTGTGTGTGTGTGTGAATTAAAAAGTATGAAGAAAAAGTTGTAAATTATGAAAAAAATATAAAGAAAAGGAGTAAAAAGCAAGTCTGAAGTAAACAAAGTGTTGCCAAAATATAAAATCAATTATAGTTTTATAAAATGGATTAGACTAATAGCTCTTAAAAACTCGAAGATATTTCGGTGAGGCTGTTCTGCTACCAATTCATGCATCTGCAATAATGATGACATGACTGAAAACAAAACAAAGGATGAGAATGAAATTCAGGGCATTCAACCAAAATGTGAAAAACTCGACAGGACGAGCACATTGGTGTCCTCTCACCAAACAAAAGATGTTTGTGAGTAATGAGAATGCGGCCAATACGTAGTCTAGTCTTCTAGTCTATTTGACATGGGCTTCTAGAATTGAAACAATAGGATACAAACCAAGTTTCTGTTCAAAGATATGAAGTTTGCTTTGGACCTGCCACACCGAGAACTTGCATCTGAAATACATTCTTACCGAATCAATGCGCCGAAATACAAGATCGTTGTTAAACGTATAAAACAGTTTTCTTAGCGCCATTAGCCGATTCGGTATCAGTTATAAATACATGGCAAGGAACCCAGCAGAATGTTATATCAAAACTCCAAACCTGAAGTGTTTTTAACTGGTAAAGCATGCCTATTGCTACAGAATGTTTGCAACTGGCAAACTGTCTGAATAAATGAAAAAAAGATACTAGTTAGCAGAGCCGGTCTGAACAAAAGCGGGGCCTGGTGCAAAGTTGACTTGCAGGGCCTTGAAACAAATTTCGTACAAAAAAATAATGTATTGCATTTTTCTATTTTTGACCTTGCATAATTTGGTAGAGTAAGGACTTAAGGAATACAGGTAGAGTAAGGACTTAAGGAATACATGCAGATAACAAATAATTAAATTATTTTTTAATCGTAAAAAAGTCATAAATAAAATAACAAAATGTTATTTTTGTTTATTTTCTTGCAAGTTTTATAGCAAATTCGTTGATAATATCATAATTTAGTTTTTTGGTTAGTTCGGATTCGTTCTTTACTAATGCTAAATCTCAAATAAATTTTTATTATTCTCAGTCTCAAGAAAGATCTTTCTGCAAATACGAGGTAGTTGGTTATTTCATATAATTTTCAGAAAAATAACAAAATTTGAAAAAATTCAAATAAATTATTTTTAACACTTTCGAGACTCCAGGAATGTCTTAGTAAGTTTATATCAATACATTTTTTTTTAAATTTTGCCTAGACAGGGTTAAGTAAATATTCAAATATTTCTAATATTGTGATCCTGGAAGACAAAACTTAACGACAAATTTTGATTTCTTTATAGATATCAATGCAATCAATTTTCATTTTGCAGAATCGGTCATCGGCGCGGGGCCTTGTGCGGTCGCACCGTTTCAGACCCCTTCGGGCCGTCCAGTTAGAATCAGAAACTTTCTCGAGAACCAACAAAATTGCAAGCAATTCGGCGTCAAAACAGAGCACGAATCATGCAGGCAATAATTGCATGTGATTGCAGGAAAAACAACATCGCACACAACAGTTTGAATTGTTTTTGATCCATGCATCAGTATAAATCGGTGTGTAGGTAGAGAATTATACAAGGTGAGAAAATAAAAATCTGTTCAAGAACAGGAAAAGATAAAATAGTGGTAAATGTTCCGGAGTTTAGAAAGGTATTAAAATATAAAAGTTCTGTTATCGTCTCACGGCGGAAAGGATAAAAGTTTTACTGGATGATCTTTAACAGTATCAAGATTAAAATCTTGAATGTCAATTTTCATCCTCTTATGAAAAGGAAGAACATTTTACGGACGAGCCATATAAAGTCGGCGAAGCCTAGTAGTCATAGTCAAATGTCAAATAAGAAATATAATTTCACTTTTCAATCAGTGGAAAAGGCAACAACTACAGAATTTCCAAAATTATTTTTTTATTTATTTATTTTTAAATTTTAATACAATATTATATACATTTGGTTAATGTATGATTCATATACATTTGGTTTGAAAACAGACATGCATTTAAAAAATCTTAGATGCTTTGATTCTACAAATTTGATAACCGTCAACAGTTTTATCATCTCTTCAAATTCCACGAATTTAAATCATTCCTTTATTTATAATCCGTATGTATTTCTCATTTTGCTGACAAATAAATAATGCATCTCTTTTCTTTTTTTTTCCTTTGGAAGGCACGAAATTGATTCGATAGATCTGTTTACCCTAAAAATTCCTGTCAATAGTTTTTTCTATCGTTTAGATGCATATTTACCTTTCAGCCACATAATTGGTTAAAAGTGAGTTTGGAAAAATGCCGTCACTTATTTTTAACAGAAAGCCGTTACTAGCATTAAATTTTATAAACAAATTATACGTATCACATTTAAGCTAAGGCAATTCACGAATTTCGCCAATTTAAAACTAGACGAACCTGTAAAACAATGAAACAGAGGAAAAGTGGGTAAATACTCATTCCAAGCTTGCTTTTTTTGCCTTTAAGAGAAAAAAATTAAGAAAGAACAATAGAATGTCTGCAACAATAATAGGAAGTGGGGAGGGACATTCAGAACTTTGATTTATTCTGGTAATTCCCTAATGACAGTGGCGGACTAGCCAGGTTGCCAGCTTGCCTGATGGTATGTGGGCCCCCTTATACGTAAGTCAATAGGGCCCCAGGATGTGTGTGTGTGTGTGTAAAAGAGAGAAAGCGAAGAACTCTTTTTTTCTAGAAAATATCTTTCGCTTTTTCGGAGCAAAATTGCAAATAGTTTTATGTTAAACCACACAATATTTTCTGTACAGGGCCGGGACGCAATAACCACGAGATTTTTATTCTTCTAGGAGGCCCCTGGCAAGAAGGAGGGGATAACCCCTCTGCGCAGGAAGGGTGCGACCCTTAGAGGTGGCTAAACAACTTGCTTTTTGTTGTTGTTTGTGCATTTTGCTGTTGTAAAACTGACGGACGAGCGAACTCGCCTGTTTTCTTAAGTAAAAGAAGGGGGGAAAGTCTTTTTCGGGCCTCTAAATCTTTGAAAATGCTTAATTTTTCTGGGATGAATGATGCAATGATATTAATGAAATTTCGGAACTAAAGATCATGAAGACCTTATTAAGAAATTCATTGTGAGGCCGCGGTGGCTTAGTGGGAAGGTCTCGCTCGCAAGGTTCGCCAATAACTTCTGAAATATTTATCGCATGAAAATTATTTTTACACCATCTTAAAGAGCAATAAATTGTATTTTTAATTATACTGATTTCATTACGGTGCAGTTTTTTCTCTAATTATAATTAACATTTCAAACTTAATTTTAAACGCAATTTGTAACAATGCTTTCTATTGTCATTAAATTAAATTCAAACCAATTTATTGTTTCATTAAATCCTTCATTCACGTGTTTTTGCCACTGTTAAAGTTATAATAAGAAAATATTAGATTCTTTGGACATTAACTCCAAAACAGACTTGCGGCCACAGTGACTTAGTGGTAAGGTCCCAGTCTCGAGGCGGGAGGTCTCCAAGTTCGAAACCCAGTTACACTGAAGATCCTCCGCGTACGTGGGTATGCTGCACGTAAAATCATACTTAGCGGGGCAAACGCCCTCTCGCTGGTGTGTTGTTGGAGGGAGGGAGTGCCAGCTCAAGTGTTTTCCTCGTCATCTGACCGCGGTTGAAAATTATAAGACGAGTCCTAAAATAGCCTTCGTGTTGCTTCAAACGGGAGGTTAAAATAACTAAACCTAAACTAGACGAAATTCATTATCTGCGGAGAACTGGGGGTCTATTGAAAAGGATTGGTAGATGATTTGAATGCAGAGTAATTTTTCTCAGATATGTACAGTCATCGTGAACTGACTTGCCACTTAATGAAGTGGATAAAATATAATACACTTCTGTGCCTTTGAGTTGTTAAGAAGTGTTCTTTAAAAAAAATTGGAATAGGTAAATAGCTTCTACTTATTTTCAGTTGTTTGGTTAAAAAATTCTCAAAATTACAGTACATGCTGTACTACATTCAAAATTATCTAATTTTCAATCGTAAAATTATATTTATAGCTGGTATTTCGTATTTCCAATCGTATGTATAATGCATGTATTCTGTAATTAGTAATATATTAGGAATAGATTTTAATAACTTACTAATTTTAATTTATTATATTTTTATAAGATGGCATTCTGGATGTGATAGGGCCTCCTTTACTCATGGCCACCACTATTTTTAGACACAGTCCGCCACTGCCTAATGATAGTCTGTTTCAACCGAAAGAAATGTAATATAGTTTTCCATGATGGAACAATATGGTCTCTTAGTAAGATTTTTCTCAAACGAAGGCATAAAAAATTGATGTATTCATTTATTTCTTTAAATTTTTTGCAAAAATCGATTATTCTCTATTTTATGAGGCGATTTCTACGACGGGTGCTTAACGCATTTAGAGGTCTGAAGAGGAAGCGGAATTTCTTTACAGTAAAAATTCGAAATTAACGTTTCATTTTTCATTGATTATTTGTAATAAATTTATCATTTATTTCATTAAATTAAACTATTATAATACATTCAAATTTGAACTAATTAAATAATGATTAATGTTAATTATGCCTATCATATGAAGATAGAGGGATGCCACGTTGAAGTCTGCCTATAAGTATAACGAAAATTTAGGAAACCCGAGTAACTCAAATTCCATTTAATGTAATTCCACTAAGAGCAATTTCCAATGATGCTCAATGTTCTTATACTTTCTAATTATTATATACTTACTGTGAAATTTCGGCAATTATACAAATTTAATTTTTTCATCTCTAGTAACTTTTGAAATTTAAACATACATTAAGATTTGAAATCTTTTACAAAGTAGAGATGGCGCCACTAACAATAGATAGTTGGTAATGAGCTAGAAGAATCTCAGCATCTAAGCTGTAGCATAATAGCACAGGATAAAGTCAGGTGCGGGGGACTTCAGAATTTTGGCAGGTTGGAGCTCTTCGTTTGTTCTTTCCCAACCCCAGTCTTCAGGTCTCTTTTTATTGCCAAGCCAGTGCTGGTTCTGATAGTAAACTTTTAGGGAATGTTGGTAGGCAGCTGCGAAGCGAAGCCATGCTGCTACTCTTGTTAAATGAAGATTTCATGTAACGTAGCGAACATTATTCAAGGATGGTGCATCATGCAATGCCACAAGAAAGCGGTTCCCTACATCCACAACAGCTTCAGGGATCATATCCGGGTTCTTAAAAATTTCAATTACTTTGAGGAGATCATTATTGTTTTTCAAAATCTGCACAAACTTCAATTTAACATAATTAAAAAGAGCTGATGTGGTGTCACTTCCGCGCATGGCATGTATGAATAAAATATTGTCGGCGATTGTTTTTTCTAAAACTCTGTGAGGAGAAAATATCTTTTCAGCGATTTTCCTTTTCCTAGTTTCAGGAAATACACGTTGTAAAAGGTATAAATGCCAATTAAGATGACAAAAAGTTCGATATCTTCACCTATGACAACCACAGACGGATGAGTTGGGGCCAAAGCTATAGCTTTCATAATTAAACAATCAGCATCTTCGTCTGCTTTCTTGTATGTCATGTTTACTGAGGAGAACTTGTTCATCAGGATGGAAATGAGTCTATCCTTGTTCTTCGGATTGGCCAGGAATTTTTCTTATGAAACAGTTCGTATCATCGTTTCATCAAACATTACTTCGCTTGACATTTGTTTCTGTGTTCTTCTGGCCCGTTTTGCACATTTAGTGCCTCCCACTGTTTCATTTTCAGGATACCTATCGAAAATTACTAGAGTAGTTGATGTACGAACACATGTCACATAATTATCACAAATTGATGAAAAAGTTGAACCCCTTTTCCAGATGACTCTGTGCAGCAAGTATCCTCCATCAATAATATACACACTGCTTTCAGCATTAAAATCCCGTATACATGGCTTGAAAGCTTTGTATAAAGAGGATTTCGTGCCTTTTCGCATTACAGCTTCAAACAGAGGTAATGGAAAGGGACATAGTTCATATGTTAAGACGTCCTCTAGTTCTTCGTCCGATTGCTTTGTAATATAAATTATCTGGAAAAGCGTTGTAGGGTTGATAGATACACTTTCATCATGCACCTTGATAGAATCACTTATTACAGATAGTGGTTGCACTCTGTCATTTCTTTTGAATTTCACAGTATTAAAATTATTTCCTTCGATTCTTTTGATACCAAGAGCAGGTTAGGGGACAATAACAGGGCTATATTTAAGCCTCCTAACTTATTAAAAAATTCGTGATATTTACTCTGTTGTTTACTTCACAACCGTGAAAGTCAGGTAATACCAGGGGTAGAAAGATGTAGGAGGAATTTTGTGCAGATTATGCAAGTATACTCATAATATAACTGATAAAATCTTTATTTGCACAAAGAGATTTACGGTAGAAAAAGTATATTAATTAAGTAGGAATTTATTTAGTAAGATAGATAATTTCGCGCATACAGATTGGATGGTTCGTTGTTCAAGTGGAGCTAGCAGGCAAGTCAAATATTCGCCAAACTTCAACCAGTTATAGAACTTAAACGGTATGCGTAGCGAAAAAATAGTATAAATTGTAGGACATTTGACATAAATTGTAGGACATTTTGTGCTGCTTATTTTGATATATGATGATGCCATAAAAAAGTTGAAAGTTTTTTAGTTATAAGCAAAAAACTGGGGGAAAGTCCATTTTTTTCATGTTTTTTGGCTATAACTAAAATTCCAACAAAAAGTTTTGGTAGGAAACCTCAGATTCGTAATCAGCACCCCAAAAAACATATAGGAGCAAAAAATTACGACTCCACCAGAATTTGTTTTAAATCATTCCTTTTTAGCACCTAATGACTGGACTATAAAGCGAAAGTAAATTTGTATATCGCACAACCCTCACTCTTCGTAGTACAAGCTTCATACACGCACCCAGGGCGGAATTACCAAATAAGGCAATGTAGGCAGCTGCCTATCGGCCCTGCAACTTTGGGGGCCCCCCGAGATCTTATTTATTTTAAATTGCTTTCAGAGCTTTTATTAGATTTACAAAAGCTGTGTACTAGAACTTGCTGAAATTAAAATCAAGTATCGTTTAAATTTCAGAACATTAATCTTGGAATAATTTTCATGTTTTCAAATGTGTTAGTAGATCAATGTGTTGCAAGTCAACAGTCCTGGCGAACTTTGTATTAAAATATTTAAATTGCGTTAAAAAAAGTTCAGTATTTTTTTTTTTTTGCCATTTTATTTTGTTATTTCAGTATGTCATAATATTGAGTTTACATAAAAATGAAATTAAAATAAAATGTCTGATTTTGAAAGTTGGGGTTGGGGGCCCCAAAACTTACATTGCCTATAGGCCCCTACAGAGCTTAAATCCGGCCCGCACGTAACTGACTAGAAAGGAAAAAAAATTTGAAGAAATATGGTTATAAGCAATGATGGAAATACGGTTGGACGCAAGAAATATGGTTATAAGCAATGATTTTTAATTATAAAGATTTAAAAATGCGTACATCCAAAATTACTGCGCATTTGTGGTCTCAAAATTCCATCACCATCACTAAACTGCTCTTAGTAGCAAATATTCATCTCGGCCGAAGCCAACATAACTTGTAGAAAATTGTTATTCTCAAGGGCACTCTAGGGGGGAAGTGCACCAAAGGTAAAAGGAGGAGAAACAGTAGTTGAAATTAAATTATTTATTTATAAAACATAATATGATAAAGGTATTTACACGTATGATTATTTACAGATTAGACAAGAGATATTTAGGGTTTGTTAGTTACTTAGTTAAATATCAATTTACACCACGTTTAAAAGGTTTGTTAGCAGGTATGTAAGTAGGTAGCCATCGCCCATCGCCGCCGTGCTTACAGGGAAGAGACCCCGTAGCTCCATACGCTCACCAATCTACCGCATGACCGTTCCTCTTGATTTCAAAAAGTCATCTCTTGGATTCAAACATTACACTTGGTTTTTTTTAACGGAGAAGCACCCACGCATCACGTGATTAGCACGAAGAGACCGCGTGATCGTTATCTCTCGATTTCTTTCCTCTGACACAACAATATTCAAATGAGCTTGTACGAAAAGTGAAAAAATATTATTAGGAAGGAATTAAACTTACGCTTTTAAGCTATATGGGGAAAAATACAATTCCTACATGAATTAATGGACCCATTTCAAAATTTATTTTTTTAAAAAACCTAATAATGTTACAGCTACGGTTTCTTTTTAAAAAACAGCTCATTTTAAAAAGTTTTTTTTTCAAGATAGGTAACGCGCTGTTACGGTGGCTAGATGGTCATAAATTATTGGACATCTCCCATTTTTGAGAAGAAAAATAAAAGCATATATTTGTAGGGAATTTTACGTTCTTTAATTTGTTAAATGAATTGTAATTCGAAAACTGAATAGCTTTCGAGATATTCAAGAAAAACTAAAAGAGGAAATCGCTTCATTTGATCGGTAGCCATTGCGTATGGAAATCTCTCTCTGTAGCAAATTTAGAACTCCGTAATGGTACGCCACCTATCTGAAAAAAACTTTTTTAATTGTTCTCTCATTTAAAAAAAACGCAATTGTAAAATTATTAGTTTTTTTTTATTAATCTTTGAAATGGGTCCAATAATTTATGACCACCCTGTATTTACATAGGCTTAGCCAAGTATAACAGTGGGAAATTTTTCTATGATAATGAAAGATAGTTTTTTCATTAAACTGAAATTTTAGTTAAATGATAAATTTATACATTTTACTCGGGTCACCTTTTGCCCAGTGGTGTAGCCGCAAAATATGCAGTGCCGAGACGCTTTGAAAGATGAACCGGAACGCTCTAACCTGGGTGGCAAAAATCGCGCTATTTTAAGGACGTTTTCACAATTTTTGGTTATTTATTTCACGTTAAAAAATGCAATGCCAGAACGGCGTTCCGATGAGTTCCGGCCAGGGCCGGCCCGAGGGGGTTGCGAACGGTGCAACCGCACAAGGCCCCGCGCCGGATTTTGCAAAATTCATTAAAATTTTTTTTATCCTTTTTAAAAGGTTCTTTCAACCAACTTTTATGTAAAAAAAGGAATAAAATAGAAATAATTTTTCTAAAAAGAAATATATTGCAATTTTTTTCTGGTTTTGAAAATTTCCTTCAAAAATCTGTTAAAAAAGTAATTGGTGGATCTAGTGGATAAGAATCCAACAATTCCCTTTGCTACCTGGAGGTCCACGTGTTTCCGATTCCTGAGCAGAGCAAAAGGTAAAAAGTGGTAACATTGTTCAGTCCTAAACCAGGTTCGATTGCTCTAGGCATCATCCACTTTGGGGTGCGGGGGCACCCCAAAGTGGATGTCCGTCATTTGAAGATAAATTGCAGGTGATAATATTCAATACATTCCTTGACTATTACTTTCAGGGTATACAGGGGGTAATTCTTGTGCGGATCCACATCTGTTCCCCTAATGACCAGCAGATAGTCTTTCCCAGGGCAGCTTAAAGAAACACCTCTAGAAGAATGCTTTGTCTGCTTATCTAGTCCTAAATTGAACACATCTGTTCCCCTTGTATTCAGCAGGACTGCTAAGCGATAATAAAGCACTGGGGGTTTCTCGCTTTTCTTGTCAAAAGTGTGGTTTTCCAGCATCTATGAATTCCTCGTAGGTACTTGTTAAAAGGTAGTATGTTACATCTATTCCTCAGAGTTTAATCAATAGTAGTGAATCTGAATATTGGGTTGTGTGAAACACGACAGGTAACCCAGGGAGTTTTCTCAGAAGCTTAATTTTCCATTGAACCATTCGCATTCAGAGTATCAGACATACGGCAAAATAAAATATTCTGCATTTGTTCTTGGAGACAAATTTCAAGTATGCTAATTTTTGTCTCTTTTTTATAGCTATTTATTAAACAGACTTTCCTTCTATATTTCCAAAAAGAAAATCTTAATATTATAACAGGTTATCAATTTATAAAACGATGTAATTCCCTCTTTTTTCTATTTCAACATTTTTACTATTTGTTTTTATTGTATACATTTCAGATAAAACTTTTTTATTAGCAAACGAAAATTTGTGTTTTCTACTCTTTTACATTGGGCATTTTTCATTATAATATGTTACTTATTTGGAACCTTTTATTGTTTTGGGAACTACATATCAAAGTTATTTGGATAAGTTTTAAAATATAAGAAGTATTTTGAATATTGATTCAATTTAAATACCCTAAAACCGAAACTATCAGTAGGTTGTGTATAATTGTAAATAAGTTTGTGATTAGTAGATTATCTTTTTTTAGTTTTACTTTTTTTTGTATATGAAGAAATAATTGTTTGTTAATATGTAGAAATAATGAGTTCAACTTTTTTCTGCTGAAGAAATAATGAGTTCAACTTTAAGAATTCACTTGATAATCCAAAATACAAGAAAATCCCATTCATACAATATAATATTTTATTTCAATACTGAATGCATGTGTTGACATCGTAAAACGACAGAAAAATTGAAAGGAGGGTATTTTCTCTTTCAATTGACTGCAAAGTTAAAAGTTATTTTAAGTTTCTTCAGCTTTCATGTTTTGAAACTCTAAATGAAACTATTTTCGCATTTTATAATTTTAATTTTAGCACTGAAAGTTTTCAAACTGAACAATTTTTAATCTTTCTTCATAAAATCAGGAAGATAGGACACATTTCTACAACATGAGTTTGCAAAAAATAATGGGAGGGATTTTATCTCTTATTTAGAAAGGAATGCTTGAATTCAGGGCCAGAGCAAGGGGGTTTTGAAAGGTGCCAGCGCACAAGGCCCCACGCCGCTGTCAGATTGAGCAAAAGGAAAATGAATTTCATTCATTTATTTAACGAAATCAAAATTTGGCGGCAAGTTTTACCTTCCAGGTCACAATATTGTAAATATTTACAATATTTATTTAAATTGTATCCAAATTTTACTTCTGTTCTAAAATTATATTGACCTTACCAATAGCGCTCGCGTCTGCAGAAAAAACTTCCTCAAGGTTAAAAATAATAAAAAATTACTTGAGATCTAGCATTACAGGCAAACAATTAATTTGCTTAGTAATTTTATCTATCGAATCCGCATTAACCAAAAATCTAAAACTTAATAGTATTATCAACACATTTGCTATAAAACTTATAACAAAATGAAACAAAAATTAAATATTGTAAACTTATTTTAGTAAGTTGAAAACCAAATTTTATATATGAAGCAATTATTTTTGTTGTTTGATTTATTAACGAATTTTTTGTGTTATTAAAATATTAACTTTATAAAAATAATTTAATTATTTATTATTTTCATATATTTTTTAGTCTTTACTTAACCAAATTGTGAAATGTAATAAATAGCAAAAAGCAATAAATTATTTTGTTGGGCGAAATTTTCTCAAGGCCCCGCAAGTCAACTTTGCAGCGGGCCCCGCTTTTGTTCGAGCCGCGGCTCTAGTTCTGGCTCCACTACACCTCTACTTTTGCCATACTTCAAGTAACTTCATGACTCGAAACTCACAAAATTCCTTATCCTTACTGGATAAATTCTGTTTTTAGAGCGAATTTATATGATCTTGAGCAAGGTTTTTTCCTTCACTCTGGGCGTTTTGATCAATATATGGGTCATAACACATCCTACCTATAATCTAACGATTTTTAAGTTGTGGCAAATTTGTATGTGGTCGACTTCAAGTGGAATAACTTAGAAAAGTAATAGGGTCGCAAACATTTATCCAATGATTTTTCTTTCAGATTCGTCAATATGTGTAAATAAAGATAGTTATGAAAAATATTATCTGCCTAAAATTGCTAAACTCCTGTAAAATTTGTTAAATAACTATATTTAATTTAATTTTCTGTTAGTTATTCACTAATATTTCATTTTCATATTTATTTACCTCCTTTGGTATCTTAGCAAAATTTTTCAGTGGAAGTGGGCTCGCGAAATTTCTCCCACAAATGGTTAGCGCGCTAAAAAAAAGTTTTAAAAAGTCCTGGTCAAGCAGCATGGAAGTTAATGAAGTACACTTAGAAAAGACGTAATATTTGGGGTATGAAATTCAGGCTAAAAAAGTATAATTGTGCTAAAACATGTTAACATGACTTTATTGAACATTTCTAAAACAAAAACTTGTGTATTTCCAAGTTTCATTGTTGCCAAAATTCTTTTGTTTATTTCCTCATTTTTTAAAACTTCCTTTATGATAATATTAAATATCTCTGCTTTAGTATCAGTGGATTGTGGCTTGGAGTCTTCATTCCACCGAAACTGATCGTACATGAAACTTGCGTGTATTTAATTTGTAGAAAAGCCAAAAGCGTTAGAGGGCTTAAACAATAGCTTTCCTGCCCACATACCATCGTGATATGAATATGGCTCAAAAAATGGAAGTTTATCCGTAGAGCACTAGTTAAATTCATCACAGTAAATCGTGTGATTCATACGAAAGGCTTCCAAACTGGTATAGGGGTTAGATACCCTCATTAATTCCTATACTTCTAGTTTATTGATACTACGATCTTATCTCTATAAGCATCCAAATGTGGTGTATGCAGACACCATCTGTTGACCAGTGGCGTAGAGTAGGTAGGCAGCACCCGGGGCATAATATTGCACTGAAGAGCCAAAAAAATTGATTCACCTTCTTAATATCGTACCGGGCCCCCACGAGCACGCAGAAGTCACGCAAAACGACGTGCATGGACTCGACTGGTGTCTGAAGGTATCCTGGAGGAAATTCACACCAGGAATCCTGCAGGGCAGTCAACAAATCCATAGGAGTGCGGGGTGGTGGAGATCTCTTCTCAACAGCATGTAGCAAGGCATCCCGGATATCTTCAATAATGTTCATCTCTGGGGATTTAGGCGGCCAACGGAAGTGTCTAAAGTCAGAAGAGTGCTCCTGGAGCCACTTGGTTGCAACTCTCGAAGCGTGGGGTGTCGCATTGTCCTGCTGGAATTGTCCCAATCCGTCGGAATGCACAATGGATATGAATGAGTGTAGGTGATCGGACAGAATGCTTGAGTACCTGTCACCTGTCAGAGTCGTCTCCAGACGTATCAGGGGTCCCATATCACGCCAAATGCACACGTCCCATACCATCACAGAGGCTCTACCAGATTGAATAGTCCCCTGTTGACAAACAGGGTCTATGGATTAATGATGTTGTCTCCATACTCGTACACGTGCATCCGTCCGATACAATTGGAAACGAGACTCATCAGATCAGGTAACGTGTTCCCAGTCATCAACAGTCCAATGGTAGTGTTGTCGGGCCCAGGAGAGGAGTAAAGCTTTGTGCAGTACAGTCAACAACGGTACACGAGTGGGCCTTCGGCTCTGACAGCCCATATTAATGACGGTCCGTTGAACAGTTCGCACGCTGACACTTGTAGATGCCCCATCATTGAAATACGTGGCAATTTGAGGAAGTATTGTACGTCTGTCTCGTTTAATGATTCACGTCTGACGTCAATGGTCCAGTTTTTTCAATGTCTTTTTTCCAGCCGCACCGATGGCGGAAATTTGATGTTTTACCGGATACCCGATATTCACGCTACACTCGTGAAATGTCGTACGCGAAAATCCAAATTTCATAGCTACTTCGGAGATGCTATGTCCCATCTCTCGTGCGCCGACTATAACGCCACGTTCAAAGTGACTTAAATCTTGATAACACGCCATTGCAGAAGCAGAAACCGATCTAATACATTTGTCAGACATCTATTGTCTTGTATAGGCGTTGCCGAAAGCATCGGGTTACGATGATTGGTTGCATATCTCCGTTATTTTTATATGCACGCCTGTACCACTTTTTTTTTTTTGCTCTTCAGTGTACTTTTGTCCCCTTATCACATTCAGCTTAAAAGAGTGGCACTTAGTGTACACACTTATATTTTGTCGCCATTGTCCTCTAAGACTGGCTCCAGGTATGTTCATACTTATCTTCCAGTCACTACGCCATTGCACGTAGAAGAAACTCACATTGATAGTCTGGTCAGCAGCCAGTGGCGTAGGGAGGGTATCTTACTTACACCACCGCATACCCTCGAACTCGGAGCCAGGGCGGCTCCCTGTCGGTTGGGTGGGTATGTCTGAAACTTTATTGAGAAGAACAAAGCAAAAAACTTATATATTTTAAGAAGCATATTATGCAATTTCAAAAAATACAGGATATTACATAAAAAAGATGCGAAATGATGCTACAAAGGTAGGTACGAACATATACAATGTTACAAGAATAAAACACAAATAATAAAGAAAAAACATTGATAAGAATAATGGAAGAATAGATAATAACACAATAAGGAAAACTTAAACAGCATGTATTAATTAAAAGATAAAACAACAAATAAAAACAGAACAGACTAGGTCTATATCAAATTCCTTACACAACTTAAATTCATCAGTACAAAAAAAATTCCTAATAGATACTGATAGCTGAGCAAGATGCAGGCAAAAGTAGACACATTTTTGTCTTTCAGAAATTTATTTACAGCTCAATCACCTAATTAAAGCAAAATTAAAGTATTCCTTAATCTTGACTAATATAGCTATATACACAATGAATCATATGAAGAACACTTGAGGGTAGGTAATGCACTCTGATCGAGAAATTAGAAATCAACGTTCGTCCGTTACAGGACCTTGGTTTGAGAAAGTTCAGAGGGAACTTGCTTGAGGTATCTCCTCAATAATTCTTGAGAGCAACTAACTCTGCATTCTGCTGGAAAATTCAGTACGGTTTCCGAAGTTCAAGTGAACTCCCGCAAGATCAGGCCCAAGGTCCGCGATCAGTCCGCAGAAAATCTAACATTGCAATACGTTGGCAAGTCCAATACGTTTCTCGAACATCAAATGAACTTCCGCAAGATCAGGCCCGAGGTCCGGGCCTGTCAGCAAAAAACAAAATCTCAATCCCACTCGGGAAAAATGCAAGTCGAGATGCAAAAATGCTCACGAAATCACTCTGGTTCCCGTCCCCAGAGAGGCAAATACGATCTCCCTCTCAAAACCCAAGTCGTCCTTTTATCAATCGCTTGTCGTCTCCTCACCAGGCAAGTGGTATTTCATTTCACAAAGCTTCAAAAGGTGGCCGACCACCATTCATCCTGACTATTTAATCTTTCACAAAGGCGGTTTCGCGATCCCAGTCTGTCAAAAGTTCACCTTTTGCATTCTCCTAAGAATACTGTATTTTTCACTCCCAGACATGTTGGCGACTCTGTCAATCAACACCTGTGTTAGGCAACACCTGCAGCGGGGATGGTCTCCGTGACCAAGTGATGCATTGTCCTTTCCCCGACATGTTGGCTCCTATCAAACAGTGTTGCGTCAGGTAACACCTGAAATCCTAGAATGGTCACTGTTACTAGGTGATTACGCCACAGCAGGGACATCTGGAATCCAATGCCGAATGAAAAGTAGGAAATCTGGTATGATAGTTCATATTACTTTGAAAGCAGTTGAAGCAGCGCAGGAAGTCGGTTTGGCATGATTTAGAATCATGATTGTCAGAACAGTTTCTACAAATGGGGGAGGAAGACGAACACCTAGATGCTGAATTGTCAAAGCTTGACATCGGGAACAGCGGCATGCACTGAAAAAATCTTGAACTCTATGCATTTACCAATGAATGAGAATCTTTTTCTGTTTCTGGATGGTATGATAAAGTGTAGAATCTGCTTCAAAGACCCAATGAAACTTATTTGTTCTTCCTTTAATCGAAAATAGAACTTTAAAATTGTTAGGGCCAGAAATGCGAAAAATTGCTGCCTCAATGGATTCCTTTGAAATGTCAGGGTCCAAACCATAAGCAATTAATTTTCGAAACCTCTTTGGAACAGGAACAGGTATGACGTTTTCGTTTAAAATGGGTGAATTGTAGATTTCGTTGAGAATGAGGTCAATATCATCTTGTTGACCTCAATTAATAGCCACACTATCATTGCGCAATTTTTTAATACATTTGGCATTGATAGTATCATTTCGAATTTCATTTTTCAGAATATTAAAAACTTCAGCATGTTTCATAGATCGACTGTTGGTTTTCTCAATGGTATATAGCAGAATAGTTTTTTCATGTTTCGGTTTGTTAGCGTTATTTTCATAACACTTATCCAAAGAAGTAGGAAATGGAGGTTGATCAGAAATTGAAGCTGGATCTGCTACGTCTTATACCACATAATATTCTTCCATTAAAACAGACTCATATTGAACAGACTTATCAGTAACATTAGTATTCAAATGCACGAAATCACCATTGATAAATTTCGCTATGAGCAAACCAAGAAATTTATTAGCTGTTTGGCGCAATTCATTTTTGAGCGCCGATTTAGTACCTTTTTATAATTAACTAGAAGATCTGTGTTAGTCTATCTATTTTTAGTAAATAAATAGACTTTTCAGGTAAAATGGTCTCCAAAAGATAAGCGATAAAAGTTAGTAACAGTAGTAGTAACAGATTAGATAAAAGTTAGTTGAGTAGTAGTTGTACTATAAGCAAAGCTTGTGAACCGCACGCTTAGCTGTAACTGTAGCGCGGTTTGTTTATGTTCAGAATCGAATGCTTGTAACCGGTGGTTGTTGTGTGTGCGTCAATAAATGTCATATGTGTTAAAAAGCTGCCTAGTTACATAACGCCTCAATACACAAACAATACAGTAGTAGCCTCAGCAAAAACAAATAACCAACAGCACTCGATGTTCCCAGGTGGTCACCCTCCCAAGTACCGATCCCGAGCTAGTGGTAGGGCTGGGCGATGATCAGATTTCAAGATCTCGATATATCGTCGAAGATAAATCGATATAACGAGGTTTTATTATTTATTTATTTGAATTATAAATCGCCTCTAAACACACTGACTAATCAAAATTAATCCAAATTAAAGGAATTTTCAGTTTATATCTTTCTTAATTTTCATTTGAAACAATAAATATATTTTTTGCTTTTTCCTTCAAATCAAATAAAAAAATAATAGTATTAATCTTTTTACCAGAGTATACAATGCTGGAATAGCAGTTCGCTTATGAAAAGTTGGCTCGTCACAATCTATCATAATATTTAATGAATTTCGTCATTTCTTAGAATAATGGAGTGATTTTTAAAATTTTAGTTTCAATACTGCTGATTTATTAAACATCAGTTTATTTCATTTTCGCAAAAGAAAAAAATATATAGTTATACCTTTTAACAATCTAAATTAAGTACTTTCAAACAAATCCTGAATTTTTTCGAAGTCTCAAGTCATTAAAAATTAATTCATTATTTGAATGAATTTTTATTTCATTTTCAATGTTTGAACTGATAATTAAATATAAATATGCAACTGAAATTTTAGCGTAATTGGTAGTATAGTTGACCACAATTAGACGAAATAAAAGTAACTGTTCGAAATGTTTACAGTAGAAACATCTGTTAAAGTAAATTCACCAGCCGTGGACCGAAGCAAGAGAAAGAATAATTTATTATTTACAAAAGCAGAGGTATGTGCATTGAAGGTAAATATTAACCAATAAGAGAAGAGCGCGCTTCTAAAAATAGAACATGACATCATATACTACATTACATCATACACTAAATAATGAAACAGGAAGTGGATGAGTAATTGATGCGATGCGCGATTACAGATTAAATATGAAATCATAAAAACATAAAATATTGTAATTTAAGTTGAAAACAGAGCCGGAACGAAAGCTAAATCGTGAAAATAATTTGTTTCAATGGTATTCCAAAATCCAAGGGGGAAAATATTCAAAAGAAAAATTAAAAAAAGAGGAAAAAATCCCTCTTGCTTGAAAAATTTATTATTGCTATAGTAAGCCAACCCAGTTTATCATTTGTTTCAAGGGACTGCTTTGGCTCTAGATTTGGCGTTAAAATAACGATGCATCGAAATGTTATCTTGTACAAAGTCCGAGTTAGTTAGAATTGGCTTCGATATTAAACAGTGCAATGCATAGAATCGAAATAATCGATAACAGTTATGCTAATAAACTCTATTGAAACCCGTCCGCAGATAGAACAGGATGTGAAAAACTAAATCATAAATTCAATTAGTTTCAATGTATGCACGAAGATTCTAAGGGAAATTACGCAGAAAAAAAGGAAGAAAGTAAAATATGGAAAGAAAAAGAATTTATAATAACCACAAGGAAACAAACATAAATTTCTGTTTCGAAAACTTGGAGTTTAGATTTGGCAATCTATCGCTCGAAATTTGGCTTCATATCGAGCATACTGTTAAGGCTAGTGAGAACCACAGACACTTGATATCATATAGATATCTTTCAGTTGAGGGTGAAATTAATATTGCGATGATATTTAATATATAGTTGAATTCGGCATGGTTTAGAGTGAGTTCTCATTCAATCAGCGGAACACCGTAAATTGATTCCGTTCGCGTCAAGGTCAAAGGTTAGAAATGCAGAATTATTTATTCGTTCGTTTATTTTTTCTTTTTGAATTTTTTATTTGGTTTTACTGGCTGTCATGCGTTATATTCCTTCCTCATTTTTATGCAGTTCTTCAGATAAATATTATTTTCTTTTCGGCATTTTATTACGATTACATTAGAAAGGAAACATCTGTCTAAATTTCTTTATGTAATTGCAGCATTCTTCATTAAATTAATCCTACATGTGATTTATTATTTTGTTCATTTTTGAAAAAACTGTATTACAGGCTCTTTTTGATTTCTAAACCTATAATTAAAAATATTTTCTTAAGTTGTAGCGGGTAGTAAGCTGAACTACGAATACTTTAAATTTTCACAGGTTTATTTAAATGCAAAAATTATCAGGTCATGCATTTAAATAAAAAATCTTACTTTGTTTAGAGTTAGTTTTCTTTAGTTTTTTTTTATTCAAACGATATATTGATTATTTAAGAAAATTCACATCGAAAAATCGATTTTTTTTAAAATATTATTTTTTTTCGATAAATCGAAAATCGGAACAGTCGTAGCGAGCGATACCTTAAACCGAGTTACCCCACCCTACCACAGCATCCAGGGCCAATTGAAGAATGGCAGCTGTGGAATTCGGAGTGTAAATAGCCGTAACCGGCCACGGTCCAACTCCTGGTGATCATTTTTTGTCGGTGAACATTTTTTGGAATTTATGATGTATTAATAAATATCTTTCCGTCATCGGAGTGGGATAACTCAACTCACACCATTACTCTGCCCACCAGGGTAGCGAGAACCCGCTTACTTATCCGGTGACTTCTTATCCACGTACTCTTGTTACTCCTCCCTGGTGGGAGGCGTATCGAGGTTAATCACAAATGAGTTACTCTGCCCAGCCAAGGCATGCGGAAAAAATATGAATGACCCGGCCGCCACGACGAACAATACGGGCATTTTGGTCCACCGTTACAGACAGCACAAGCGACATCCCTCAGAAATAGGTACAACACTTCATTGGTAAGAAGTACCTCAATCCCACACCATTATCGTATCCCAACGGGAAACAGGACTTTGATTACTTATACGAATGTTTCTCATCCGCATATATGAGGTGCCCCCTTAAGTGGTAAGCGTAGAGAGGGTAATTAGAAAAGAGAACACCGGCCTTGCCTAGACATCCCTGACATGTTGAAAGACAGGCCGCCGCGACAAAAATACCGGCTCTGTGACTGACTCAAAATAGCCCCCATTACGAGCGGCCCGTGCGACGCCCCTCCTCTTTCTAGGATACGGCCAGTCATAGGTGATGGACCCTAAGAGACACACCATCATTGCTATATCCTACCAGGGAGCGACATTGCTTAATTATACGACAGGTTCTCATCCTCATACTTGAGGTGCCCCCTTAAGTGGAAAGTAACGAGGGTAATCACAAGAATCACCCCGCCCTGCCTTGGCATCCAGGTTTACAAGAAAGACCGGACACTGCAACAGATAGTCAGGCATTGTGGCCCCCGCATAATAGCCCCATTACGAGCGACTCATGCGACGATCCCCCGTTTTACCGGGGTACGACCTGTCTTAGGAGATGGGCCCTAAGAGCCACGCCACCATTACTTTACCCACCGGGGAGGCGAGAACCTGTTTACTTATAGGGCAGCTTTTCATCCGTAAACTCGTAAGTGAAACAGGGGCATAATAAGATTTTTTCGCTCTCAGTGGCGTAGCAAAGGTAAATGGGGGCCAAGGCCATGGTGATATTGTTTCGCAGCCCTCTTCATATTTGAATTTTAAAATTTATCAAAAGACACTCATATTTTGCCTCCATGGGGCCCTCTAACAGGGGCGCCCGGGGTATCTATGGCTTCCTTTCCCCCGTTGCTATGCCACTGTTGGTGACAGTATACAGAAATAAAACTAAAATTTTGCAGAAAGTGTAGTAGCAAGAAATGAAAATTTTTTATTTTAATCTTTTTTCAAAACACCACATACATTTAATAAGAGTTTTTGAAAATCAAAAGTGGGAGTGAATTAACAATGTACCTTATGCACAGTTTGGGTTCGAGAGTACAGAAAAATAGCTGTGGCGGGATGAACAAAGTGAACGCCTATTCTTTACTATGTATAATCGGCATGTAAATTGATGACTGAAATATCAATTTAAATTTTTACCTTCGATTTTTTAGCGAAGTATTTCGTCAGAAAATTTTATTGATAAAACTGATTTATCTTTCATAGTCGATTAAGGGCGATTTTTTGTAATCTTTATCGGTTCAGAAATAAGACAGTGGCTCGTGCAACTATGCATTCACAACGCGAAATAAGTGAATTTTTGCTTTGTATGGAAATAGTTTCTTTTGCTTTTTTAAAAATTGATTTCTTCTGTGTTGATTATATGCTTTTTTGTAACACTTGGAATATATACTTTTCATGTAAAATGTAAAATTCGCTTATAATATATACGGTTTTATAGAAAATTAAAATTTTTCCTTAATAGTATAAATTTTTGACAGTTTATTTATTTTATGATTATTGCCTATAAAAGCAGGTTTTTTTAGATAAAAATAATAGAATATTAGTTTTAATACATAACAATCGCAAGCCCTCTTTTATTAACTCACAAATTGAGTTAATCGACTGAAATTTTATTAAATTTTTTTTCTTCAATCTTTTAACGAAGTATTTCGGCAGAAAATTTTATTGCTATAAATTATTTCTCTAGTGTCGTCAATTTAGGACTGTTTGTTGTGATCTTCATCCCTTCGGAAATACGATGTGCTTCGTGTGACGAAGCTTTCTTTTATATTTGTAGCTCTCAATACATAATCATTATCTCTGAATGTTTTTTTCCAAATATATATTGAGTTTCAATATATTTCACATTAATTGAATAACTGATTATGGCTATTTGTCATTATTTCTGAAAAAATGGCTATTTTATGGGTCCATTCTCGTACCCAGGTTGGGTTGGGAAACGTCACTTTTTCAGCCCGTTAACGACAAGTGCGATCCTCGTACCCGTTTTTCCAACCGGTTGGCATCTCGCTAGGTCGAAAAAAGGACCCCGATTTCTTGCCAGCTCTGTACCTGGCGTAAACACTATTCGCTAGCTAGAAGTGTTTCGATATCAGAACTTATCAAATTTTCGTTTACAAAGTAGACCCGTAAGACGTTAATTGTGTTTTGAAAGGGTTTATAGGGATAAATGTAATCAATTTGACCAATCTGAAGAAGAATTTGTCAATTACTTTAGATTTTTTTAAAAAAGTAGTTAAATCTGTTATCGAATTTAAATAATTTAATCTAATAATTTAATACGAAAATCTAAAGTAATTAAATCTTTAAAAGTAGTTAAATCATTTGCTACTCCATCAACATAGTCAATAATGATAGTTGATAATTAGCTGAGATCAATTACATTTAAAGATTTAATTACTTTAATCACTTAAATTAGGATAACATTTTAAAATTTTTTTTTAACATTGAGTGTGGAATGACTTTCCTCATTCCGTATATATCATTACAATTTTTTTATTTGGGTTTTAATTCAAAGAAATTTGTCAAATATTTACAAAGTAATTGCAAAATCTGACAATAGAAGAATTTTTCTTGTTCCTTGATAAAGATGCATTTTTTTTAATGTTGTGAAAACTTGCTGAATTTAATAACTTTTTTTCGTGTTTTATTTTCTTATGTAATTGGAAAAATAAACAAATGGTTTGTAATATTAATTTATAAGATTTATTCATGTTAAAATAAATGGCATGGAAAAAAGTTTATTACTTTTCCCCTCTCTAGAAAACTGGTAAAATTACATCAACATATTGGAAAAAAGACTCCAATTTATGTTCTATAAATGTATATTTTGTAAAAGATAAATGGTTTAACCCCCCATAACAATGGACTTATGAAAGCAAGAAAGATGCATTATAATGCATCTTATAAGAGCAGAAGTTAAATCTTCCCACCTCTTACCCTTCGTGTCTTCTGAAAAGATGTGATCAACTTTCCCACTTAAAATTTGTGGATATTTTTCAAAATAATCCAACATAATTTCGAATTGGGAAGCAAATGTACGCTTCTCCGTAATTCCTTTGGCGATTCAAAACTCGAACTGAATCTGAAACCATGAAACAATGACGATCGCTTGATTTGCAGCGCGCGCAGCAGAAATACGTCACTTCCTAGCGTAAAGCGCGATGTTCGAAACGACTGAGGTACGAGAATCAGACGCCTTCTTTCGGTCGAGAAAAAGCCATTAACGCCCCGCGGTCGAAAGGCGAAACGCTCCCAACCCAACTGGGGTACGAGAATAGACCGGTTAGCCTACTATGCATTCTATTCGAACTCCGATCAGCTGTTTTCGTCGTCCCGTCGTCACGTGACTTTGACGACACGTGCATAAAGTCCATTTTCGATAGATATTTAAAAATAAGAATAGCAAAAATACTTGCTATTCGAAAAATCTGGATTATACATTTCTAGGATGAAATCGACTTTTTTCTGTTCATTTCGACGAAGGATTATTTTTTGTTGAAAGCAACAAAATTAGGCTTTCATTATCATCTTTAAAATACTTGTATCACGTGACTTGAATATTGTTTGTTTGAGTGTTGAGTCTTACAATCGAATTTTAGGTTTTAGAATCTGGCATCTCGTAAATTCTAAACAATACAACGAAGGGGAATTTATTTGAGCATTGCAATTGTGTTTGAGGCTAATAACTATTTAATGTAAGTGCACAGTGTTTGACTTTTATCTTTTTGCATGCTAATAATTTTTCTGTTTGAAATATCATTGAATTTATTAGAATTTGATTGATTGCATGATCATTGGCACCAGCCATATTAATGCTGCTTTGTTTATAGGTGCATGACATTCTAACTGCGTCACAATCATCTGTTTATCTTACTGTTTTGATTATTAATGGTGTTCAATCCGATCGCTATGTCAGAAACTAAGTCTTTTAAGGAAAGAAGAAGCTTTTGTAAGTATAAATGAATGTCCGTAATCAGTGACAATGTTTTGAATTTATGATGTATTAATTAATGCGTGTATGCGCTTGGGTAATTATTGGAAACAATCGCAGCTGTAAGTAAATGAATGAATCATCAATTAAAAAATCTAAGTCTGCCGACAAATAGAAAAGAAATTAAAAAAAAATCTTTTTGTTTGATACATGTTAAAAGCTGTTAGGTGCGATAAGTATTCAAATGTTAAAAATTATTTTGTGGACCACTAATGAAGAATGCCATTCGATCGATGACATGACTCATGAAATTTTCATTTAAGAATAACATTTACGTCTTTGAGACCAGTTTTTCTTTTTAAACTCATTATTTCATTTTCTACATTTTTTCCCCTTATTGTTTGAATAGTATTGGAATCACTGTAGTAGGGTTAACACAGACTTCTTTTGACAACTGGTTGTATTTCCTTTTGCCAATTTCTCATTATGGAATTCCATGCAGAATGAATGGGAAACTGGCAATGTCTTATACAAGTTTCCATTGATCATTTAAGCATCCTATTTTTGAAGATATCACACAGATTCTGATTGCTTTGATATATGTTATATTTCAACATTCGAGAAATATTTAGAAGAAAATTATGAGAAGAAAGTACAGTAAAGAAGTACAGTTATCCCTTGATTTAAAGGGACTAATTAGAGTGAAAAGGTGTTCATTAAATTGTAGAATTATATAAGAGATAATTAAAATGGGATATTTGTTTTGAATTGCAGCATAATATGAATGTAAAATACTTTATATTATTACTTTATTAAGCATTATTTCATTACATTATTTATAAATTTGTAATAAACTTCTTGCATGTGTGTCTTCTAATGTAAGATCCATTAACCCTCTGAAAGCCACAGTGCTTTGAAACCTAGTTCTTTTAAAACCCAGAACGGTCGAAGGCAGAAATGAAAGGAGGTAAACATTTCCCTCTTCCTTTTGGTAAGCAAGAGATCATTTGCGGGGGGGGGCGGCATACCTTTATTGTATCCAAACCCTTGTTGACTATGGGTCATTCTCCAGAAAATGTAAATTTCCATCGTATTCATTTTACAGCAAAATCTTCAGACAATAATTCATTAAACTATGTTTTTTAATGGTGGTAAAAATATATTCATTTAAACTGGTCGCCAAATTTTTTATGATGATCTTTAATTTATTATTTATTTAGTTCACAGTATTTGAATTCTCATCACACCTGGTGTGACTTAATGTTGTTCAATAACTTGTTAAATTTTTTTAAAAAATGTAAATGTGGAGGTTACAGTACCCACTTGTTTCTTGCCATTTTTTCTTGGCGCAATTTCATGTGGCGTTGCCAAATACTGTTTTGGATATGCAGTGCGATTTTTATTGCTTTCTTGTGCATGCGTCACCTGAAAACGAGAGATTGAGCACGCAATGCCTGCGGCATTTCAAGCGTGTACCGGGACAATTTTTTAACTTGAAAAAACATCAGCGGCTTCGCTTTCATCTTAGCAGGAAACTAGTAGCTACGGTTTTTCATTGAACGTTAGGAATCTAGGTTTTAAAAAAATTCTGAAGTCGAGAATTCCTGCATACAATGCCTGCAGCATTTCAAGCGTGTACCGTACCGGGCAAATTTTTTAACTTAAAAAAAAAAACATCAGCCGCTTCACTTTCAGCATAGTGGAATACTCGTAGCTTCCCTTATTCATTGAGAAACGAAACACACAGAATAACATACATGTGGTACTGAACTGATATTCAATCCAAAGTTTTATTCAAATTCGAATTTATCAACCAATCACATCTTAGAGTTAAACAAAACAGTCCATTCGAACACAATATAGCCTGACACAATATAGCCTGATATGCTAAACACTGATGAAAAGATCAATTTGTGTGCATGCTTGTCACTCGTTAAAAACATCTAGACACATCCAAAACCAGTGTTCTCTCTTCACCGTTCTTGGCGGCCAAGGGTTGGCGATCCTAAGAGGAACGAAGTAAGTGGGTACCGTAAACTCCACATAAACCAAAAAAAAAAATTAATTATTTGTTATTCATGCCACAAGTATCTCAAAAACGAAATGTTTAAGCATATATAAAATTTTTATATTGTGATTTAGTTTGTTTCAGAACAATAAAGACTGGTGTCGTACAATAAATTCTCACCTCCATTGCCAAAACATAAAATGCCATTGTTTTACTCATAAATGGCAGTGCAGCCATCACATTGTTTTCAGTTTAGGGACAAGGAGACAGATTTTGTTTTTAAGAAACAAGTGTGGTTATTCAGAAGTCTCACTTCTGTGATCTTAGAAGTTCAAGTATGTAAAATAATATAGAAATAATGTTTGCCTGTTTTAATATGTTTAACATGTGTAAATTGTAATACCAAAAAATATTATTTCTCTGAGTAAAAAGGCATTCATGAAGCCTATTTTTGTAGAAGGTTTCTCGCCTCCGTGATACCCTTCTCAGTTTCATTGTCACAAAAGTGAAATGCATTGGTTTTAGACATTTAACAGAATTATATAGCCAGCAATTTGAGAGTATACTGATATTATACATGTATTAAACACAAATTTTAAACTCTTAAAGTGAATCACTAAAATTTGAGCTATACCTTAATCCTGATAATTTAATTTTGATTTTATTAAAATAATTATTAATAAGATAATTCATAATTTCTTTTTCTATTGCTCTGTATGAGCTCATTAAATGTTTACAATTTATTTTAGTGTAGTAATTATTAATTTTCTCGAGTATTATATCGCCTCCATGAATAAGGTTATATATATGTTTTTATTTATGAGTAAAATAATTTAAATTGAGTTGGGCCATTGTTCATGGTAACTTTTAGTAAGTAGAAGTTTCATATAAAAATGGAAAAAAAGGGCATTTAAAGTTTTCAAATCTGACAATATTTTAGTTCAAATGGTTACATTTTCTGGAGAATGACCCATATATAGGGGTCATTTACAAATTGTGATAACACTCAGTAAAATATTTTCTAAAAGCTTTATTTTTTACCATTGTATATGATTATAACAGTAAAAACAAATTTGATGCGATTTTAAATTTTAATGATAGTGTAGGTACCATTTTAAAATCATTGCTGCATCAGAAAAATTTGATCATTGAAGAGATCTTATTTTTTTTATTTCAAGAGTGTTGTACTCATCTAGATAACTCACTGTAAACATGCAATATATTTATCAAAACCTAAGAGAATTTTGATTTCTTTAAATTATCAAGAAATTTATTTCCAGAACAGTTTTCAGATTTGTTAGAAACTAAAAGAAAAAATTTCCGAAATTGGAAACTGTCATTAAGATAAATGTAGGTACATGAAAAGCAAAGTTATTTCCAGAGTAAATAAACCAAAATTTGCCAAAACTTTTAGAATTTAAAATTACAAAGCAGAAAAAGGGCCGAAACAGGACATAGAATATTTATTTGGGCATGGTATTTTCTTTTTAGGTGACACTTACTATTTATAGATATTATTGGTATACTGCTAAAAGTAACGAAGTCAAAACCTGTCCTTTCCCTTCCAGATGCCTTTTGAAAGCACAGAATTGTTATTTAAACACAAAATGAAATTGCTACAAATAAAAGAAAAATGTCAAATTTTAATTAATGTAACAATCAAACCCTAGGTTTTCTAATCAATGAGAACTTTTAATTGCAATTTTAAAAAATATGTTTTCTGAATTAAAACGGTACACTGAAGATATATCTGCCAATCTCCAGATGATTTGTAAGATTTTTTTAAAGTATTAATATTTAATTCATTATATTTATAATTAAGATGGTTTAAAGTATTGGTAGGAAAAAGATTTAGCTTTGAAAAATACTTCATATTCTTACAAACACAGTTTACTAAAAAAAAAATCAATGCATTTTATATTTCTTCTATAAGACTTTTTAAAGTACGAATATTTAAATCATTGTATTATTAATTAAGACTTTAAAATACTGGTTGAAAAAAGACATGCTACAAACGCAGAAGATTATCATATTAATTTATTCCTGATATAAAATTATCCAATATTCAGGCATTTTAGCAAGAAATTTTAGCAGTTAGCAAGCAGAAAGCTTAATGCAAATTAAGCATCTGCCCTCAAACACTTACTTTAGACATCAATCAAGAGTGACAGTGGGAGGGGAAACAACCATTATTAAAAAGATTAAATTGTTCTGCACAATTTACAGACCCTTTTGCAAAAGGGGAAGGAAATAAACATTCAACAATTTGGGTGTTCTTGCCGTTTGTCTGGCAGTTTGTATGACGGGCCTGTAAAGCCGTTGTGGCAGTCAGAGGGTTAAGTTAATGGTTTGCTGTAAAAGAATCTGTACAACCAATCAATTTTGCAATTGCAGGTAGGTTGTTAAGTAAAGGTATTTAGTGATTTCATCTTATATTGTGTGGAAGATTCTTTAACCCAGGAAGATGCACACTCTAAAAAAAATGCATCTATTTTCGCCTCCAATAAGCTGGAGTGGTCGAGTCCATCAGCACCTGCCTCCAAAGTCATGAAAACAGCGAATTCTGAAAATTTTTATGTTTTATAGAACAATTTGGGGTGTGCTCTCGTGTTACTATTTTTTAGAATGAACTGTGGTGTTTTGAACCCGTTCAAGACAGCCTTTTCCTCCTTTGACTTTTGGTCAAGAGACGAAAAAACATCAAAAGTTGTTAGAGGAGATGAAGAGGCTATCGAAGAGGAATTATGAGATTCAGATGATGAAGGCAAATTTAGTTATCAACCATCAAAATCAGAGAAAGACTGTGCCTATTCAGAAAATGGTGCTAGTGATTAAACTAGTGATTTTATAGGGAAAAAGTTAAAACCCTTCTGACTTCAGAGACACATAGCATCCCAAAGTATTATCAAAGTGCTGTGAATTAGTGTCTATATGTAAAAACTGCATACAATCTAATGCTTCTGATCCACATGCACTTATTTTTAAAATTAATTATATAAATCAGTATTTTTATTAACAGTATTGTATCATTTTAATTATAACCACATTTATAAATGTAAATTTCTGATACAAAATTCAGTTATTCTAAGCCTTTTGAAAAAAGGTAATACCTTTAATTTATTTGTTATTAATTTTTAATTTATCATTATTTTAAGACTATTTAAAACATACTAAATGTTGCAACGTCATAAATTTCATGACCTGTTAGAATTATAGAAATATTTCATATTTATGTCATTAAATAATTTGGGGTGTTATGACACCCCATGTGCATTCTCATGTTATATTTTAAAGCACACATCCTCCTGGGTTGAATAAATATATAATATAATCCTGCATCCAGATATTATATATTATAATATCTGGATGCAGTTCTGTTATACTGCTAGTTGGCCTGTTGTTTAATTACTCTGCAGGCAAAATGAAAACTGACAATATATTGCAACTCTCCATTTATCAATTAAACTTGTTAGTTTCTAAGATGCTTCTTAAATTCTAATTGCTTTAATGTCTTCTACATAAATTCAGCATAGAAGCAAAAGTTTGAAGAAAATAGAAGCAACAAGATCGGTGTAATCAAACTGATGTGGACTACAAAAAAAGAAAAAAATGTTTGAATGGAGGATGATTAATAACTTTTTATCCTCAACTTTCCTTGCATTATGATTTTTTTATTATGTATTCGATAAATAAAGTAAGTTTGCAAGTAGTGAATTCCAAGTAATTATACTCTAATGAAAGAACTGATTTAGAATTGTAAAATTTTTACTGACAGCTGTTTTGTTGAGTTATATAATTTTGATTTTATGCATTTTATTTAATTTTTCAGCCCAACGGAAAAGGGATGTAGAACAAATCAGAGAGCAACATCCTAACAAAATTCCCGTAAGTTATTTATTTCATTAGACTTGACTAAGGGTTTTTTTTTCAACATTTCAATAAAGTAATAACACATAAGTAAAAGGATGGAGACTTGAAACAGTTAAATGTTTGTTATGTAAATCTGTATTTTAAAGTTTTTGAAAACTATTTACAAATCATTTTCACTTTATTTCTAATTTTGTCAGCTGTTAATAATGTTAACTTATATGAGTAGAATAATTCAGAATTTATATTTTTATCATGACATATCATTAATATAATTCATTTTTTGGCATTAATCTTGAGTTCATCATTTTTTTTTCTTTATCCTCCAGATTTTCATTAGTATTGTCATTTGAATGTTAAACTGCAAGAAATCATGAAAAGTAGGCAATTTCTTATTGTTAAGTGTGACACTAAGTGTTTGTAGAAGTGAGAAATATATGTTTATACTAGCTGACCCGGCAAACGTTGTTTTGCCATGTATATTATTTGTAGGAAACATTTTTTTAGGTGAATAAAAATAATTATCTACTATAAGTGTTCGGGGATGTACTTATAATCGAAAGCGTTATAAACAATAAAAGAATGCTTTATGTAGGGTAATAAATTAATGTTTATTAATGTAGAGAATATATTTTAAATTACAATTCTTGCTAGTTATCTAAATATCAAAAATAATTATTCATATTGTAACTATCAATTATGGCAGTTGAAAAAAAAATCAATCTCTTAGCGCAATAGAGTGTACAATATTCTTGGTTAGTCCGTCTTTAGCCAACACAAACAAACTGGATGGTTTTCCCACGCGAGAACATGCCACATATAGTTGTCCATGGGAAAAGCATGGTGTTTCCAAATCTAAGCCACATACAGACAATGTCTGGCCTTGTGACTTATTGATCGTCATAGCGAATGCCAATCTAATTGGAAATTGAGTGCGTTTGAATTCAATTGGCACATCTGTCGGAATCATAGGGATTCGTGGCAGCAACACATTTTGGCCTTGAAACTTGCCATTCAAGATGATGGCTTCTATAACGTTTTTCATTAATGTTTTAATGACTAATCGTGTGCCATTACATAGCCGTGGTGGGTTTAAGTTACGAAGGAGAATAATCGGTGATCCAACTTTCAATTGTAAATTGTGTGGTGGCATGCCTGGCAAATCCAACGAATTTAAAAACTCAATTGGATAATTCACAGTCTCGTTGGTATCACAAACTGCATCGATAGATTTATATGACATCAAGTCCCCAGGTAACAACTTTTGTATCTTTAAATTTAATCCATTGACGTCCACATTTTTACTTGCCAAAATCGCTCTTTCTGCCAGCCACTTATGATTTACATATTGTGTGTGTACGTCGGGAAATATTCGATCGATGAGAGTATTTTGCGAGTCGATGATTGTGCAGAAGTCCGTCTGTAATTTAATGCATCCAGTATTTTCATGTACAGCAACTTTCCCATCGCCAATATCTAACAGTTGTTTAGAGAATGTTTCGGCGGATGGATCCTGAAGCATTTGAACGCGCATGTTCACCGTCAGTTGTACTTTTTCAACATTACGCCATAGTCGCGATGATTTTAAGCAAGCGTTGATTTCATCAGCGTACGTTGAACGTGGAATAACAGGAAGTGTTTGCCTGAAATCACCTGAAAGGAGTAACAAAGTGCCGCCAAATAATTTATCGTTGTTTTTTATATCCTTTAATGTCCTATCCAATGCTTCAAGCGAATGTTTGTGTGCCATAGTGCATTCATCCCAGATAATAATTTTACATTGTTTCAGCACTGTGGCCATAGACGATTGTTTTTTTATCTTGCACACTGCATCTGGATTATTTTGGATGTTCAATGGCAGCTTAAATGCTGAATGAGCTGTTCTGCCTCCATCTAATAAAGTTTCTGCAATGCCAGAAGATGCAACGGCCAATGCGATGCCATTTTTTGATCGTATCTCGGCAAGAAGTAGCGAAATAAGGAACGTTTTGCCAGTTCCACCTGGTGCATCCAAAAAAAAAGAATCCTCCTTGTCCTGCCGAAACTGCCAGCATAATGCGGTCGTAAATAATTTTTTGTTCATCATTTAGTAATGGAACATTGCGACTAACAATGCCTGCCATTTCCACAGTATTGTACTGCAGTTCACGATTCATATCTGTGTTGAGTAAATCAGATGCACTTCGATTCGGTGAACTCATACCGAAATGACTGATTGGTAAATTCGCAATAGCAATGCAAAGATCCTCGATAGCAATCAATGATTCATTGTACATTGCATCACTGAATGATATCGTTAGATCGTTGTACCTTGTACGATATCGATACAAAATGTCATCAGTCATTGAATCTTTGTGATTATCCCACAACATTTGCGCTCGGGCCGGGAAACATGTAGTCAATACTATAGCAAATAGTAGACGAATTTGTGTTCCTGTGCAGTTTAATGCTGCTTCAGCAAGCATACTGTCCCATTGATTGTCATCTTCTAGTAAGCCTAGTGCAAGGCATGCATCTTTATACGTTGGATACTGTTGTCCATCTACCTTGCGTATATCTTGAAATGACAATGGTCCGGTGACATTAACCAACAGCAGTCGCAGATAAAAACACTCAGTCTGCCTTGGATTGACTGTATATACACGTCCCAAATTATTTGATTTAAATAAACCAGGGCACGCATCAACTGGTGCCCCTTTCTTGCGGGGCATCCATTTTTTCGATTGAGCCCATGTAAAATATCGCGGAACTTCAGAATAGAGCAGTGTTTGTGCGAAGGCACCAAACGCATCCGCACGATTGCACAGTTCAAAAAATTCAGTGAGCGTGGTTTTTGGTGGATTTATAGCACGATCAAGCGCTGTATCGTCCGTGAAATATACGCGCTGGCCGTTTTCAAGATGGACAGCTAAATGGATAACTGCTGGATCTCTTTCATGAATTTGGAAACCAAAAATACGCCAGACAGCTTCATTGGAACTGATATACCGGCCAATTTGGTAATTCGTAATTTCATCATTTTCATTCAACGGAGGAGCATTGACATTAGTATTTTCAATTCTAAATACAGCCATATCACTTCCTTTATTAACATATTTGCAAATATATTTGATACTCTTCACCGAACTGCATGACTCAACATTAATATGAGCATTGAATGTTTTGCTGAGCAGAGGGGAATATGGTACCACCCAACGATTGTCAATGTCGATGTCTGCGTTACTGATAGTTTTAATGAACGATTGTCCGCCATTTTCAGTACTTCTTCGACAATATATTGGATATCCGTCAATATGTGTTACCGTATCGTTTATGAAATCTTTAGGAAAACGCTTAGTACATTTTCCGTCTACCATGCAAGGTGATGAACGATTCAGAATTCCGCACGGACCATGAATCATGTTTGTAGTAACAATATCAAATAGTAATTGATCAGTAGATGGATCTGGAATCTCTGCAGAAATTAAACTATCGATGTCTTCAGCACGTATTTTGTCGACGAACCAAATTAAAATGTGAGCATGAGGTAATCCACGCTTTTGCCACTCAACTGAATACATCCAACAACGTGTGGGACCAAATACATGCAACTTCGTAATAAAGCTGATTAAAGACTTTAATTTTTGTTTAAACACACGTGCTGTAATGTCATGACGATGTATTGCATTTTGTCCTGGTAATAGTAATGATGTAATTTCCTGCCATTTTGGATTACATGTAAAAGTAATAAAAAGACACGGTCGTCCATATTCACGCACGAAAGTCATAGCATCCTGTATGTACTCTTGCATGTGACGTGGACTACCTACATACGATGATGGTAAGATAACAGAGTTACCAATTTCGGCAGTGTCAGCGTTTTTCGCAATAGCATCTCGGAGGTGAATATATTCTTCCGCACGCAGCTTCTGTTGATTATATCGCAAGTATCGTAGTCGTTCACTCTCTATCTTCACATACATGTCGACCATAAATTGTTGGCTTAGCTCACGACATCGTAAAATGATATTGTCTCGGCCGCTTCTAATCATCAAACGATATGAATAAAAATCCTTCGAGCTAACGTTCTTATTTGTTTCGGCTCCTGTAATAATATATCATTGAATTAATTGAAGATTCTACAATAATAATTAATTATGTTTTTAATAATGAATGAATTACCTGTTACGGGATCTTGTTGTTTAATGTTTACGCAATATCCGTCTTGTCCCTTCCAGAAAATTAGTGGATATTGGAGAGCGTCATAAGAACGGTGGGTATCACTAATGAATTGAAGATTATTATTTCTTCTTCGAATCATGATTTGTCGCGTAGCTGTACGGTCACCAACCATGATTCCAGCAACGTCGTCAACAACAGGTGCGTTGAATCTACGTACATGCTCTCCAGCTGGTGTTCTATCAGGATTGATGACAATAGCATGATTGTCACTTTGTAGTTTGTGCATGTGTGATTTGAATAATTTCAACAATTCATTATGCTCATTTAACAGAGCGTCCAGGTCGGTGACGATACGCCTGGCAAAAGGTGAATTGAGATTGTGGTAATCGCAACGTGCATCCACGCGATTGGAGAGTGCACGTTCGGAGTCTTCGCCACCCATAAAGTAAATTTGTAAAAATTTATGAGATTCGTTTGGCATTGGCAGCAATGAGCCCACTTTGTGATAAATTTGGCCTTTGATTTTGAACGTGGAATTAAATTGTTGACCGTTTGCAGCAATATTGTTAACTATTTCTGTTGCTCCAAACGACGTCATTTGAAAACATGAATTGAATGTGCGAATTGACTTTAGGAAAAGGCTAGAATCTGGATCTGTACCGATAAGTAAACCGTGTAATGGTTCAGGTGGTGTTTCAATTTCGGTTAGTTGTACTTTTCCTGATGAGCAACACATCCCAACTGGCTCATTTTTAAATTTAAGTGCATGACAATGCGGGCATTCCTTGTCCAAAGAACCAATAACCACTTTGGAATGAGCGTAATATTCAACATCAGGCTCATATTGGAATGCTAGTCGAAGAAATGAATCTGATGTAAATGCTCGAAGAAGTTGTTGGCGTTGTTGGTCAATGCCTCTACGTCTGTTTACTATGAATCTGCGCGTTTCTCTTCGTTCTAATTGTCTTTGTTGATTTCGTTCATCTCGCGCCTCTTGCGATAGTGATTCACGTAACTGCGCCATGCTTGCACGCACATCTGTATTATTTTGTTGGATTTGTTCGCCAGACCTTCGTGCTCGTATATCTCGCATGACTGTTGAATTGGTTGTTCTACGACTCAAATTGGCCCCTTTACGTCTTTTTGGCATTACTGACTGTAATATAAATAAATGAAGTTAAAATACTTACACAGATAGCAAGATTTTTTTATATTTGATAAGCTTTATCAACTGTTAATAAATAATTATTCAACATCATAGGATGTAATGAATATTTAATAATAGTTAATAAATTATTTATTAAATACGATTTATTTAATGTTACATTAACTATTAATAAATATTTATTGAATGTAAAAAAATATTTATTAAAGTTGTCTTCAAAGAAATTAAAATATTCAGTGTATTGGTAAAAAACAGTGACTTAATATATGTATGATATTTATTATTATTATTATTACTATTATTATATTGTATTCATTTGTTTATTATTTGACTTACCTTTCACAATAATGAAAAAGGTATATTTAAAACTATTTTCAAAAAGCGTTAAGTACAATATATACAGGTACGCAACACGTGTTTATTTATATGAATTTAACGTAATAGATGCACAGAAAAATTAAAATAATACGTATAAGTCACTGCTACGAAACTGTATATTGAGTAAGACAGGAGACCGCCTTCCTTCTCATCCCTACTCCGTGATGTTTGCTGGATGAGAGGTGACCCAGGTAGACATCTAGCGGGGATAACTGATCGATTGATCGTTGATTCGACCGGTGATAAATTCAGGGTTATATGTATTTACTAATGCTGTATCATAAAAAAATTAAAAAAAAAAATTATCTAAAATTGAAAAAAAAAATTTAGGGGTGGATTACCCTTAACATTTAGGGGGATGAAAAATAGATGTTGTCCGATTCTCAGACCTACCCAATATGCACACAAAATTTCATGAGAATCGGGAAAGCCGTTTCGGAGGAGTTTAACCACAAACACCGCGACACGAGAATTTTATATATTAGATAATGAAGCACTTGTGGAAGCTTCTCAAACTATTTAAAACTAGAATATGATGTTAAAAAATTTTTTTTGAATCAAACAATACCCTTTATCATATTCCTATTTGAAAAATATGAGGATTATTGTATCTGTGGATTATATTTTTCATTCTGAGTTGTATTTTTGAATAAAAGCTTAAATGTTGGCTTGATTGTTAAAGGGAATGGTATTTTGAATGCTTTTAAATCTTTCTGGCGAGAAATTAAATTTATAGAAATGTCATTTGGTTGTAAGTTTTTTACTTAAATTACTTAGAATTTAAAATGTGAAGATGCAATGTGTTTCAGAAGTGGTAGAATTAATCCTAGGATTTAAATAATGGCTATGAAATACTGCTTTTCTTTAACCATGACAGAGCAATACTTGAAATAATTTTGTATGTATGTAATATGCTAAAATAAGACCAGGAGTCTTGTCTGAAATGTTATGCATTTTATTAGAATTGTTCTTAAGAAGTATTGCTCTGTTCTGCTGGTAAGAGTTTTATTCATGGTATATAAAGAGTATTATAGTTACATTTGTCCTGTTTTACCTATGTTTGTATATATTTTTATTGCTTTTTGAGGAGAGTGGTATTTTGAGTATGCTGGTAAAATTAATAAATAAATCATTAATTAAAAATTAAGCTACTTTTTGCATTGTAATGTATGCAATTATACTTGATTTCAAATTCTGATTTAAGTTTTTTTTAGAAATAATGTTATGTTCTAAGAAAGAAGTACATAGTTTTCAAAACCAATTAGAATGGTATCTTAAGTTTTCTTAGATTAAATCCAGAGCGAGTTAGTGTTATTATTGAAGAACTTGTTAACTGCCATTATATAGTTGAAACTTGAACCATTTATTTGATGTGCTTCTGTTTCATGTTTAATTGTCGTGTATGACAGTCTTTTACTCCCATATGAATTAGTATTGTCATTTGAAAGTTATAAAGTTTTGTAATAGCTGAAATTGCATGTGAATAATTTAGTATTTAATTATTAAACTTGTCTAGTATTTAATTTGTCTTTCTTTACAGGTGATAATTGAACGATATTATGGTGAGAAACTGCTTCCACTATTAGACCGAAGTAAATTTTTAGTTCCTGATCATATCACAGTTGGCGAGCTTAGCAACATCATACGGTAAAAATTCACCTTAATTCCTATTGAAGTTGATTTTCTAAATTACATACAAAATCTTATAAATTAATATTTGATAGAATTTTGCTTTTGTAGGTAATTTTAAAGATAGTACCTTAGATTTTTTAAAATTTTTAATTTGTGTTTCTCACTTCTGATAAAATAAATTAGTATTTTGTTTTGTTACATAGAGTGAGGAGTCCTCAAAATATAATTTTTGCTTTCCAATCCATGAATACTAATCTCATATTTATACATCAAATTCTCAATTTATTACGTGAATGTCAACAGTTAATTTAGAAATAGAATTCTTATCTTTCTGTAACTGAATTATTAGAAATTAAATACACAAGGAAGAAATTAAAATGGATTTCTGAAGGCTAGTTGAAAGCCCTATGAAAAATTCAGTAAAGATACTGCAACATATAAGCACACACTTTTTAACAATAGATTTCTGCTATTGGTAATATTTTATTCTGTTTTAGATATAAATCTTCTCTTGATATAAATAACTGAGTGAAGTTCACTCTTGTAGGTTTTAGTTGTGTTTTACTAGAATTCAGTAGTCTATGCTGAGTTCCGAGTTTTGCACTGTTGCAACTGATTTGGCAGATGTTATATTGTTTTATTATTTAAATGAATTCAGCATGAAAAAAATGTGTGTAATTTTTGCTTTAATTTTTCACTTTTATATCCTGTCATTATATATATTGTCCCATTTCCATTTAGCCGGTTCAGTTGCTGTAATGGCATCTGTCACGGGGACATGGGGTCGCGTTCTGTCATTATATATAGGGTGTCCACTCTAATAGTGGGCCAATAACTAATTTCTGAGCTGATGGAGATAGGCATATACTTCCAGTTGAATTTTTTTTATGAAGTAAATATATATCGAATAATTGAAACCGATCAATATTTCAATTATTTGGTATTAAGCTTTTTGAGCCAGTAAATTTATTTCTGAAGAAACTATGAAGTTGAAATTTTTGTACACATTCAATATGTCCTATTATTTCTTTGTATTTAGTAAAAAATTCTTGACTTCTATCGTCTATACTTATAAAAGGCAATGTTTGTGTGCGTGTGTTGTGTGTGTGTTTGTCTGCGATGTCCAGACGAATCTATCACACTTACAGCCATGAAATTTGGTACACAGGTAGTTGTAATGGTGACTGAATGCACCTCGAAGCCAAAATTTTAAATTTTAATCTAGAAATTTTTTTATTTAATGTTTTGGTTGATTTTTTGCACTAATTTCTCAATAGAATGGTTTCGAATAATTGTACGACAAAAATAGATAGACCATTGGAAAGAGCACACGATTTCCGTTCTAATGAAGTTAGTTTTGAATTTCTAATGTAATTTACTGAATTTTGAGAATTTTTTTAAAAATAGTCACTTTTCAAAAATAAAATTTTCTGGAATCCTTAAAACTCTTGCATCCAATGTTCTAATAAAGATATCTTTTTGAAAATTTTTCAGCTTATAACTGCAACGGCTCTGTCGGATTTAAAACAAGAATGGTTAAAATATCTTTTTTCGTCTTTTTTAAATTATCTTTTTCCTGGTAGTTGAACGATATGTTTCCTCTAGCAAAGCTTCCGCCCACGGCAGTCTCCGGAACGTTGCGGGCAATTTCATTGACTGAAGGGTGACGTCATTACTTTCGCGTTCTGCGAGGAAGATGATTTATTTACTCGATGACTTCGATTATTATTTTTAAGCGTGTCTTAACTTACTTCTTTGCCTTTCATACTTTGCTTGAGGTGTAATAAATATTACATTGTAATTTTTTAACATTGTTTTGGATTTAACGGTACTCGGTCGAGAGGAAAAAGAGGCAGACCAACTCAATAATATATATATTTCTGTTTTGATTTCGTTTTCAAAACTTTCATTTATGTAATTGTATGTGGGCTTTTTTTTATTTTGTTGAAGTTCCGATCCCACGGGCAACGCCATGCGCGTATTGCTAGTATACTATAAAAAAAAAAGTTCTTTCATGATTTTATAATTGAAACTTAGTAATAACTGCTTAAAGTAAATAGCAGTTGTACACAAATTTATTTCAGGGAAAAATTATCCCTGAATTAATGAATCAATTTCTTATTATCCTGCACCACTGCTGTGTTTATTTTAGATCTCTTTCTTGTTAACATGATTCTGAAATTTATGTAGTGTATTTCATTTTACCCGTGTGTTGATGGTTAGGAAATTTTTATCTTAATGAATTTTATTTTTTTAATGTATGATTTTAAAGTCTTCGATTCTGTTTCTGCAACTAAAAGTAAGAAGTAAGCAAGACAGGAATAAGTATGCAAGAGGTAACCAAAAGAGGGTGAGGTTGGGGAGCTAAATGTCTTAAGAATGAAAACAGCAGATTTTCTGGGGATTTATCAGAGTTGGTAGAAAACTTGTGTTCCTAATAAAATTGTTTTGGACTAATAAATCATACACTTCAAAACAAGTTAACAATCATACAAGACAGTCAAGTTATATAGTCATAAATTCAGTTTTATAAGTTTGTTGATTACCTACTGAAGTGCTATAAAAATTTAATATTAAATGATATTACATCCAAATATTGATAGAAAAGATAGCTTTGAAGGGAAGTACTTGTTCTTTAAAATAATTTAGTGAACATACTGTTCATTCAGAAATGTTATGGGGTAGTCCATAAGTCCTTGACACATTTTAACCCTCTGAGTTGTTAGCTTTTTTGATCTACTTGCTTTAAAGTCTTAAAAATTTGCTTTGAAAGTGAACAATTGGATCTTTCTTTCATTTAATCAAGTCTCTGAAATTTTAAGAATATTTTATCCATAATAGTTTAAGAAATTATACCTTTAAACATGAGTTACCTGCTTTTGAACTCAATATGAGAAATGGAAATATATCTGCAAAACGCTTAGAGGGTTAAAATTAAATATAAAATCAAGTAATTAGTATAGGAATGTGTTCAAAAATTCTTCTCTTGATGAAATTTTTTTTCCCCCGCCAATAAAAAAACTAGTTCTAAATTTTGCCCATAGATGGTGCCTTGCCTTATAAACAGTATGGAAATTCAAGACCAGCAGTTACTGAAATTATTTTTGTTAAATCCACTACCATATTTTAATGTGTGCACCTTTATAGCTCGTACCACACCCAAGTGCTACTCCAAATCAGTCACTTTGTTCATTGCATTGATTGTGGAAGAGTGGATTACATGCATGATTTGTGTCTTCGAGACTTCAGTGTCAGCCACAGGGGAAGTGTACACTTTGTCCTTGACATAACCTCACAAGGAGAAATCAAGAGAGTTTATATTTGGGGAACAAGGTGGCCATAACAGTAGACCATTTCTTTCAATCTATCAGCCAGGAAACTCAAACAAATTTTGTAAGGTGATAAATCATGGAAATATGGGAAAATTTGATCTTGGATATGTATCGAAATTCAGTTCAAGGTCGCAGAATTTTTCAGCTAGGAAGAATTATGATCTGTGAAAAGGTTTCTTTTGTGTTTGAAACAAAAATGTTTTTTAAAAAATGCTATATTTTTAAATAAAGGTTTGGTAGTTTTTTTTTTCTTTTTCCTTTTTTTTTTGTTCCTACAGCAATGGAAAAATTATAGTAATTCTTCACCAGGAAAGAATTTTTCTCTGTAGGAATGAAAGGGTAGGTAAGTATTCTGTGTTCCCTGTTATGTGATATACTGCACCATTGTTTTATACCAAAACAGGTCAATTCATCTGGTCCCTTGAAAACTGATAAATAAAATTCAGTAATATTTCATTGTTTGCATATTTCATTGCTTTTCTGGAAAATCTATACTTATAAAAGGCAATGTTTGTGCATGTGTGTGATGTCCAGACTATTCTATCGCACTTACAGTCATGAAATTTGGTTCACAGGTAGTCGTGATGGTGACTCAATTCACCTTGAAATCTGAATTTTAGAATTTAATATAGAAATTTTTTTATTTTAATATTTTGTGTTGTTTTGGGTGATTTTTCGCACTAATTTCTCAATAGCATGGCTTCGGATTGTTGTACGAAAAAATAGATACACCATCGGAAAGAACAAATGATTTCCCTTTCAATGAAGTTTGTTTCGACCGTCTAAGATTACTTTAGCTTTGGAAATTTGATCAAAATTAAAAACCCATATATAAGCCGAAGTGGAGGGGAAAAAAAAAAAAAAATCCTATAATATTCAATCATTTCGCTATGGAGGCCAAAATGTTGCCAAGCAGCTGGGCCAACAAAACCAGCCACTAGCCAAGGCGCCAAAGACGATAGTTTTAACTCGGATAACCCTATATGAAGCCAGTGCATTTCCCCCATTCATTTGGTGTCATTCTGTGCTTGTATACGGTCATATGATAGTGCAGTTTTCTGTACCATTTTATTTTTTATCTGAAAGATGAACGGACAGAGGAAATCGTAAACAGCAAGTTTTAAGCTGCAAGTGATTGCATTTATCGAAAATTCTAACAATAGTATGGCTGCTCGGCATTTCAACATGAATGAAAAGCAAGTTCAAGAGTGGCGAAAGAAATGTCTAGAATTAGCGGACATGCTGTTAAAAAATTCGTTAAAATAAATAAGTTATTAATTATTATAGTGTAATATTTTCATCATGTTGCATGTTTTGATGTTTTACTTCTTTCACGTATAAATTATGGTACAGATTTTTTGCTCGTGTATGATTTCAGTCTTTTTGCTTTATTGCCAATCTCATCCCTGTGTTTAAAATGTTAGTGAGTGAAGAATATTTTACTAAATATGGCCGATAGGACTGAAAATTAGAATTCATAACTTTTTCAGAAATATATTTATTGACTCAAAAAACTTCAAATACAATTCTTCGCTTCATTTAAAGCTTTTTTCCAATTGGAACTGCATGTCTATCTCTTAACAGTTTGGAAATTACCTTTTGGACCATGATAAAAGTGGACACTCTGTATATACTTTCCATTTGACTTTGATTTATGCTATATATATCGATATATCAAGGATTGTCATTTTATCTTGGACAGTATATCGTGAAGTTGAAATCTGGTCATTGTCCAGCCCTAGTAAAAACCTCCTTAAAACAGCATTATTTTTATCCCCCAGTTAGAGCATTCCTGCACTGCTTATTTTGTGACTACACCACTGAAAGTACAGTATTCATTCTAAAATAAAATTATTTAAATTTAAAGAATAATGATGGTAATGCTTACTTCATTTTACTTTATAAGAATGTGTGATCAAAATTTTATATAAAATTTATGATAAAGGTTATGTTGATGATAAAAATAAAAGAGCAAATAGCACACAATATTTGATTCTTGTGTGTAAGATCAGTCATTTGAATGTCATAACTCATCATATTTTATACTGTCCCAACAGTTTTGGATTTGGAAATTCAGTCTACATCTTTTGATGTATGCTTTCTTCCAAAAGAGAGGAAACAGAAATAGACAGAGGAATAGATAGTTAAAGAATGCCCACGATTTTCTTATGTTCACTGTTTTGTTGTGAAAAGTGAACTTATGGAATGGAATTTTTAGTTGAAACAATTTGTGATGCTTGTCTTTTTATATTATACATATGGGCAGTATTAGTGTCATTCATTAGTTTGGTAGATAAGATATATCTGCAGATTAATGAAGATTATTATCCAGCGCTATACAAAGTTGAAACACCTATTTGCAGATTCTATTGTTTAGTTATTGTTACAACAAAATGAATATCTCATTGATATGTATTTTAATACTTTTTCTCTAATTTTTGCATTGTTCATTATTCCAGGGTAATATCTGCTTTGTTGAAAACTTTGTTGATTTACATATAGTGACATGTTAACAGTTTCTTTTGTTGAAAAATTAAGTTTGAAAATTATGTTTATGGATGAATGATAATAGGCTAAATCTATTATTTTCTAGGAGACGTTTGCAACTCCATCCTAATCAGGCCTTTTTCCTACTGGTCAATCAGCGTAGTATGGCCAGTGTTTCTATGACAATGTCTGACCTGTATGCCAGAGAAAAGGATGAGGATGGGTTTCTCTATATTATATTTGCTTCACAAGAAGGATTTGGCAGCGATTCATAAAGTTACTTTACAGGCTTATAAACTTTCTGATACTTTGTCTATACCATAAATGTTAGTTACTTATTGGTATTTTATCAATATATACTTTTTATTTATTGTTTTTTAAATGGCAGGGTGATATTTGCTGTATTCCTAAACTACTAAGTGTTTCAAGATGACATCCGTTTGAATATAAGTTGCTACATTAGTGATTAATTATTAATTAGTTGAATCTGAATTGAATGCGTGTTATATTTTGTAGGTTTGGATAGTGTTTCACAAACTGTACTTTTGTCAAAACTTAATAACTTTTAAATGGTTTGTCAATCAGAAATCAAGTTTGAACAATAGTATAGCTTTAGTTTGTTATTAGTGTTAATTTCATTGAAATGGTTTTTGCTTAATTTATTGTATGGCATGTAATGATGTAATATAAATATCATACTGTGCATATATATATGAATTGCTTATGTGTTGTGAATATTGTGTATACAAATAAGAATGATGCATAAGCTTTATGGATAATGCTGTGGAATAGTGTATATTTTTTTATATTTGTGTGCTAAATACCTAGAGCATGTGTTAGATCATTTTGTAAATATACGTTATGTGTTTTTATGAATTAGGTGCTGTGTACTTTGATGTGATAGAAAACTTAATTGTATATAAATCTGTTTTTCTATTCAGTATAAAAATTTTATATTTCAGCCCATAGTTATACATTGCACTGATTTAATTTGCTTTGATGTTAATTTAACTGCACTGTCCAGGAAGAATTTTTATTATGGATAAATAATTCGAGCATTAAATTTAGTGTGTACACAATAGTTAGTGAATTTACTTTTCATTGTACAGTCAGAGGGCACAGCATTGTGAAAAAGAAATCTCCAGTGAAAGTCTGGTAGTAAAGTTATATCTAGTATGTTTATTAAGCTCTATAAATGAAGCACAAATCTATTTTTACACTGACTTATATTGCCATTAATTCTTTTATGATGAAAGTAACTGTATAAATGGCGTAATCAAAATGTTGCAAAGCAATATGTGAAGAATGGAAGTGGTATTAATCATTTAATTTAATTGAAACTTAAGTATTTAAAATTGAAAGTAAAGGATTCGAAGAACAAATTTTTTATTATTAGAAAAATGTTATTTTAATGATGTTTAGAAGTAGAAATAAGACTACAAGGATGCAGGATTCTTTTATTTCGAAATGAGAAATATTTAGTACGTTTTTTTAGTAATAGTGGTATATTTATAATAACTTATCATAAACTTCCAAAATTATAATTTGTGATATTTCAGCTACATTACCATGGCAACTACATTAAAACCTGTCATGTGACCCAGTTATTGAAAGTTGCATGTCACTCTTTCTTTAATGTTTTCAACTAGTTGATCCATGCCTAAAACATACTTTTTTCTTATTTACTAAAATATATAAAGCATTTGAAACTGTTCATGACTGCTGTTATCCATTCCTGCAAATTTATTGTATCGGTATATTAAGTCTAAAGCAAATCTGCACCTGAAGTCTAAAGCAAAAATAGCAAAAAATTTTGGAATAATATGACATTCTATTTCTAGAAAAAATATTTTTTAAGGATAGTAGTTAATCATTAAATATTGATATTCTTTTAAAATTTGAATGTTGTAACAGGGTTCATACACTCCTTGAATACTATTTTCATTTTCAAGCACTATGGAAACTCCTTGATTTTGGGTTTTATTCCTTATAAACTCCTTGATTTTCAATTTTTAACTTTTCTTTTATTAAATGTGTACTACGTTTCACCGATAAAAAGGATTCTAAATCGCTGCTATATCAATTACCAAGTATTTTGCATTGCTCTTTCCACAATTTGATGTTCATCTCCTAGCAGTTTCCAAAATTTAATAATTGGTTTTAAGTGCCAATCAGTTATAACCAAAACAATAGAATGGTGCAAATTGATAATGTTATTTCTCTTGGATTATTTCAAAACATTAACTGTATTTCTTTAAATTGTAATGTTTGGTTTGTTGTAAAGGACACATATTGTGATGGTGGAGTTAATATACACTATTAATCAATTTTAGCTAAATTAGTTTTAATAATCAAGAAATTTTGTTAATTTTATTTTCTTCATATAATATTTTATAAGCAATGAAAATGCCAAAAAAACAGTTTCTAATATCTAAAATCAATGGCTCTGTTTGCACCTCTATATTTTAAATCATGGATCATGTGCACTGCATAAGGTGCACAGTGAGGCATGGAAATTATTTAAGAATTTAAGTTCTAAAAAAATTAATGGAAATAGTTTTTTTTATTTAAAACATGGTGAATCATGGTATGTAATGAATTTCTTGAACTTTTGGGGTAGTTGTATAATTTTATAAAAAAATTGTTTGTCTAAGTGGCACCACTCTACTTTCATATAATTAGATTTAACACAGCATTCTTGGATAAATCAGCTTAGTAAACTTATAAAAGAAATAAATATAACCACATTTATTTGAGTTATTAGCAATGTTTTAAATACTCTTAATATAATTTTTGTGTACTTTAAAAAAGGAACCCTTTTTCATGCATAAATATTGACTCCTTGAAAATTTTGAAAATACTCCTCAAAAATTTTGAAAATACTCCTTGAAAATTTTGAAAATACTCCTTGAAAACTCCTTAAATACTTGAAAATTTTGTAAATACTCCTCGAAAATTTTGTAAATACTCCTCGAAAATTTTGAAAACACCCCTCGAAAATTTTGAAAACACTGCTTGAAAATACTCCTTGAAAACTGCTTAAATAAATACTCCTTGATTTTTAATTTAAAAAATCGGTAAGAACCCTGTGTAAGTTTCTAAATTTAATATGCTAATAGCCATGCTTGTTAATTTTCTGTTCTTTCCACTGGAGTTCAAGGCTAGCATTCTGCCTTAATGGGACGGATGACTTAAAGATTAAACTGGTACTTCTCTTCCCCGGGAATGATGCTGTTTTCATTATTTTAAGTGATATAATGAAAGAGATACATTATGGAAAATATTTTTTTCAATTTCATCTAATTTTTGCAATGGTGTTTTTTATGTAACAATTTGAAGTTTCAAAACCTTCACTTTGTTTCTAAAGTGTGTAAATTTTAACTATCCTATAAAAATTGTTTTGATTATTTCAATTTACGTATACATATTTAGTAATATTTTTAATATATCTATGAATAATGAGGAATTTTATATTCCCTTGAATTGTTAATAAAGGACCTGTTCTTGAGACAAGAGATTCTGTTTTCTTTAAAATGAAATGATTGTACTGTATTCATTTTTGCCTAGTTACTAATTCAGAAAATAATATTTAGTTCTTTTCTAAAAGTCATTACTTCATATGTGTTTTACACATTTTATATTCTTCATCCTACATATGGTGCTCAAGAAAATACATGCTAATGACAATAGTTTTTCTACTCTAATATTTGAGCTAAATTCTTGTGCATTAATTCTCTATCTTTGTTTAGTTAAAATTTCTTCTTGATATTTAATCCAGAACTATAATTAAATTTTATTTTAAAAGCTTTCATGTTTTTACACTGTAGGATTTCGGCTTTTAAAATTCTAAATAGTATTTTTCTTTGTGGTGCAGTGTTGATAATTATTCAATATGAGCATCATATGTCTTACATCAAATTAATGTTCTTTGTTTCAGAAATGTATTTATTGTTCCATGTGCTAGCCAATGAATTAGGTTCTATTGTTTTGCAGTATCACTATAGATTTTTCCCCTAATGAGAATTGTTGCTTTACCCATTTCATAATTTATGTGAAATATGTTTTTCTTTAAAAGAAACTTGTAAGGAGAAGATTTTGTCATTGTAAATCTGTCTTTTATTACATTTTAATGCTACCTGTAAAGTATTTGTATTTTAATAAACAAGTTTAAAACTTGTGTATTGTTGGTAAAATTGATTATATCTATTCTGTTGTATGTTAGTAATTTGGTGAAAGAAATATTTATGATATTGGAACTAAACATAATCCTTACAGTTGTATTCTTAATACTGAATTCAAATGACACCCAAGAACATGAAGTATAATCTATTGAATTTATCTAATTTTTTTCTATACTTTGATTGAAGGCTTTATTGTATTTCAGGTTCATAAATAAATCTGAACATTATGGATTCCTTTTTAATGTGTACATATGTCATCTATTGAAATAGTTTGTAATATTTTACTCTGAAAATAAAATTTTACCGGAAAATTAATCCCACTCTTAAGATAAACTCCAGCTAAGTTAGACAGCCAGATGGATTTAGTGTATCTGATATGTAATATTTGAAGGACACATTGATCATAAAATGTTAATATCAATGCCTGGACAAGGTGAAGCAAAGTAGGCATTTACCTCAAGTGATTAATCTGAAATTTGGTGGTCTTTCGATTAAATAATTTGATAAAAAGAAAAAGTATAATACAACACAAAATTACTTTGTCACTTTGGCTGAAAAAGTTACACTACCATAAAACCTGTTTAAAACATGTTGATTGATTTCCAAAATTAATTATAGCTTTTCTTCAAATACCAATGTCTTGCTCCGCACCATCCTAGATTCAACGTGTTAACTCGCCAAAAGCAAATTTAAGGAACAAGTAGTTAGTTCGAAGTGCTAAATGCGAATGAACAGGTTGGTGTTGGGGCCTCCACAACAAGAGCAGTTAAGGACTGGAGAGGAATTAAGGAATAGAGAGTGCTCGTTTTCGGCTACCCCATTAGTTCCCAGCAGGAGTCGGAGGTAACAAACATCTATGCACTTTGCTAGCCACACTGGACCCCCTTGCTGCAACAGGCTCCGGTTTCTAGTTCGCTCTCCCCGACTCTCCTGTTATCTGACATTTTTTACCATAGGGTGTTCTTTTCCAAGGGGGAAAAAAAAAATCGAGATTGAACTGTACAAGTTTTCTAAAGAGGTAAAATTTTCGTTATAGACAGATGGGTCTTAAAAGTGATTATCGTTGTAGGAAGGTTGAAAATATATTGAGTAAATAAGAATTCTGCCGGGACCAAAGAAAATATCATTATAGTAGACATGACACATTTCCGCGGATTTCAGTGTTTTCGGCATTGAATTTTATCATTCTTAATTTTCTTTTATATGATAATTCTACAATATTTTTAATATCTCGAGCACTTTTTGTATAAGTTTTATTGTTCAATTAATCATTTATTTTACTTCTCTGTGTTTATGTTTGGCACGATTCATTATTATGAAGTTCAGCTTTTTTTGTTCCAAGCCTGTGTCATGTCCGCTAAGCAGGTTTATTGTTATACACAGGTTTCAATCATTGCCAGAAACCTGTTTTAACGGACAAAAACGCATGTTTTCCAAGCGTTCTTTTTCTTTCATCTTAATTATATATAAAGTAGAGTGTGTGTCTGTTTGTTCCTTATACAAATCTACAGTTTTTGTCCAATCTTGATGAAATTTGGCACACAAACTCTTCGAAACGAGAAAAATTACTGTCAACTTTTTAAAATGGAAAATTAATTAAATTCCGAGTTAATTAGAAATTAAGTGAAAATATGAGGCTTTCGCATAGTTTTTTGTTAATAACTTTCGAAGGATTTATCGCACAAGAACGATTTTTACGCCACCTTAAAATGCGAAAATTTATCTTTCTAATAATATTAGTTTAAGTGCCGTAGACTATTTAGACGAGTTTTAACTGATTTTTAAAAACATTGTTTACTGTTCTACAACTCGGCGAAAGTCTTACGCTCGCAATTTCCTCCGATGGGGTTACGACGGGAGTTGGGGGGGGGGGGTAGATCACTCAGTGGAGTTAAGGTGTATTTGTATCTTCCCTGCATTCTTTTGTTAGTGATTCTCAAGGTTATTTGAGATACTATCTGCTATTCATTTCGCTATCCCTTGTGTCGCCTCCCCTCCTTTTCCTGTCAAAATCCTGAATGATATTATCTGACCCACACAACTGCTCTCTTCCCCCTGCTAGGGTGAAGACCAGTTCGCACTTGGAAGAGAGATAGAACGCTGCTTTTAAAATAGCTAAGCATTCGCATTTAATATGCCGCCAAAGAAAAGACAGTCTATCGGACAAGTACATACGAAAACCAGAAGAGCAAAAATAATGCGGGCGTGTGAAACCCCAAACCAGCGTGATGCTCGTGTAGAACAAAGCCGCCTCATGAAGTCTGCGTTTAGGGCTATAGAAACACCTGAAGTACGGAGAGACCGTCTCGAAGACGACCGCCACAGAAGGGCTGCGTCCAGAGCTAATGAGACAACTGAACAAAGAGCGGCTCCTATCGAGTAAGGATTGTTCAAACGAGGGAATTACTCCAGCAGAGTAAGCTGAAACTTGAAGCTTTCAAGTATTATCTACAGTACGATTACCAAGTTCATCCAAACGTATATATTGGAAAAATGGACATAGTCTGTGTGCACTGTAGCGCAAAAAAGTTCAAGGGCGAGTCTACTGGGTTGTGTTGCTCATATGAGTTATGATAAGTTGGTAAATGAATTTTTTGAGATTTAATACTTAATAGATATGAAGTTACTTTGTGTCAGTGTATGCAGTATCGCTTATTAATCCCTTAAATATAGCATTACTATTATTATAAGATCGGCGAACCAGCTGGTCGCCGTAGGTGGCTAGTTTGGTATAAACAAGAAAAGAAAAATATTCAGTGGAGTAAACCGTTTTATTTTTATTTTGAATGCACTGACTCGTCGTTGTCGTTTAGCATTTTCGCCATTTAGTTTTAAGCTCTGATTAGGATTGGACGATATTTTTTAGTCATGGTAATGCATAAAAAGAATGTTTTGGATATTGTTACTAAAATATAAATACAGTCGGACCTCTATTTAACGAAGTTGCTAAATCCCGAAAAAAAGTTCGTTATACGGAAAATTCGTTAAATAGAGATTCACCTTTTAAAATACTTTAAACTACACAAAACAGATTTTAAATTCATAAACACTAAATATTATTAAAAAAATAATTAATCGCACCTTTATTTTGTAAATTAATATCTATTTGTTTTATATATTTTACCCATCAAAAAGAAATCTGCAAGGAAAACAAGAATAAAACAAAACATTGTCCGGGAATACACTGTATTTTCAATTTAAAAAATAATTTTATATTAAAATTAGTGAATTTTAGCATTTCATCATACGAAGGTTTGTTGATTTCTGCATCATGATCATTTCCATCTTCATCATCTTCGTCTTCATCGCAATTCATTGCTGTATTGTTTTTATTTTTCACACTGTCCACTTCAAAACTGCCTCATCCACATCTTCATAGACACATGCTTTTAAACGTTTTGAACAAGAATTCGATGAATCATAATTTTGTATCTTATCATAATTTTTTTTTATTATGGTTGATAAGCTGTTTGGAGGAATACCAAATTTTAAATCAAAATCCTTTTTTTTTTCACGCCTTTATCCACCTCATTAAGAATGTAATTTTTTTCTTTGATGCTCAAGCACTTTCGCTTTGACATTTTCCAGCTTCAAGGTCATTGATCACCATAAAATGTGTTAAAAGAAATAATAAGTTTGAAATGTTAAGAAATGTCTTGAGAAATAGGGAGAAAAAAATATATTGGATCACAAGAAAAAGTTCGTTAAATAGAGAATGCACTTCGCTATTTGGAGGTTATTTTACGAAGAAATTCGCAAAATGTTCTTGGTTCCAAGAAAAAGTTCTCAAAATAGAGAAATTCGCAAAATAGAGGTTCGTTAAATAGAGGTCCGACTGTAATTGAATTGAAAGAGAATTTGAGCATGAAGCAAATTATTGAAAACTTTAAAATAGGAAAAACACAATTTTACGAAATACTTAAGATGAAGTATGAAATAACTGAACTCAACTAAGAGAAAAATGCGGAAGACAGGCAACAAACAGATTTATGAAATTGTTTAGGAATGGTGTGTATATGCGAGATCTCGAAATCTGCCGATATCTGGACCTATATTTGCAAGCCCAAGCTAAAGATATTGCAAAAAAATTTGAAAAAAACTGATTTTCATGCATCAAATGGATGGCTTGAAAGTTTCAGAAAAAGGCATGGAGTATCTTTTAAAGTAGTCTGTGGTGAAGCTGGGGACGTTTCGGAGGAGACTGTAAATACGTGAATTAAAAAAATAAAAAACTCATTCATGGTTATGAACCTCAAAATATTGCGAATGTCGATGAAAGTGAGATATTTTCTCGTGGCTGTAAAGCCTTGGTACTTGAAGTCTCTATCTAAAGAAACTTACTATAATATAGAAATCGCACAGAAAGTCATGGATGACTGCTGCAATAATGGAAGAATGGTTAATTACTCTTAATGAAGAAAGAAAAAAGACATTTTAGTGTTTTTAAATAATGCCACTTGCCACCCTCACTTAGAACTTTCAAATATAAAACTGGCTTGGTTCCCCCTCCCCCAAATACAACCAGCGTTACTCAACCTATGGATCAGGGAATTATTTGTTGTATCAAAGTAAATTATCGAAAATTTCTGATGTAGTCTTTATGAGCTAATATGAAAACAGCATCAAATGTAAGTGATATAATAAAATCTGTTACAGTTCTTGACGCAGTGATGTGGTTATCGAAAACTTGGGAAGAAATAAGCAAATAGGCAATTCAAAAATGTTATATACAAGCGAATTCTCTTGAAAATGTTTGTTTATCATCTGAAGATATAATATCTGATACAGTATCTGAACTTGAAAAGTTTACCATATGTCAGGGAAATGTTGAAATCTTTAAACTTTTGAATAATACGAGAATATTAATGGAGCGAAGAATTATTCATAAGAGATATGTACAGAAAACAATTTTGGATTATTTTAAAATATACCTAGATTTAGCAAATAAGCTTTGATTATTTTAAAATGTAGATTTAGCTAATAAGCTTATTTTCCTTAAATTGGTAGCTTTTGAGTAAGGATAAGGTTTTTAGAATAAGTAATGGCTATGGTATTTATTCCCATTTAGTGTTCAATAGCAATATTATTAAAATAAAATACATATAAAAATTTAACTTTTATATGTTTATTAATTTTCTTTGTTATTGTGAAAGTTTAAAATTGAACTAAATTTTAATTTTAAGATGTGATACTTATTATAACGTAATTATAGTAATATTTATATTTTTATGGCATTTTGTTAGTCTTAGATTATCTTTTTTATTACAATTGATTTAATTTAAATAATGAGCAGATACATTTGAAATTCTCATATACTAATAAGCCCTGTGCGAAACAGAACCCTGTCTAAAACGGAAAATTTTTCTAGCCCCTTTATATTCCGTTTAGTTCTGGCTTTACTATATTAGTAATAACATTTATAATAATAAAATTTTATTTTGACTCATCGCAATTTTTATTTATATGGGGGCACCCCTCTGGGTCAGGTGAAAATATGTTGCGACACACCTCAGGTTAAGGGTAATATATAATTAAATATAAAAGGGTATATATTACGGACATTACTTAAAAATGTGAATATAAATTCAAGCACTTGTAAATATTTTATGACTTGAGACATAATTGACTGACTTAATATGCCTTTTAAAACAAAAATTAACATGAAATTTTGTCTAATTTCTAAAGAGTAAAGTATATATAAAATTTTCTGTAATATTTAAAATTTCAAATTTTAGCATATCTTAGTTGATCACGAAATAGCATATGCTCCTTTTACTTTTTTCCCTCATTCTGAACTGTATTTTAGAAGTTAGTCGGGGCATCTGTTTTACATTTTTCAGACGTCTATCAGCATTTACAATTTTGCATAAGAATCAATAAAATCAATCTACACCCTAGTTACTAGTATTCTATAATAAATATAAAAGAGCTACGCCTTTAAATATTTGTATATCTTTGTTAAATAGGGTAAGTCGTCTAACTTGTATGCAAGCAGATATCTGAAATGAATGCTGTCATCCAAATGTGTCCATCTCGCATGGTTAGTAAGTGTAACAGCTTTTTTTAATTAGCCAACCAGTTTGAATTCAAACAAATGATTCTGTATGTATAACAACTTCTCATATGTCTAGTGTAGTGAACTAATGCCTTTTCTTATTATTTTGTTAATGGTTTGATTTATTATTCTTGTAACACATTAGACTGAATTCTAGTTTCATTGGGCAAAAATGTATTTAACAAATTGTGCTTACAGGAGTAAACCCAGGAAAACAATCGGAATTTACTGTTTTGCGAAATTCAGCTAAAAAATGTTGATGTAATAAAAACTAAAAGCATCGCTTATTGAAGTCTCATGTTATATTATTTGAACATGCCATTGAATTAACAAAGGTGTGAAATTAATATTTTGTATCTCGATTTGGTAAAGGCCTGTACTGGGATGGGATATTCTAGGTGTCCAGTGTCAGAAATTTTGCAATATTCCACTAATGTCAAGGAACAATTGACTTCTTACATTTCATAAACTTATGCAGGGGCAAGGGTAATATATATGCCCTTGTGTCACAAAGACAAAATAGTAATGTATTTATTTCATTTTGTAATGA
>BGPR01000492.1:395085-436340 GCA_013235015.1 Araneus ventricosus
TTCTGCCTATTGCATTCCATAATGTTGAATTGAAATAATAATTTAGTTTGAAATTAAGTAGGTATAGCACACTTTCGATCAAAGTAGTTGCAAATTCTTATCTACACATCTGAAACTGTATCTGTTGAATTTTATACTTATATAGTGATGCTTTGTTAGTAGAGTATTAGTTAAGAAGTAGAACAGTCCTGAAATTTCGGATAATCGGAACATCTTTTTTTCTTATTACGAGTAATTTTCTGAAAAGGTTTTATTAAAAAATGAAGGAAAATAACAATTAGGAATCAGAAACAAAGCTAATGTTTATTCCTAATTTAAAAGAAACATTTGAATTAGTATTTAAGAATGAATATAGTGCCTTAATTAGTAGAAACAAAATCGGTCATCTTCTTTTGACGCAAATAACTAAACCTGATTGATGATGCGCAGCTAGCCGTACTCTTTTCACAGAGTACCCAAATCAATACTGCATTTAATATATCAAGAGCGTTTTACCGAGTTTTCCAGATAATCCGAATTTCCTGGAATCCGAACATAAATCAGCCCCAATTGTTCGGATTCGTGAGGTTTTACTGTATTACAATACTATGTTTAAAAAATTTCTTTAGTAAAAATTATTAAACTGAATACAAAAATGCCCTGGTAGATTTAGGGATATGTTTGTTTGCTCGACATGTCCTATTACAATTCTATATTTAGGAAATGTAAACTGAAAATAGGAATCTGAACATTATTTCGATTGTATATAGAGGTGCTTATTCTATTTCTAATATCAAATTTTGTTTTCTAAGATAGCCAGCAATAATGATAAATCATTTACTGAAGCTTGAAATGTTTGCGCTTTCTTGCATCTTTTTCGGTAAGAAAAAAAATAATCGCTCTTTTTATTGCAGTAATTTAAATATATCCACACATGGTAAATGGCCGTACCTTTTTTTTCATTTTATGGCTATAATGTGCTCATATTAACTTTAAACAATCGAATGTTTCTTTTCTTGATCATTGCTGTGTCAAACAATTCGAACAGTATACTAATTTCTGTCTTTCCTAATCAGGGCAAAATTCTTAAACTTCGTATTTGTCATATCTTTTTCGAGCGTATCAGAAAATATATCATTCTTTGCCCTTAAAATAATTAAAAGCTGTAATAGAAATTACGTTCGACAAGAAAGATTATGTGGTAAAGCAGTGATATACATGGTAAATGATAGTACAAAACGCTAATTTTAGCAAATTGATAGTCAATTTGCCTTTAAATTAAAAAAAAGTGTGAAACTTAAATAACATTTTCTCTCTATATTATGTTAGTCTTCTATCAAATAATAAGATTGCTCGTTTTCATCAGTAATCTGAATTATATTTTTCTTTCTGAAAGAAAAAAAAATGTTTATTAAGACCTAACTGCAACTTATGAATGCAGTTAATTTAATTTTTGTCTTGGTAATCTAGATAATCACCAAATGCAAAAACATTATACATTTATTGGATTATCTGTATTACTTTTGTCAACTTGTGGACTATTTCGGTTGCTCACTATTGTCATATACATGGAGTTCATTTTTTAAACGGAATTTTGTTTATGCTGGTTCTCCGCTTTTAATTTTTTGGAGTAGCTTCTCCTCGTTTTATAGCAAAATTTGAATGCTAATAGTGTATATAAGTTGTGGAATTTTAGCTCGTCCAGGTTCTTAAGAAGATATAAAGTGTCACTGATAAAATGCCAGCATACCAAATGGGAAAGAAAAACGTGGCGTTCATTCCTGTTAATTTAAAATTGTAAGTAAATTTGTTAAAAATGAATTTAGGTGCCGTGTGCTTTAATCGGAGTCGAATATATGCATTTATATCTCATTGCCTATTTCGCAAAATCTTCGCAAAAAATATGCAAATTGTGCGCTGGTTTTATACTTTTACAGTATAAGTTGATTTACGTTTTCAGTGCGTTTGTGAATAAAAAAAAAATTATTTAACTAGCACACAATGTTTAAAAAGGTTTTCCAAGTTAGATCAATTACAACTAACTTAAAATGTATGGAAGGTTTCTTTTACATAAAAATGTTATCCAGCATACCCAGGTTCTTTATGCTACAAAATTTCATTTCGCTTTATCTTTTGCGGGTATGTAAAATCGGAATGACTCTTCCTCAAACATTTAAAAATATGCGGCAAATACTTGTACGACAGATTTGCTTTTATTTATGCATCTTTTCTACAATCCAGGCAAATAAATTTTCCCATGTGAATTTTTTAATAGTCTTTGCACTAGTTTGTAGTCGAATATAATGTTAATATTCTTACAGACCTTTTAAACGAATTTCGTGACTTTAGCGTTATAAAACTGCAATCTCTAATTTTGATAGTTAGGTATGAATTTTACAGTTCATATGGATGTTACGTGTTTATTTTGATAACTAACGAAGAAGAAATTGGATCTTCATGCAACTGAGTTCTTATCTATTGTTGTACCATTGTGGGAGTTTCGAAGTACAGAATATTTTTGTGTTTACTCAGCGATCGGCAGCAGCGTAGCAAAAAGATATTGTATCGATGACAAAAGCGTCAGTCTTGGGAAGCGCCGCGAAGACATAGCATTTTAAGCCGCGTTCCTACGGCATGTCTTTCGTCGAATTTGGTCCGCGTTTCTTTTTATAACCCGTCGTGGGAACAGAAAGAATCTTTGCTGCTCGGGGGATTGTAGGGTGACTTGTAATTTCCCATTTGTAGTCGGTAAATTGATCGGACATCAAAGGTTTGTGAATCGATGAATGACGAACCTCAGTACGGCTGCCGAGAAATTTGCCAAACCACGCGTCGTGGCAACGGCACGACTGGGCTGAATTCCACAGACCACAAGTACGAACCTCGAGCGACTCGAGGTTTACCAAGCCACATTTTCGCATTTATGGCGCTTAAAGTGATAAATAAGTCAAGGAATCGAAGATAAAAAATGCCCAGGCGACATTGACCTAGCATGGTCACGCCGGTCAGTTCCAAATCGTCAATAAACACAATAGCATACAGAATATGGCCAATATTACACGGGGATATTATGGAATGTTGCTTGTGGGTATTCACACATTCGGCGCGAATTATAATGTGTTTGGCGGAGAGCATTTCTGAACGGATAAGGACGGTACGATTGCCATAATAGTAAAGAATCTTGAAATTGGTGACTTCTGAAAAAATAACGACGTCAGGTTTAAAATTTTAATTTTTCTTAATAACATCAAATTATGTTACTTTATTATCTGAAACAACGAAAATACTTCCGAAGGACGAGTTAAATGGTTTAGATCAATGGAACTACAATTTTTGCCTGTTTTTAAACAAAATCGCATTATCTGATAATTGAATACCCAGGGAGTCTAATCTGCAGTATTCAAATATTCCTGGGCGTACTATGGATGTTTGACGATATCTCTGTGTTAGTAGGATCAAGTTCTTGGGTGATAGTTACTAAATTAACATTATTAATCGAATTATGGTTGACTTTCGGTCATCACATACAATGTGTATTCATGCTGTGGATGGTTTGTAATGTAGAATGGTTTGATGGTTTGTAATATCTTTGTTGTGATCACTCGCGGTCAGTCCCTACTCGTCATCTATAAGTTAAAATGAATTTTAGTGTGTGACCGTAACTAAATTAACAGTATTTCTGGATTGTAGTTGATTTTAGATCATCAAATATAATTTGTATTTATTGTATTGAATGAAACGCTGAGACATAGGAAAGTGTTTCCTTCAAAGGAGCTGTGTTTTTCTCAATTTTTTCTAAGGAAGGGTAGGTGCGATTTTAAAAAAAGACATTTTATTGATCGCTTATTTTTTTAGAGAAACTTAATTCTTGCACATCAATTTCCTTATTAGTAATATTTCTTTGGAATTCTGAAAGTCTTTCAGTATGATTCACTTAAACAAAGTAAGAGCAATAATTTACAACTCATGCCAACTATGTGAATGAAATAGGTATGTGTTAATGACATGAAAGTGTTCTCAGATCTAGGCGATTCATGTAATTATATAAGCATTAGAGCATGAGAATGTTCCCAGTGTTCACAGCCATTTTTTCATACTTATATTAATAGCAGTCTAAGAAAGAATATTAAAATATTTTTTTAATTATTTATTCTATATTTATATAAAAGAATAAATAAATTAGAAATGCCAATAAGATTTCTTTGCAAACAAATTTTTTATGTTACAGAAGTTTCTCTATAAGTAATTTCTTTTAAATATGTCAAGCAGAATTTTGATTGTATGAAATGGTAAAAAATGAAGCTTTTATATTTAAAATATCTTAAAATAGCATACATATAACATAATATTCATTCATCGTATGACATTCAAATTTTGTAACAAAATACAAATTTAGAAAATTACCAGTTTAGTTATCTAGGAGTTAGATGTGTTACATATTCCATTAAAACATATCACAATCTATATGCCATAAAATAGCTTGCACAACATTTTAATCTCTATGCTGTTTATGAAGGATATGCATTATTTAAATTAAGACTCTTTTCTCAATCTAAAATGAAGTTAAATCAACTTAAACTACAATATCTTTCTTAACATTAGATGTTTCACCATTGAATAAACTACAATTTTACTTATGTAGCTTTCTACATCGTACACTCAAACAAATATTCACACACACATACTCCCTTTCACACTCACACACAGAATTCACATGCGCATTAAACATATGCACATATATGTCTTAAGATAGAGTTACGTTCTCTATATACATTTATCAAATATTACTTTTGGTCTCATATTCATTGAACATTTGAAATCTCTCTCATATTTTAAGTGAACTAAATGTAACTAAATCCAAAGCTGTTTATAACCTTTGAAAAAGTTGAAAATATAATTCCATAAGAAAGGTGTAATTACAGTCGCACTGAAATAATGAATTTGTATTTACACTTTTAAATAAGGATTGAAACAGTTTATAGTTTTGAGGCTCAGTTTTTGATCTACTTAAAACATCTAAGTGAAAGTGCACCTTACAGGATTGGGCCCATCGTGAAGTATAAACGCTATCTAACACACACGCATGACTGAGGAATACATATTAATACAAAGTAATTATGTAAGGGAATGCGTTCCCATTTTTCAAAGGTAAATTAATCCCTTCAGTACTTCTACAAGAATTACCTTTTGATAAGCATGTAGAGGCATCAGTGGCGTAACTAAGGCAGAGGGAGCTTATACCATAGGTTTGGGGAGAAGTGTCTCTCTCCAAATTTATATGAACCATTCAAATTCTGCTTGGTATAGAACTTCTTCTTGTTTATTCTAAGCATTTTTTCATTTTAATTGAAACAATTTATATTATTAGTTAATACGTGCTATGTATGGAAATGCATCATTTTTTCATCAGTTCGGAAAAAAATTACAATAACGTTTTGATGATGGTACCTTTGCAGGTGACTAGAATTGGTTAAGATCCCCATTATAAAAGAACAACAACAACAACAAAAAATGCATATTATTTTGTTTTCTGCATATTTAAAGCTTTTTCTGTGAAGTTTCGAGCTGGGAAAAAATGCAATAAATATTTCGAACGATATAAATACACACATTTAGTTTGAGGTCATTAAACCGGTTCAGCTCCCTCCCGCATTGATACACTTTCTGAAAAACTACTAAAATGAACACATGTTTCTAACTGGATGATATCAATCTTTTTAGCGCATTTCAATACTGAAGAACAAACACAAATGAATTGGTAAAAATTCTTGAATGGTATAAATGACTAGACAAACTCATGAAAACGGAAGATTCACTTTCAAAATAGAATCTAATCACAATATTTTTTCCCTCTCGTATCCATCTTGCTGTGTCTAAAGAAATGCAGTTTGAGCTCTCAGCTCGCAAGAGATAGCGGTCCTGTCCTCATGGTAAGGCCGAAGGGCCAGTTAGTTACGCCACCGTAGAGAGGTTGCTGTGCAGTAGACCGGCCTTACAGCATACTTAAAGAATGATATATGTATGTTAGACAGACACGGTTTCTCATATCGTCAACTTGCTCCCATCTTGATATTGAGGTATATTGACAATATCCAATTCAAAACAACGCCATTATTCAATGTAACGGTAACTATGCGAATCAAACTTGAGCTAACAAATCATGTTTCTGAAGGGGCTTGTACTAAAAAGTATGAGAGTGGTAGAATGACAGGTGCAGAAACATATCTTGCTGCTCACTGAAGGCACTAGCACAACACATGGGGTCACAATCAAGGATTAGCCGTATAAAAACTTCCTTGTAGCACATGTATATGTGAACACAAACTACAGAATTCTGCTAGAATGGTTCGGTGACAGCAGTGAATTCTCAACTGTGGGCAGTTTTGGCTACACATGTGGACCTACTATTCATAGGAAATGTATCCTACTATATCATGTGTTGACTCTAGTAGGAAAACAGTCGTACGTTTAGTTTTGTACTCTAGAGACACGCCTGTATGTTGATCCCAGTAGTAGCGTGAGTGATGAGACGAATGTGATAATTTGTAGATAAAGTCACATTTGCAAGGCAGCCTACAAGACCTGAGTGGTATTTGTTCATACTTAAACTTGCTATGCTTTCCATGCCACCTGAAAAAGAAAGAAAAATTCATTAATTTACACTAAACTATGTTTAACATAGAGTTTTACAAGTAATACTATAAGCTACGGTTTATTATATTAATGGAACACTTCGAAATTTGTATCTGGAGATTATTATCTAGAGCTTAAATGTTTTTCAGGTATTATAACTAGTGTTGCTTATTATTACATAGAAATAGAACAGCTGTATAAAAATCGTATTTCTTATTTATCAGTAAATATGTGTGTAAATATACATATATCAAGTATATATATAAATTAAACACAATAGCAATTATGCATGCCTTTTATTATATTTTTTATTTACCTAAATACAATCCATTATTGACATTAAGTTGATTAAGAATTCCTGGTGATGTTCCTTTCGCTACAACACCATTGTCAACAACCAGAGACCCCTCTTGTTCAATTCTGTAATAATTATAAAAACAAATGAGTGCATATTATTTCTTTAAATGATACTTTAAGCTATATTAGAGTCAATTTTACCTCGTAGCTCTAACCGTGTGCCACTTGCCATCATCCACTCTTGTAGTGTTGTAAACAATAATTATTTCTCCAGAACCAAGATTATATTGAAAATGTAAATATCCTTCTTTTAAACCTAATGATAAATAGTCAGATGATGCAGACATATCTTTCTTGCCGGACCAAAGTAGTAATCCACTTGGACCAAAAGAACGGAACTTAAGTTTGATGTCAAGTTTATTCCCACGAATTCTGTAAAAAGGACAAATATTTCCATTATAAATTACTTATCACTACTTACTTAACTTTTATGTTTATTTATAAATCAAAACTCTCATATATTTTTAACATTAATTTAAAAAAAGTCACAGTTTATCTTCAAAATGGGTCTTGCAGCTTCTTAAATATCTCTAAATCATGAATAAAGCAATTGCTTATCCCATTAGTGCCTACAGAGTCATCTTTACATTCCTCACATGCATTGAGATGCTGTGTTATGCTCTTTTGTGCTGAGAGTGCAAAGTTAAGTTTCATATAAGTTCATTATGAGATTTGACTTTTACGTACATTAAATTTTCTGCGTTATATAATGAAAATAAAGTTTTTGTACACTATGTTGTTGAGTTTTGGATTTAATAGAACACGTCATTAGGTATAAACACTACATCCAAATGAAAAAAATGAATCAATTTCCAGTATAAACTTAGTTACTAGTTAACTTAGTAACTTATTAACTTAGTAAGTCCGGATTTCATCCGGACATTCCAGATTTCAAGCTCATGTGCCAAGCTCCGGACGAGTGTCCAGATTTATGCCTGTGAATGTGGTGAGAGAGAAATTTGGTTGTAATAGAGAAAACCTGACGTATTCGAAAAAGCTGATGTCATTCCGTCAATGAAAGAAAATTCGTTGTTTACACAGTTTACATCCACTGTTAATGAGAAAGTGGATGAGCCTCCTTATCCAGGCCCCAATTCAAATGGAAATAAAAAGTTTTATTTTAATTCTGCTTTTCATTAATATAATTTTGAATTACCAAATAATGATAAAAATTTATCTCCTTTGCATTCTGTCGTCTTAAATTTTTTCTCTCTTCCTCAAACTCTGTGCTAGAGGTAAAGGAGGGTCGTTGGTAGGCAGCTTATACTATACTTTGACACCCCCGTTATGCTCGGATTTCAGCTAAGAAATTATGGTAACCCTAGCTATACATGACTTAGTGTCGTGAAAGCAAGCGCAATCATAAATCTCGCCAGCTATCTATCTGCCAGTTTTTCTATTTACCACAGCTATCTTATTATATTATAATAATATATTATCATTATTATAAATATATAATAATAATAACAACAAAAATGTAGCGCGTTTTGTGTTTAGTTTCGTTAAATAATGAAGAGAATCGAGTAGACATTTTGGAGCAGTGCCCCTTCTTTTTGAATAATTTCTTCCAAAACTGGATGCAAAATTACAATTTTCGTTTTTTCATTCATGAGAAATTTCATTCGTCTAGTTCATTGCGATTTTGGATTATTCTGTTCACATACACACGCACTAACAGACAGACAAGTCTCACATGACGAAATTTCAGTCAACAGTTGATACATATTTAAAATTTTGATGCAAAAACTGCATGGCAGATTTCATTTATCTGACTCGTTACATTCCTGAATTATCATGTTCACATACGCATGGACAGTTTTACGCTGATTGATTTTAACCAAGATTTGAAATATTTTTGAAACATATCTTATTTTTGATGTTATTACTGTATACTAAATTTCTCTCATCCATATCTCTCTGTTCTTCATGTATCGTGTTCACAAACACATGGAAAGACAGACATAATTCCAAAAATGTTTTTTCCGGTCTCACGGAGGTCTAGATCATGGAGATTCACCAAAATTTCGAGGTCGAATTTTTTGATTTAGTCATAATAAGTCATACTTTGAGTATATCAATATCAATACCTGGTACTTAGAACTTCGGCATTATAAACATTTGATGTACAGTGTAGAAAGATTTAAAAAATACTACTATATTTATTCATCTATTATTTTTTGACTTAGAGTTTTATATTAATAATTTTTTTCAATTTTGCCTTCTAAATATAATTTGACATACAGGAAGCTTGGGTTTTATGTAAGCAGAATTTTGATTAACTTTGTAGAATTAACAATCGTCTATCTTTCTGTCAAGTGTGAATAATTGGTGAGTAAGCTTTATATTTCTTTTTAAAATTCATGTATTAGTTGATCTTACATATGGATTTTAATGTTCTTAGCTTATTAGATTTTTCTTCGTTATTAAGTCGGAGTTCATGAATCGGAATCAGATTTTCACACGATGTTGATTCATTTTCTAAAGTAGATAATATTATTATGAAACGATAGGAACACAATCTTAATAGCACATAGATATTTTAGAATATCGTATGGTATCGTAAAATATTACTCTACCAATAATATTGAACAATTCTGGACAATATCATAAGCATGTTGTGCTACCTAGGAATGGATGTTAAGATTTTGTTACCTATAAGTGTATTGTAAGACCGTACAAGCAACAGAGGCAACATGATAAAAATCCAGCTATTTCCAGGTTTGTTTGCAGTGGTCAGTGTTTTTTTTTTCTTAAAATAAGATTCATTCCCAAGTAGCACTAGATGCTCTATAATATTGGTTCGATAGTATGCCATAGTGTGAATATTGAACAATATCTTGTACTTCTGTTGCTGTTCTATACTTCTCTCTTTTCATCTACTTTGCACTCTCTGTCTGAACATAAACGTTGCGAATCATACTGAGTTCTGAAATGTAAATTACTATTGAAAGATCTTGTTGACATAGTTTCTTTTGAATATGTACCAATACATTCCGGAATCCATGGTAAGGAATGTGCAGATTTTCTAAATAAAAAGGATGGCTAAGTACTTCGGACACTAAAGAGACCATTTGTACTATTTTGACAAAATTTGACAACACTAAATAGAAGTTTGAAAACTAATTTTGAAATAGAAATTTAAAACGGAATCAGATTATTTCTGTCGTTCCTTATGCTCTTAGAGTTGCTGCTATGACATTCTTTAAGCTAATAACTGGGATTAATTTCTACGTTCTCTTTTCTTCTGTACTGGAATCGATGATTGGCCTCCTTACGAGGCTTCTCAAAAGTTCATATTTTTTGAGTAGAGTAGTTTCACTATTCTCAATTGAAAGAGTTGGGCATCATGATAATTGTTCTTCAGGATGTGTATCGGTATGTGGAATCTAATCATTACTCTTTTAACAGGCTTACTTGAGCGATTTTTTTAAAACTATGCTTAAATATTGTTAAAGAGTCCCAAAACTTAAGCATCAAAAATAAATTACAAACTGTACTTTCTTTTTCCTTGCTGAAACTCGGCTGTTAAGTTTCAGTACAAAAAAGAAGTCTCATTCATATCGATCAGCAAATAGCCTTGTAAAATAATCAATTTCGAAATTTTTTTTACAAAGCTTTATATGTAGACAATAATTAGCCTGGAGATTCAATTATCTATTTCGTTACCTCAAAAAATGATATTACATTCATTACCGAAGGACTTGCATTATTTGCTTTGGTTAGTTATACATAAAAGCGCGAGAGAGTTAAGAATTTGATAAATTTTTTCATTGGGGGAACTAGGGATACTTGCCCTTACACGATTTTGTCGGATTGTGAGATAATTGGTAATTTGTGCGTGACATTTTTATTTGACCTTTGGTCACATGGTTTATTGGAGGGGATTTTCATTCCAATCTGAAAAGCCATCATAATGGTGCGTAGGTAAATATCTTTTGGGGATCTAAAAGTAAATTTTCACTTTTTCATTCCTCAGTGGATAGGAAGTTTACTATTGCAGAAATTTCTGAGTTTTAAGCATACTTCTAGATATAATTTGATATACGATGTTATGCAGTATCTTAATTGTAAGTGAATTAATTTTTAGATTATTAAGAAAGAGTCAAGTTAGGTATACCCCTATCGAATGCTATTTCAGCTTCGATGTCGTAACCGAACGAAACGCATTTTGTGTTGGGATAAATTTTCTGGTGCGCGGAGTTTGACAGCAAAATTGGAAACTAAAATATAGAGAATAATTATTTAAAAATTGTTTTCTAGTAATTATTTAATGAATAAAATTTCTTCTTAATATGATGATTTCAAATAATATTAATAATTATTTTAGTAAGAATTTTAAAAAGAAATCAAATTTAATAAATCTATTTTTTCCTCGCCTGACAAAGAAAGATTTATTTATTTATTTATTATTTTAATAAAAATCTTTTGCTCGAACTATTTGTTATCGTTTGATTTTATTTAATGTTTTGGCATTTCTGTTGAGTTTGTCTTTCTTTCTTCATATGAATTTTCTTCTAAAATATATTTTTATTCTTTTGCTTTTATTTTTCTTTGAATATTAGAAGAACCGAGTAAGTCTATTAAGCTTCTCAATTTCTTGCTTTGTATAACATTTTTTTAGATTTTTTTTGCGTTTTGATGCTATTCTGTTTTTTTTCCTTCAAAACCGGCAATTCTTCAACGCGCTAATGAAGTTGCTAGGTTTTCAGTTCCATTGTTGTAATTTTTTTAATATTTAATATTAATTAAATCGATATTTTAATTTCTTATTAAATTTTGAACTAATTTAATTTTAAAACCAGCTTTAATGTAATGACTTAGCGAATTTAATTTATTAACTAGAATATATTAATAACAATTGCGTTTTATAGTAACCATATTATTTAATTTTTAATATTAATTTTCCATTACGGAATGGGTTCAGGCCTTAGAGAAAATTAATATTAAATTCAGACCTTAAAGTCTTTTTCCTCTACAGAAAACCTATTCTAGTTTTGAATCTGCATGGATGAATGGCCTCTGATGAAGTCATCCACCGGATTCTTACTTCTTATCGTTCGTTGTCTGCTATTATTTTTGTATTTTTTAACTCTTCCACAATTAAAAATTCCCTCTATTAGTATTTATATTTATTTTGAACATTGAAGAGGACCTTCATTAAAAAAAAAGCTTGAATAAAAATATTCTAGGATTTTTAAATCAACATTTTCACTATATCTTAGCCATATAGCACATTTCATTTATAAAAAATCCTAATTTAAGGCATTAAAAGCTATTATTATTAAAAATTTAAATGAATTCATTATTCATTTTAATATGTATTCTAAGACAAAAAGTTATTTTGATACTTTAGCTGGTACATGTTTGTGAGACAATTTATAAAACATTTGCCGTCTTGAAGATTATGTAAATTCACTGTTGAAAGGGAAAGGAGCTGGAGTGAATTTAGTAAATTTAGAAAAAAAAATATTGTTTTTGATTTTATGTCGGGTTTAACGGTAAGATTGCATTTACTTACATTTAAATGATGTCAGCGTTACAATAAATTTATTAAAGTCCTGTATGATTCTAATATCTCTTCAAAATCGTAAGAAATTTGTTGATAATTAATTGAAATTTCATTTTAAATTGCTAATAAAGACACAATAATATCCATCTCGTGCACAGATATATTTTAGAGAAATTTTAAATCCTAGAATTTAAAAAAAATTATGCCAATATAAAAACATAGTTACTTTAAACACCAAAGAAATGGTAGATACCTCTTAACAATGTTTTCATCCAAATAATGAAGGTAACTTGCTCCTGTGAACATGGGCTCTGCAATCATTTCTGTTACTTCTGAAATATTGCATTTTGTTCATTTCAGCTTCAAGGTAATTAAAAAATCATAGGATAAAATAAAAAGTAACACAGGATTGTAGACGATTTATTAAAAGTAAATTTCTTCTGCATTACATTTAATGCAAAAGAATAGAAACGTATTTGAAAATTGCATATATTCACAAAAATTTATGAAGCTATTCTGAAAATTATAACATGATTTTAGAAATAAACAAAGGAATCCATAAATTATAAGCAAAAATTCACCAAACTGGGTTCTTTTATATGAGAGATTTTATGAAAGGACAAAAAAATGAACTAAACATCTAAAGACCTGTGTTACCTGTAAAATTCAGACCAAGACACGTAATTCAATGATAACACAGTAAGATCACCATCTTTTATGATATATAATGATATATACATAAATTGAGTGTAATGAATATGATAATATCCATAAATACAATAATGAAATATGATAATATACATAAATTGAGACCATTTCTTGGAAACATCTCCGTCGAAATCTTTCTTTCATACATTTATAAAATCAAATGAATTTAACTGGAATGGTCAATTTCAAACATATGCTTGCATTGGCCTAGAGATTGGGGGGCAAGGGTGTTATAGATACCCCGGGCGCCAGTCTTAGAGGGCGCTATGGAGACAAAACATTAATGCGTTTATGTCACTTTTTAAAGTAAAATATCATAAAGGGGCGAGAAAATAATGTTATACCCCGGGTGTCATTTACACTTGCTGATCCAATGATGACGACTGGGGGAGAAAAAATCATATTACGCCCCGGGCGCCAATTACCCTCGCTACGCCACTGCCTTTTCAATGAATGATAACTCATTAAATTTGCGTGCTGAAAAGCGAATACCAGAACGAGTTAATTAAACAATATGGTTACTGAAGATTAATGTCTTGCTTGTTTATTACTTTACTAGTACTTATTTCACAACAACTGAGTTGCAAACTTATCACATGAAGCTCATTAACTTATGGGTAAAAAGCGAATTTATGAACTGCCATCTTTTTATCCGACATTATTTCAGGATATTATATGTGCTTCAATAAGAAATTTCAGATTTAAATTCGTTATCCAAGTGAAAAAGCGTTAGACAGCGTATGGTATGAATCAAAACAGTTTTTTTCTTTCTAAAAAATCTCCGAATTATCATGCTCCTTTTCTTAACCTTTGAGGTACTCGGATTGCAGTGAAACAAAATTCAACTCTTAGGTTATCATATGTATACACATGACATGCAGCAAGAAATACAACACAAATAGCAAGACATTTAATTGAATTTTGTTTATTGCCATTTCAGGTTTGCACGGGAAGAGGATTTAAATACAAAGAATTCAAAAACTAAGGAATGATAACGAAGGAGAATAGGGAAATCGATGATTCTAAGTGATTGATATAAAACTGAAAGGCCTTTAGATTCTGTAATTCAAATTATCTAAATTCTGTTAATTATTTTCGAGTATTAACCCTTTCGACCCGAATTTTGTATGATTAAAATTTAACTAAAAAAAGTGATTTAATTTAATGTTGACATAATAAAAGAAGTATGCTACGAGTTTAAAAGTTTTCACTTTTCCCGTTTCCTGGAAATATCCTGTGACAATTTGCCCCAATTGTGTATTCGACTGGGACTATTCCAGTAAAACAACTGTAATACTCTCTTTCCTGCCATAAGATTAGCATGTCTGGGAAAGAACTTTACAGCTTCGTAGCAATAATCTTGTTACGAAGACAACAAAATCATAAACCTGCCATTTGCAATCTGAGAGTATTTCCAAGTTTCTTTAATCATAATTTTATTCCCTAATTCCTTAAGAACACTGAAAAGATAAAAACTCATATAAAAGTGGGATTTATTTACCAATAGGGAATGCAGTCTAAGCTCCGAGACGTATATGCCCATTAGGGCCGAAAGGGTTAAAACTTTGACAAGATAGTATCTTTATAAAATATTATCAATTTGCAAATGATTTATGACCTCATTTTGGTTAACTGTCGAAACTGATTCAATGAAAAATGTTTGCCTGAAGAAGGGTTTACTATTGTTTAAAAATTTTTTTAGCTTTGCGTTCGTAATATTAATTACTACATAAATATATACATCCATAGCCGTCTTATAAACCTTTATATTTTAAAAATATTTTTTTACATTTTGGGTTTCTTGAAAATTTTGAATTTAAGATATCTTTAGAGTTGATAAAAATTATTATAGAACTTGATATTACATAGCTGATAAAGGGCATTCTTTGTTAGTTTTTGAAGTGAGTAAATAATTGTCACTGTTCCTAAGAAAGAAATCATACCCTTTTCGCAGTTATTTCCAGCATACCCTAAGTGGCAGTGACATGAGTAGTATGCCATTTTCGGTTCACAATGACCTCCGTTCTTGCATGGTTCTTCAACGCATGAATGAAGACAGTTAGCAACATTAATTCCTGCTAGTGCATCATCTACAAGTTTCAGAGGCTTTCCATTGATAACAACCTACAAATTTAATTATACATTTTAGTAAAAATTTAATGCAATATAGGGTAAATAGCCATTGAACAACTGACATAAAAATGGATCACTGGAGGATATGGTTCTTAATACATATGAAAGCTACCGAAGATTTCTAATATTTTTAAATTTTTATCAACATAGAAGTGACACAAATATTTAAACTTCGTTTTCATATTAGTCTAAAAATGAAGTCGTTTTTATATTGAAATACATAAGCATTTTCTTTGATAAATAATGAACGGGCTCCCAACAAATAAGGTACCATTTTTCGCTTTCTGTTGCCAAAATGAACTTGACTACATTCTTCATATATCTTTCTTACATAAAATAGGATTCTGTTTTGTGCAATTTTCATACAGAAACTTAACAGGAGTCTGTTTTCTGTCTATACGAAATAGATAATCTCGAATAATACGAGACAAATCTGCAAGCGGTTTTTATCATTCTGTAAAGAGCAGCCCGAGGAAGATTTAGGAGAATTAAAAAATGGCATAAAACAGAAGAAAGCCTAAGAAGATTTAGGAGAATTAAAAAATGACATAAAGCAAAAGAAAGCTAAAGATTAACGATTTTTATTCGAAACTTTTTTCACATATTTTGGAAAGTGCTTTCAATCAACTTCTCTTTAATAGTTTTAGAGTTAATAATTAATATTTAGAAATTCATATCAGAAAGTTAAATGATAGGCTTTCCAATAACAGTTTTACGGGTGTATTTAGAATCATATCATATTTGAAAATTCATCAGCGTCTCATTTGTTTTGCTTTTCTTTAAATTTTACAGTGCAATCTTAGACTATGTGTTGCACTATATTCTTTTTCCAAAAAGCAAACAATAATTTTACTGGGTTTTAAATGTTCAACATTCTATCCACATAAATTTTAGAAGAGTGATTCTTTCCTAAAGATAATAACTTTTAAAAAGCAAAACATTTTTTAAAGCAAAACTTTTTACAAATCAATTATTTTCCTGGTGATTATATTTTCTCTATAAACAGAACATAAAAAAATCCGTCAATCCAAAATAGGTCATCGAAGTAAATTACAGTTCTCTTTTCGGTCGACGCATTGAAAATCAAGGCCAAAGGTATAATAATCGCAACAGTATGCAGTTTAAAAGCTAGTTTAAAACTGTAGAATATCTTCCAGGCTTGAGTTGACGGTATCCACATATTTAGTGTTTCTCTTGCAGTGCCTGTTTTCTAATTTATTACGAATTAGGTAAACTGATTTATCGACTGTTACATAATATTAAAATGTGCGTGGTAGGAACTAACAGTTAGTTGTTATGCTGAAGTGTCGTGTCTGGTGTTTCCTCTGCTTTCGATTATCTCCCGATCTGTGACGTTTCTATTATAGGTGCTATTCTTTTTTAAAATTAGAATTGTAATTCAAACGTGATCTAAGCTGGCATTCTTTGGAATCGCAAAACCGAAATGATGCAAGGGTGGACCAATTATTAAATGAATACTATACCGTGCTGATAAGCCATTAAGTTTAGAAACGATACCTTTTGTATGCAACCTGTAAAAGATTCGGTAATGGAAGCTTTCCGAGCTACATCTCTCGCATCATGGACTCCTCCAATGTACATATTTAGAGGAAGCGACAATTGGGTGAAGGCACCTGGAGAGGTGCCCTCTACTCTAGGTTGATCATCAACTTCTAGAATTCCATCTCGCCCAGTTCGAGAAATGAAAACCGAATGCCACACTCCAACTGCTAAAGGTTCTTCACTCCTGCAAGTCAAAGAAGCAAGTTAATGGAATGATTGCATAAATTATTAAAACCGCGTGGTGTTTAAATAAAGGAAACTAGAGAGGACACAGATTTCACAAAAGCATGAGCAACGATACTGTCAATAAGAAGTTTTTATCTCAAACAGATTGACCAGAATAAAACTGCAATGTAATTTCATTTTATTTATTAACCTCTATGCACCAATAGCATTTGATGCATCGATGATATACAGTTTCCTGAAAATATAGAAAAATTTGTTAATAGATAGAAACAAGAAATGACAACATAATCTTCGCTTATTTCTAAAATTTATAAAGGTGTGCTGTGAATATAATAAGTAGAAACTCAGGAAGCAGGGTAATATTGATGCTACTTTACTCTCCATTCTGTGGTATATGAAAAAGAAAGGATGAAACTAATGTTACTACTAAGTCTAGAATTAACTAACTTACTGAAGGAAGATGTCAATCTACTTGATTTCAGATCATTGGTACACTGGGAAAGGTTTTGACAGTTTTTGATTTGACATATTCATAATTTCTGAAATTGGTAATGTGCAGAGTAGTCTTATGTCCCATTTCATGCGTTACTTTATTGCTTGGCATGTAAGAGTATAAATAAAGATATCTTACAGCTATTGATAATTTTTATTTTGAAATTTTCAATACTTCTCTGTATCAGTAATCTTTAATAAAACACTTCTTAGACTTTAACCTTGGACAAATAGGGATTTTAACTTCCCGAACACGAGTAGATAAAGCTTGGTTTTATTAGAAGTAAAACTGTATTCGTAAACAAATAAAAGTTTTTTTTTATTTTTTAGCGTCGTCGAAAAATGTATGAGCATTTTTCAAGAAATGCCACGGGTTTCTTGAAGCACTCTTAGGCAATTTATATCTCCACATTTGCAAAATTGCAAAGTGCCAATTTTGAATTATATTTGATCAACCTTAGAAAAGCTATCGGGAATTAGTATTGAATTCAATAGTAAAATGAAACTCGGACGTAGCAGGCCTTCCTACTCATCTAAGTCAATTTTCCAGGCGGTTATTATTGTGCAGCAAGTGCAAAAACATATTAAATATGCCATCAATTATTCTTGTATACATTAGCATTAAAAATATTTTTACAGTGGGTTCTCACATCCATGTAAAAGGGTTTTACAGATAAACTTCTAAGAACAGAGCAAATAAACTACTATTGAAGTGATCTTAAAACAACCTTTAATTATTAGGAATGCTAGATCATTTCAAATCAAGAACTTTGACCGAAGAATTCGATTTTGTTTTCATTAAGTTGCTTTAGTATACTGAATAGATCAGGTGGAAATTTTCTAATTTTTTTGATAAGTTTACATTTTGAGAAAATTTAACAAAACATCCAATAAATACAGGGTGTACGCAAATGAAGTAACACATTTCAAAAATTAATAGAAAAAGCTAAAAATGTTGTAACTACGGTTTTTAAAAATAAGAGCGCATCTCAAAAAGTTTTTTCAGATAGGTAACGTGGCGTTACGCCGTTCTAAATTCGTTACAGCGAGAAAATTTCGTACGCAATGGCTACCGATCAGCAGAAGCCAATGCGTGTTTTCTGGTTTCTTTTTTTAGTTTTTCTTGAATATCACGAAAACTCTTCAGTTTTTACACTACATGTGAATTAACAAATTCAAGGGAGTAAAATCCCCTACAAATTTATGCTTTTATTTTTCTTCCAGTTTTAATATTTTCTCAGATAATGCCTCTAAACAAATTTTTGATTTCCAGTAATTTACGACCCCCCGGACCACCGAAATGGCATGTTACCTATCTAAAAAAATTCGAGATGCGCTCTCATTTAAAAAAAATCGTAGTTCCAATATTTTTAGTTTTTTTAAATCAATTTTTGAAATGTGTCACTTCATTTGTGTATACCCTGTATACAAAAGAAATAAGTAAATAAAGTAATGAATTTTAAGAAAAGTAACAATTTGAAACGGCTGAACTACTTATTTGAAAAATCCCTTGTTACCTTTTCCGCTTATAAAGTAAATGCTGTAGGCTAACTTTGTAAGCGGAAAAGAAGTTTCTTACCTGATCACAGCAGCACCAGTTCCCAGGTCAAATCTGAATTCAAGGTAGCCGTTTACTAAATTCAGAGATATAAAATCTCCCGTGCCATCCATTTTGTATCCATTGTAGAACAGCACACCGTTTGGCCTGTAAGGCTTGAAGACAATTTGAAGTTCAATGAAAGAGAGAACGGTGTTACTTAGACCAGGATACTGAAGATACGAAGAACCATTGAAGAGTGGAACTATCAACTCCATTGCTGTAAAAGAAAGAAAATATTCTTGTCAATCAATAAGAACTTAATGGAGATGCATTAGCTCTTAATTAAGTGCATTTTGACAGGTGAAATAAGAAAATTTTAGTTCCTGATTGCAATCTGTTTGGATATTACTTATGATTATTAAGTGCCAACATCTGATCAATTAATTATGAAATATTTCTTTCTTCCAAAAGAATTGTTTTAGTACTACCAATTGGTGAAATATTTTTCTCTCCAGTTCGATACCTGCAGGTGAACTTAGAGTCAGATGTTGTTTTATAAGGTACTGAAATAAATGGCTTCTGGTGAAATATTTTTCATAATTTGCATTTCATTTCTAACACAAGGGCAATAGACAGATGAACTGTATTACACTTCTACAGCAAAAGAATGAAAAGATGGCATTAAGTGTAAAGGGAAGAGTGGATATTTGCCAGGAGAGGATATTTGTGTTATATATAGATGGTTCAGAGTTAAAATGAATTAAGTCCATGCTTTGTACTAACACTACCATAATAGTATAGAAATGTTATATATTCTGCGTAATAATGATTCAAGTCCATGGCTCAATTCGTATCCACCAGGCAGCAAGACCAATCAGAGAACTCCACTGTTATTTTAAATTCAGTTAATCAACTATGAGATCTGTTTTCTCGGAAATGAAATCCATGAACTTTGTTCACTTAAACACTCAACCTTCTATATATTAGTATCACTCTAAGAATTCGGACGAGTGTATTCTTCTTAATTTTAAAAAAGATATAAATTCACATTAAAAGGGTTCCAAATGAAGTAAAGATGGCATTTAAATTGGCAAGATGAAAACCAACTTATTCAGAAATTTCTGCTATATTTATTTTTTTGTATATTTTGACAACAATGTGTAATCTTTTCTGCTAATCACATAAACACAATCAAAATTTGTTTTTCACGTATCTTTACGGAATGCATTTTTATACTACTTCATTTTCCTACTTATATGTACATTTGAGGTCGAGAAAGGCGTTTCGTGCCCAGACTGAGCTAGGGAATTTGTCGCTCAAACGATGTTCTTGGTGGATAAAGTGCAAGAAGTCCTAATATTGACAAAAATAATCTTGCATTACTTTATTAGTTCCGTGAAAGGACAAACTATCATGGAAAAGCAGGCGTTCTTATGTGGCTTCCAGTATTAAGATGTGCTAAACAAATATTACACTGCTGATGGTTTCCTAAGAGGAAAAGCATTGGATAAAAGGTGCAATAAATGGATTGGGATTTTCTGAAGGAAAGATATAGACTTTTGCAAATTAATTATTTTTTTTCTGTCACGTGTCACGATGACTTAATTTAGAATACGTATTTAGTTATGGTTAACGAACTTGCATTCAAATAAAATTTTGTTCTCTCAAATAAATATTTTATTTATTAAAACGTTCTCCTCTCCAAACTGATCTTTCCATATATAATAGCAATAACATGAAAGAATACTATATATTGCGCGTTATTTTAAAAATATATAATTTTATATGCGTATATACTCAGCCCATCACATTACAAAAATGAAACACTCCTAAAACTTGCTGAATCATTAATTACTAATGAGGATTTTAACACTAAAGATCAAAGATGTTGATAAATACTAATATCCTTGGATAGGAAGATTTCACCTTTTACAAATTACGTAGAATGAGGTGAGATCGTACCAACACGACTTCTTGCACACAACTGCACTCTACTGGGTGACAATGGAAGATTATAGTTTCCCTGCTGACTTTCACTGTTAAGCCATTCATTCACGAGCATTCCATTCCACGCCAAAACCGACCGTTAATGTGGAAACAGGTCAGTTTTCGGGTGGTGTAGAGCGGAAGGTTGTATATCCAACTCTTCCCAATTTCCATCACTCTACGGCAGTGGAATAGTCGCTGGATGTGGGTGAGGAGGGGTGAGGCTTGGGGTGCGTTGAGTGTGTGTGGGGCTTGCGGTGTACTCTAGGAAGGCGTTCATAGAGGGAATAGGAGTGGAGCAAGCGTGACATGGCCGTTAGTGTCTCTACTGAATGGATGGGCTAAATAATGGAATGGCACGGTGTGCCACCACTCCATTTGCGTAGCATGGAGTGATCGTGAATGATCAGCCTTCCTCAGTAGATTGAACATATTTGAATAAAAAATAAGGCACATTCTCACCATCTGGCATAATATCATCTCGCTCTATGACTTGATTCTTGTTGACCTAGATTTCTTTGTAAGATGCAAATATTATTCCAAAAATAGTCATTGTGTAGCAGGAGCATAATATTTTTGAATAAGACTTTTGCTTCGCTAGAAATTTAGGAAACTTATCATGAAAGTAAGTAAAAAAACGAATTTCATAATATAATGATGACCTCAAACTTGACATTGATAAAAGTTATTTACACAGCCAGTCCTTAGTTTTAATATTTTCTTTCTGCGTTATTCTTTTTGTATGAAATTTACGTCGTTTCCAAAGAAACTGGGATGGACCCGATAAAGACTCGAGGAAAGGCGAGAATAATTTATGAAACATACTTCAGAGTCAGATCTTATGTGCACGATCTATGAATAATTTTAAATGGCGCTTGTATAGAAAAAAATGTCTAAAATGTTCATATCGTTAATGGGATATTTGAAATGGTTGTCGAGATGAAAACATGTTTTAAGCAGTTCGAAAAAATAATTAATAAAGAAACAGCACGATTGTCATAGTTAATACCTTTATGAGAAATGTGATACCCTTATGGATTAAATACTTCCAGAAATATGGGGAAAATGAGAAGAGATAGAAAACGTTGAAAAAGCAATATCACGTTGTAGCTCTACGTCATGCAATCAAATGTTTTATTACTTCCACTCACGAAATAGATATATTAGTGTCGACAAAAAAGGATAAAGTATCTAATGGATTTTTCCCATCGGAATGTTTTAAGTATTTGTTGTACACACAGTAAAGAAATAAAGACCAATCACAGCAGGAAATTCCATTGCTATTGTTTTTCTTCGAAAGAAGAAAGCTCGTTAGTAAAGGTAGAAATAAGTTCTGAAAATTTTTGACGAAGAAGGGACCTGAACATGATACTAAAATCTTTTGGCGTGTTTGCATTTACTTAGTAAATTTAATTATTATATAATGGTTAAATTATCTGAAATGAAATCTCGGGATAGAAATATTTGACAAACGATATTTGAATATTTGATGTGACTTAAATATTGAACAAAAGAATGTTTAAATATTTGACAATTCTTCGTAATATATCTTCGTAATTTGACCGTTTTTCCTGACAGTAGTCACATGAGCACGAGGAATGTAGTTCTGACAGCTAGTAGTAGATGGTAGATGAAGGCAAAAATTAATTTTTTTAAAATTATTAATCTAATTATTTTATTTAATTAAAAAGTTTTTTTCATCTCTCCTGGGGTTATTCTGCATTAAAACGTATCTAATGATGCCAAAATAAAAATTGAAGAGTTGCTGGCAAGTTGATTCAGTAAATAAAGAGTTAATACATAGATAAGAATACATTGTTGAATTAATTAGAACACATAGGAAGGAACATAAAAGAATAAATACGCAATTAATTAATTATACTGAGGAATTTTAATTGTATGAAAAAATTGTAATCTTCGATAGGCTTTTGAAGATCATTTAGGGCAACAAGTCTGATGCCAATTCTTGGCTATAGGATCAAGTAAGGCAGTTAATTCTCCCCTCTGTAATATTTTCTATGCTTTGAGGCAGAAAAATTCAATGGAAATAACGCTATCAATCTTTTCAGTGCGACAGTAGTAATCATCACGCACATGATCGAACCCACAACCTGATTTTTCAAGTCAGTCGGTGCTTTCGTGCCAACCCTGAATCGAATTTATATTTGCTGCGATGTATTCTTGTTTATATAATAGTTGTAATTACGACGACATATATTGTAATTATAAACGGAAATAATATTTTTTGCTGCTGCTGTTTGTAAATATTGTAAAAAAAGCTAGATTGTTGCAAACATTTATAAGTATTTCCTTAAATGCTGCTTTCTTTAAATTTTTAGTGTTGTTTTTTTTACTACAATCGACTTCAATTAAATGCAAGTCTTTTTTTTCTTTTACTGGAAATCGCTGATCTCTTAAAATCGAGTTAATGGGTTATCTTTGGTAATGAGCAAAGCTTTAATTTAGTGGTGAAATTTGACGAAGTTTATCGATTTCTCGAATCATTGCGAAGTTTTCAGATTTCTCACGAATATTTTGCAATTATCGCATAAATAAATTTTAATAAGTATAAAATTCCGAATACAAATTATTTGGCCCAAAATACGATAAAATTAAATTTAAAAAATAGCTGTAAAACTTTCGTCCTTAAAGGTATGTGGATTCCTTAGCAAAGAGAACTAAGAAAAATAAACTCGGGATGACAGCGGAAAGTTAAGTTAAAATAGAAATAATTATAGTGTAATACAAGGAAATATTGTAAGGAAATAGTGTAATACAAGGATAAGGTTTATAAATTTCTAATGGTAAGGTAAAAAATTATGCTTTCGTATTATCAAGTGTTCTGAATTTCCATACAAGCAAAGGAAATCTATCTGTTATAACTAGCTTACTTCTTCAAAAAAAGCAGAAAAAGTGACGTGAACTATAAAAACAGGGAACAAATTATAATTGTATAAGATATAATTTCAACAAACGGTTATGTTTGAAAATATGTGGTGCTTTCACAGTAAAGTACTGCATGTACTTTTTGGGGCCGCTGTGGCCTAGTGGTAAGGCCCCGGTCACCCGATTCCACTCAAGATCCGCTGTGTATTTGGCCTGTTGCACGCTAAATCATACGTAGAAGGGCCAAACGTCCTCCCGTTGGTGCGGTGCGGAAGCTTGGAGAGGGGCTACCAGCTCAGGTGTCGTCCTCGTCATCTGACCGCTGTCCAAAATTACGAGGTTCGTCCCAAAATAGCCCTCGTGTTGCTTCAAAAACGGGACGTTAATATAACTAACCTAAACTGCATGTGCTTTAAAATAATAAGTGACACCATAGTTTGATTCTCAAACAAATCACTAATTTGAATAAATAACTACAGCCTGATGGTGTAGATCAGTTTAGGAAAATAAACTTGCAGACGAACACTCAAGATTATCTCAGAGAACCTATTCTTAAACACTTTTATTTAACTCGACCTGCTTCATGTTTGTAAACATAGAATTTTGTAATTCATTTTTCTCTCGCTTCCTGACGTGATAGAGTTTGAAAATTTTGTACACTCGTGTGCTTTCGATGAGAATACAATATTTTAATATTTTGAAATCTTTACTATCAGTTAATCAATCAATTTAATTATATTTTAATTACATACATGTGGCACCACCTGGTATTGAATTTGAGAAAAAAGATTCCATAATATTTTTAAAAAATGAATTAGGAATTAAAGATTAAAAACTAGAAAATAACTAAAATAAAATAACTCTACTTTTTAGTACACTAATAAAAGTGTGCTTTAGAAACTTTTTTTTTCAACATGACTTGTTTTCATTCTTACTAAAACGAAACCTGATAGTTACATAAATTCTATAGAAAATAGAAGTATATTCCTATTTTAAAGTTCATGATGAAGATAGATCAACAATCGTATAAATTAGATTTATTTTCTTTCTTTTAAAGTTATTTATCGAGCTACTGATAATGAAACAAATTTTAATTATTAAATTGATGGATATTTAGTTTAAATACTAGCATTTTTTCATTTAAAAATTCAGATTAATTTATATTTTTCATTATTCTCTATAAAATGATTTCTTTTAGCCCTGACGTGATACACGTCGATTACGCCGTGTCAATTTAATTTGGACTCCACTGCACATCCTGAAGGGAAAAAAGGATTCACGTTGCTGAACAGTTCAAGACAGCATGCAGTTATATGTTGAACGACATGCGCAATTACATTTGTAATATGAATGTGATGTCGTGTGAATGCTCTCAATTATATACATTTTTATGGGAAATTCTAATTTATTCTAATTTTACCGGAAAGTGATTCAAATTTAAACATACTTTTTTATCATTTTAAATGCTTCAATTTCCACAATGGCAACGAAATTAATGAAGTCGTATTTTCAACGTAATGCGTTAAACTTAAAATGGGATTCGATATTATTATCTTGTGCATCTTATCCGTGGAAACAACTTTAGAATTCTTTTGTATGAGTCGTGCTAATAGCATGCATTTAAAATAGGCCTTGGTTTATTTTTTGAAATTATACATAGTTTTAAAGTATGAACAAAAAGTAAATGACTTCATTTATGCTATAAAATTAAGAAATGCTGGGCAGATCCATTTAAAATAATTAAATAAGTTTTTGCTACTTTTTGTTACATGATTGCAAAATAATGAAACCCTTGCTATTTAATATCTGAGTAGGATCACGAACATTACATTAAATAACGCTTACCTAAACATTTCTAAATATTTGTACATTATGGAAAATAATGTACCTCTCCTTTTTTACTTTCTTGTATACGAAGAGAAAGTATTGTAATCGTCAAAAAATTCGAACTCGAGATTTTGACGAATGTCCACGTTTTAGAACTCCCCGAGTCCGAAAAACACAATTTTAGAATTATGTCTGTGTGTCTGTCTGTGAATTCGATAACTCGAAAACTATTAGAGCTACGGGGATGAAATTTGGTATGTGATCTTGATACATCATTTGTAGGTTTCTTTCAAATTTTGGACAAAATGCGTCAATGGGAAGTCTGTCCGCTGTCATGTGAACTCTATAACTCAAAAACTTAAATAGCTAGATGGATAAAATTTGGTACACAGTTTTTTCATAAGAAATGCAGGTCCAGATAATAGTTTGGGCGAAATGCGTCAAAGAATTGACCGTCTGTCGGTCTGTATAATCGCATACTTTTGAACGCCATAACTTCTTTAAAAAATTACTTAGATAAATGAATTTCGTATATAGTCTTGAAACCGTGATTGTAGATTTGCCTCCAATTTTCGTTTAAATCGGTTAAAAAGAAGGCGTTGAAATTACCTATTCGGTTTTTTTCTCCATTCTACGCAAAAAAAAAGAAAAAAAAAAAACTGCGAACGTTGGAGTGAGTGTTTTCCCCACCGTAGGGAATACCGCACGTTTTCCGGCGCGCTTTGTATCCCCCTCCCCTAAACCCGTATTATTCCTATGCGAGAAAATTTTAGGGAGGTCATTCCCGCTGTTTTTAAAAAATTTAAATGGAAAATCTAAAACAAAAAAAATTCCCTTGTAGATTACTGAATACAATGGTGTAGTCGCAAAGCAAGCAATGCCGGAACGCTCTAACCTGGGTGACGAAAATCGCGCGGTTTTAAGGAGGTTTCTACAATTTTTCCTTATTTATTCCCTCCTAAAAAAGAAGTGCCGGAACGGTGTTCGGGCTCCACTACACCCCTGAGAGAATAGCTTTAAATTAAAAATTTAACATAGGATTTGTGACTTAGAATATGAATATGGATCTTGAAAATGATGTAAACACAAAATTACTCCAAAGTAAACAGAAATTCAGCGCGTCCGAAAAAAATTATTTATGTTTAAAAAACACATGTTACCTGATTCGCATTTGTCTCCTATAAAACCAAGAGGACACAGGCATACTCCGTAATCTGGACTCGCTGCTACACATTGGCCTCCATTTAAGCACGTAACTTTACTGCACACATCTGCGCTGCATTCATCTAAACGAAAGAAAAATTCATCTATTCATTAAGAGCAAAGCGAGTTATAAATATAAATTGCGTTATCAACTACTTCAGCTTCTCATGCGATTTATATCTGGGTCTAATTATTTATAGAAACTTCTTACAAAATTAGATTATGATTACGAAATGCAGGGCAATGTTAGGGAATTAATCATTATGGATTGTAACACACAACTAATTACTTTAGGAAGAATCTGAATAACTGTAAAATTCTGCATATGGGATATTTGTGACGCTCCATTCTACAAATGATGCATTTTATAGTGTATTGCGTACGAATAATAACTGGAGTTACGACCAGTTATATGCAGAAATGCAACATGGCGTCCTCACCAATTTTATAAGATCCTTGTCGCAGTTATTGAGATATAAAAATACCTCTTCATATCCTTATGATTAAATACAGATAATTTCATGAATTAATAGAAAATGGATTAAAAATTTAATTAAGACATACGTGTCTCTTTTTAGATTTGGATGAGATTTCAAGAACTGTAATGTAAAGCAACGCATTGCAGTAAGAGTGAAGAAACAAAACATAATTTCTAAGTATTGGAAAACATGTTTAGCTATCAGCTCCACGATATTTATTGTATTTGTTGAGAAACTCCAGAAAATTTTTATTTCGAATTATGTAAAACTCAATATTTTTTTGGAGAAAAATATCTGTCTTATCATTTTCAAAGCTTTCTGCATGTTATTAAAGGCTTAAAACCATGGTTTTATACACGATGTCTATAAAGATAGCTTACGAGGGTAGGTCGGGCATGCAGAAACAAGGCATTTTTGAAACAGAACATGGGCTCGGAAAGATAAAGGGGGAGATAAAGCTTTAAAATTGTTTCTTATTCTGAAAGGACTTGTTAGTTCTCTGAATTGGTCGTATTTCTTGTGATTCTTGTGTGTGGCTCTCGTGAATTACTGGAAGTCGATTACTCGTGTTCCAATGATTTTGATTCATCATAATTATTTTCTTAAAAAGGGAATGATTAACTTATTTATCTAACATTTAAGTTTATCAGTAATCTTTTTAAAACGTTTTAATTCTGAGTTTTCGTAATTGAAAACGCATTAGATATTTACCTATTTCTTCGCATATATTATGAAAATTAGACAATATATTTATAGCGTATGTATCAAAATATTTTCATGTATTAATAATTTATTCGTTATTTTTTGAAAGAATAACTCAAAAGATTCTATAAATTTTTAAAAAAATTAATATATTAATTGTTTTGGTAGAACTAATTTTGAATGTTCTCTTGAAAAAGAACATAAATAGCGTAAAGATCTATAACTATTTTTGAAAACTCAATTTAGAGTCAAAAAGTTATTTTAAGAGACTGTTGCGTATTCGTTATTTAAAAAAAGTAGACAAAATATTGGTGACAATAAGTTCTCTCAATTGTCAAACATTTTTTGAAGCATTCTACAGATATTTCATTTTATAAATAATGAACATCCGTATAAGTATTCAGCATAGACATACAATTTTTAGCATTTAATTCATTGTATAGTACATTAGTGGCAATAAAACGCACCACCCTAGATTTTGTTATATTTATGCTCGAGGTTGATCTATCATTTAAAGGGTGACACAATAGCAAAAACGATCATGCAGTCATGCGTTCCTATTGCAAACCTATCATATTCATAAAAAAGTATAAGTGGTTACTGTAATTGGCTACTTAATGCAGCAATTTATTTAGTGAATGAGATTCTACAAATATAGATACGAAGAATCTGTATTTTAAAAGGATATTTGAGACCCAAAGTGTTAAATTGTTGGTTTAATCATTAAGTACTATTTAACGGTAAATTTTAATTCAAAGTTCTAAAATAGTTAAGAAGTTTTCACAAACATATCCACGAAATTTTTCAATGGATAATTATTAATATTTTCGCTCTGTGCAACCTCGATGGTGTCAAATGCAAAATCTAAATTAAATGCCAGGAATCATACAGATGTTGAATACAGTACCGATGTTAACTGCCGTCGAAGTCCCTTTCGTGTCGCGAGAAATGAAATTTTTAATTGTTTATTATTATTGTGTTAAGGAGCTTTTGCGCATGTCAGGACCCGCATTTCATTACAGGTGTCGAGAGAGAGACTCCATAGTGCAATAAGGAATTATGAGTGCGTTTTTGACTAATGCATCTAAAAAGTTAGTTAGACAAGACTTTCTAATTTGACTATATTCTCTTGTACTGGCTTAAATTATTCTTGATTCACATGATATTAAAAGACATTCAGTTTATTTAAGAAATCTTATACAATTTTGATGGTTGTAGCCAAAACTAACAAGAAAGAAATAACTATTTATTTGGTGGCACAATACAAGAATGGCCAAATTTGCATATAAGTTTGTCAGTTAACCAGCACATATGAACATACAGTGAAATTGTTGGAAATATAACAACCTTTATGTGCAGAGACTCAAAAAAATTTGACAGAAAATGCATTATTAAAAATGACATATAGCGTTGTTATGTCGATCAGTACCTCGTCCGCTCTATTTATCGCGGTGTTACAGCCTACAATTTGTTTTCTTAATTTCTGTCGCAACCGTAAGGAAAGAACACACTGTTTTTGCGTCTACTTAGCAAATATTTCTTCTAATTGAGTTCAACACTTTTAGCTTTACTTGTAATTGGCATTGTGTAACGATCCTTACTTCATAGTAAGTCAAACCTCGGTACATGAATAATATAGTTTGCAAAGAGACTTCCAGATGACATACGTTGTTTCACGTCACAAACACGCAAGCTATAGAAAATCAACATAGATAACATGATAAAAGAAAATGACTCACCGCTATGATGAATATATCGCCACTATTATAGCAAAATGTCGTATGTGAAATTTTCCAAAACATTTTTATTGTCGCAAAACACTTGTATAGGTTAGCTACATCTACTTTCAAATCGATAGGTGATTATATGATATATGTTTATATGATATGAGATTGTTGTATGTTGTCACAAAATGCCATATGTCAATAGTGGTTCCAGCTGTTACATCAAAATGTCGTATGTTTTGCTGGTTTTTTACATACGGCATTTTGATATAACAGCAACGATGTGTTGAATTCTAGAGAGAATTCTAGAATAGAGGATGCCAAACATGATTTTTATAACGACGTTTAAATTTATTGCAAGTTTCTTTCCTTGGAAAATATTGCTATTTAATCTCCTATAAACGTGAAGAATGACATAAAAACCCGACAAATTTAACAGAAGCATCAGCATTCTGAAATTTCAGTACTGAATATCACAGAATGGAAAAAAATTTCGTGAGACAGACACCAGGTGTGTCTGAAACAGAAGCAAATGGTTCCAAGAGAAAGGAAGAAAAAAGCAATACCATTTCAAACAGTAACATTGCACTTCCACGCCACTTTCCATTTACTCTATTAGTTCTCTTTCACACAGGTGCGGTAAAGCTAATGTAGATTCTCATCTGGATTTGATATACTTAACGGTGTTCCTATCTTTAATGTGATATATTTTTGATTTCTAGTGATTTTGTTTACAAAATTCTTTTATAATAGTTAAAATGATAAGACATCGGGGCCCAGTAATTGATTAATTTATTTTACATTTATTTGTTTAAGTAAAATAGTTTAGATCTTTAAACAACTTTCCTGCGAGACTTATTGTAGGTTCGACATTATTTATATTTGACAATATTTTAACTAAAAAATTGAATGGCTGTTCTAATTTTTTCACATTTTACTTAAATGAATGTATAAAAGAGTAATTCATCGCTACGAACGAGATATCTCGTCTTCAAGGAATATTCTCTGGCTAGCAGCGACGTGTTATCTTTTTCACTAAGTTAGCATAACTTTAAATAATATGTAAATTGTTTAGAGCATGGGATTATCAACAGGCACACTTTAGCCACAATAAATGTAATGAAGAGTCGTCTTCCATTATCATGTTCCTGCGCTTGTGAAAATGTTTAATTAAAATCAATTAGCTAAATTGCTAACTCTTTTAGAGCAACTTTTCATTGAAAATATTTCAGGCTAACAAGATGAGTTTTCCAACGAAACACTTTCACTTTAAATGGTAATGAATTGTAAAATGATTTATGCTGATCTTAAGATTATACGGAAGTAGTAATATACTTCTACTCGAAATTTTTAGATTTATAATAGTTCCTTCAAATGAAACAATCTACGAGCCTGTTTGGGTGTAGAAAATCTTGCTTATCTTTGGAGCGCATCATAATCAAGGCAGATTTAAGTTAACCACAATAATCAAACTTTGTTTCTTTGAAGAAGGAAACATTTTAGTTCAGTCAAAAAACCACCTGGTTTCCTTTAACAGTTGATATACATTGAATATTATATCTTTGTAAAAGGAATTCCATGAGCTTACAGTGGATATCTGTCGTATACAAGAGATTATCTTTCGTTAAATCAATGAAGGCTCAAACGTGAGTGTGCACCGACACACACGCGTTTGAACCTCCAGTAATGGAAAATTTGAATAATAGATTCTGCCTCACGTGTAATCCTCATCATGAAATCGCGGTTTTAAATTAAGAGGAACGTTTCCAATAGCCTTCATGTAGTATCAGAAATGGAAAACTGATTTCACAAATAATGGCCTGTAGTGCAGAACTGTCAAAAACAAAATAACAAAGCACATGATACATAGTATTCTATTAAAATTAGAGGAGCCGCGGTGGCCAGATGTAAAGTCCCGGCTTCGAGACCAGAGGGTTCCGGGCTTGAAAATGGATTCCCCCGAAGGTGCACTGTTTAAATGGGCATAGCTAAATCTGAAGCTCAGATTCAATTTCCCTCCTGTTGGTGTGATGTGGAAGCCTGGAAAGGGGGTGTAGGCACAAGTGTCGTCATCACCGCCTGACCACGGCTGAACTTTGCGAGGTCGTTGATGATGCATATTTGCACGAATAAACATTATCTAAAGATATTATATATTCTAGAATTTATTAGAAAAATGAAACTACTGAAAACCCTCTTCTTAAGAAACTTCAGTATTTTATATGAGAAACAAACTTCATGTTATTTTAAATACAAGCATCATGCACACATTATTTTTGTGTCTTTATTTTCCAGTATTCCTATGTTGTATCGTTTGTAAAACATTGGCTACGAATGAGCATATTGGGACTGCTTAAAAACAATCAACTAGAAAAATTAGAATGAATTTAAATGATCAATCTTATTAGCGTTTTGAAGTTTGTGTTTTTTTCCTCTTTCTTTTGAAAATATGCTTTTTGGTGTACAGATCTCCTTTGTCCTTTGTTTGGGAAATTTCGGGCTAAGAGAAGCTATGTTTGGCGTAATTCTAGCTTCTTACAGAAAATTTTCCCAATTATTATTTTCAATCCATTTCGAATGAAGTTCTTAGTAATTGAAAAAATGTACTAAAATGGATTCCTTGTTTGCTTTTTGTTTCATTCGATTACCTCTGAGTTTATCCTTGTTTTTTGGCTTTCTTTGTAAGATATTGATTTCGATATTGGGACTGCGGTGGTCTAACGTTAAGGCTAGCGGCTTCGGGACCGGAAGGTTCCAGGCTCGAAGCCTGATTCCACTGAAGATCCGCCTTGTATGTTGGCCAGCTGCCCGTTAAATCATACGTAGGGGGTCAGACGCCCTCCGGCTGGTGTGATGTGGAAGTTTGGAGAGGGTGCGCCAGCACAGGTGTCGCCTTCACCATCTGACCTCGGTAAAAAATTACGAGAGCCGTCCTAAAATAGCCCTCGTCGTACTCCAAAACGGGACGTTAATATAACTAACCAAAACGAACTAGCATACAATTTCAGTTTCGTGTATTTTTTCTGTGCTTCTGTATATTTAGGTCAAATTTATGCTCATTTAGTGACCGTTTTCTGACGTTTTCCCTTTTTTTCAATTAATCTGAAATCTCTTTTCAGTCATGCGACGTATGTTTCACAAAACCTTACTACAATTACTTAAGTTTCTACTATTACTTTTATGTACAAACCACACTGAAAAAGTTTGGTTATTTAATGATAAGAAACGTATTATTTATCGTGAAATATAAACTGCTTTTAAAACTTCTGTGTGCATTTAAGTTTAACCTCCATTCAATTTGAAAAGCATTAACTGACATTAACTGAAAAGACTGATTGAAGTATTAACTGAAAAGATTGACTGACTGAAGTATTAACCGAAAAGTATTCATGTATCGAATAATTACTTCTTGTTTATTAAAGCAATTGTTTGCCTACGCTTTACGTCATTATCAACCTCGAAATCAGATGCTGTGATATTATAAACAATTCGAGTCTATCCTGATGATCTCTCTGTTTGAATTTATTATTTATTTAATTTTATTTTCAAACTAAGGGAATGAACCTGCGTCTCCGCCAACGTGTATCTTTGATTTACGCGTAATGGAGAAAGCATAACCCGTATATTTTTATGTCGTTTATTAACGGAGAAAAAATATCAAATGTAACTTTTTATACAATGAGAAAATTAAAATTATTTAGTAGATTAAGTATTGAGAGTTTGTTAAAAATGTATAGTAATATACATTAATATCCTGCGATGGTCAGTAGAAATTGGCTTCTTCTAACTGCTCAAACGTTTTCGGGAAAACGATATTTTTATTTGACCGTTTGCCGCATTTACGGAAAAATTCTTTGAAGTTTCGATTCTATGAACCATTAATGAGAGAATTCCATCATAGAAATTTACTTTTGACAGCTCAAACGTTTTCAGGAAAACGATATTTTTAGTTCGTCCGTTTGCAGCATGTTTGGAAAATTCTTTAAGCTTCCATCCTATGAACGATTATTCTCCTAAAATTAATAACAGAAGAAAGAGTTTCCTCCCACCATTGATGACAGAAGTACGTTGTTTCTAAGTTGATATAAGCAAAATTAAGGGACTATTCATCAATTTTGTTGGTCGATAACTCAAGTGATTTCTAAAATGAGAATTATTAATGAATGTTCTCGGGTTCAAAACCCGTTTCCACCGAAGAACTATCGTGTATATAGGTCTGATGAGCATTAAATATGCTTTCGGAGATTCAAACGCATTTCTGTTGGCTTAGCATGGAAGTTTGAAAAGTGACGTATTCGTCTTTGTTGGAATAAGGTTTTGTAGACTTGTGTGCTATAGATGACAGTGAATTGTTTTAATGTTTTCAGAATTTAATTATCCGTTAATCGATATATTTAATTGAATTTTTAGTCCACATAAGTGGTAATGAATATGGGAAAGAATTGATTTCAAGATTTGAGAATATTTATAGTAATGAATTAAAAATTAAGGATAAGAAAATAGAAAAAAATTAAAACAAAAAAGTCTATTTCTTTCGAAATTTCTACTAATAAAAGCACGCTTTTGAAAACAGTTTTATTAAATTTTGGAAACTTTAATCTCCTACCAATTCAAAACATGCAAACGTAGAAGATATTGATTCTCAAAGAAAGCAAGAATAACAGATGAAAAATATGATTCATTCTTTATTATATCAATGTGGGGCGAGCTGTGATGCATTTAATTATAAATAAATTTATTTATCTTCTTCTAAGAAGTTGCGATCTTTCAAAATGCTCGTATTTTGTCCGAAGTGAATAGCCCACACAGTAATGAAACTGCTCGCTGAATAGCGCCGTAATAGCGATACTCGGAGAATGAAGCTGCATAAAACACAATGTCGTTAGAATTCTCTCTCATAAGAGTGTCCTAAGAACGATTTTTGATAGTTTTTACACAAAATTAAAAAATCGCGTTAGACTGTTGATGATGAATTTAAATGTTACGAGGATGGATCGAAAATAAAGTTTATAAGGGTAATAAAAAATTATTTATTAACATTGGACATGGACAGAAAATACAAAAAGGCATCCTTGCCAACCACTTTCCCACGTAATCACCAAATCTATTTAGACATTTATCTGAACACAGGACCAACTTGTTTAACCCGGCTTGGCAGAAATCACGTCCTTTCCATTGAACCAGTTCTTGGCAACTGTTTTCACATCACTCTCTGAAGAGAATGTTGTTCCAGATAAGTGTTCCTTCAATTTCGGAAAAAGGAAATAATCATTGGGCCATCATGAAGTTATCTGACGCAAACGCTCTGGCATGTTGAGTGATGGTGTCATCCTCCTACATGACAATACCCATATTGCTCACAAAACTCAAGAATTGATGCGAAAGTTCAAATGGGAAGTCTAAAGCCACCCCCTACAGCCCAGATTCGGCACCAAATCTGGGTTCCAAACACTTATCTTGGAAAAGGTTCTCTTCAGAGAGTGATGTGAAAACAGTTGTCTAGAACTGCTCAATGGACAGGACGTGATTTCTGCCAAGTCGGGTTAAACAAGTTGGTCCTGCGTTCAGATAAATGTCTAAATAGATTTAGTTATTATGAGGAAAGGTGATCGGCAAGTATGCCTCTTAATTCCCTTCTGTATTTTCTGTCCAATGTTAATAAATAATTTTTTATCACCCTTGTAAACTTTTTTGGATCCATCCTCGTACGTGCAAAATTAAATAAATTATTAAATATGTTATAAATTATTATTTAGACATTGCCTTCTGTACATTAAATTTATACACTAAAGATGTAAAGGAGTGCTGCAATTACGCAGTACCTACATGCAAGCCGTCCTTTTCGCCAATGAAAGGACTAAAGTTCATTCGGTTAAGTTCTGCACGAAAGAAATTAAACCTAAATTTTAAAAAATTAAACATCAAGTTTTAATAACTTGAAATAATTTTACGAGAGAAATGTTTATGTGCTATGAATTTAGACATTGCCTTAAAGAGCTGAATTATTTCTCAGATTTGTTAGAGAATGGTAAGCCAATTCTTATCAGAAAGAAGTAGTGCCACATTCACTATTTTTGAAAAAAATATTTCAAAATTAAACAAGCAGAGAACAGTTTAAACCAACATTTTAAATTTATAAATCCATGGGAGAGAACACTTTTTCGCTGTAAGAAAAAGTCTGAAAATGTTCCAGTAAATTTTTCTGGACTTTTTATTACGAATACAATAATCGTTCAATAGTAAAACCTCTGTATAGAGACCATATTGATCGCTCAGAGAGATGACGGCTCTAAAGGGGTTTTATGTTTGAAGAACGAAATACGTATTCACACAAGCCCTAATTCGTTATCCTTGATAGAGCAAATATTAAGAATCATCTAAAGAAAAAATCATCTTAAGAATTTTCATGTTTGAAGAACAAAACACATATTTACACAAGCCCTAATTAGTTATCCTTAATAGAGCGAATTTTAAGAATCATCTAAAAAAATCATCTTAAGAATCTTTTAAGAAAGAAGTATTTTTGGTTTCTTTTGAAAAAAAAGATACAATTTACGTTTGCTTGGATTTTTAAACTTTTTCGGAGGTAACTACTTTTCCCTTTTCTTTTTAATTGGAAAAATAAATTTAAGTAGTTGGAGAGACATGGGCAATAATATCATTTACTTTTTCTTAAAGTCTGTTGAGCTGAAAGTTTCGTTTGCTGATGGTCGTAACCCATATAAGCAGCTTCTTTGTCAGAGTCTGAATCAGTGCTAGAAGGTACAAATGAACTCTTGAATGCCTAACCCCGGTAGAGGACAATGTTCACTTTTCTATTCACATTGGGAAAGGCATTTCTTTCTGATATCCGGTTTTGTTTTAGAGTCTACGAATTTTTACTTCCTCGTATACAAAGTATATAAAGAGAAAGTAATGTAATCGTCAAAAAATTTGAATTCGAGATTTTGACGAATCTCCACGTTTTAGACTTCTCCGAGTCCGAAAAACACAATTATGGAATTATGTCTGTCTGTGTGTCTGTATGTCTGTGAACACGATAACTCGAAAACTATTAGAGATACCGGGATGAAATTTGGTATGTGATCTTTACACATAATTTGTAGGTTTCTATCAAATTTTGGACAAAATCCATCGAAGGGTTGATTGTCTGTCGGTCTGTATAATCGCATATTTTTAATCGCAATTAATTCTTAACAAAATTACTTAGATAAATGAAATTTAGTATGTGGCTTTCTTACCTTAATTGTAGAATTGTGTGCAATTTTTGTGTCAATTGGTTAAAAAAAGGCGTTCAAATTTCATAATTAATTTTTCTAATTTGATTCTCCATACGCATGCGTACTGGTAGAAATCTCTGTGCACGCGTAAGGATTACGTCACTTTGTCCTTGAGCCGACAAGAGTGGAACGTAGCAAGGTGTGACAGATGCGTTTTAATCGGTACGCATATCTTTGAATTTGATTCTTTACCTGAAAATTTTACAATCACTATAGTCTACAATAAAAAACCTTCTGACAGTCATTGGATTCTGGGTTACAGTAGGTTAGAATTTTTTTATCCACGCGGGGGGAGGGGAAACAGTACCTTTTTAGGGAAGTATACGAGAAAGTTTAGGGGAGACCATTCCCGCTGATTTGTTCTTTCTTTCCTCCCTTTTCTGTTAATAAAATCTCCAAGATCAGAGAGAGATGAACATAATGTACTTCACTGAAGTTGAATTTGCGACCAACCTGCCTGCTCAGAGGGGTTTGAGTCGCTGTTAATAGAGCTTGTTTTAACATTATGTCTGTGGGCCAAAAATTCCGGACCAAACAAAAGTGGTTGGTCGGATTTTTTTCCGAATTTCTTTTCCCAAAAAAAGCATTTTTTTATTGCTGAAAATTAATATATGTACCATCCTGAATTCGAAGATGCAAAATATTTTTGTCAGCAGTTTTTGTTTGACCTAGTGGTGGTCATGCATGTGATATCCTGTTCACTGACCTCCAGTTTTCCCTGCAATGCACCCAAATTTTAAATTAAAACAAAATATACTCTCTGGTAAGATATTTTTCAAATCTATTGCTTTGAGTTATTTAAGATAAATATCTTCATGAAAAGAATTATTAATGATATGTAAAAGATATTTTTTAAAAATGGTTTTACATCCTTACCATAAAAACAGCTTTGTAATCTTCCTTGACCATCAGAGCGTAAAAACCACATTGAAATAATTTATTGCCGATTATTTTATTGCTTACAATGTCAAAATCGCGGAATATTACGAGAAGCGTAAGCAGCGACAAATTCAATTTCACTGCTGTAATTTTTCTCTTCGTTGCATGACATGCGACGCTGACCGTACGGTCACAAAAAAGCCGGAAGTATAACGTGCGACGCCGACCGTATGGGCACAAAAAAGCCGAAAGTATGACGTGCGACGCCGACCGTACGGGCACAAAAAAGTCGAAAGTATGACTTACGAAACCGACCAAGAAGGGGTTAAGAGGGGTGACCGCTAAGCAAGGGTGGCCTCTTAGAGAATTTTTAATGTAATATTTAATAGTATTAGAGTATTATAATCTTTAATTGCCAATAATGATTTCAGAATTTTTAGTAAAATAACTAAATTGTATGGCCCTTACTCGTTAATGTGTATTTGCCATTTCATTCCTAATTCCATATAAGAAAATTGAATAGGATTTCAGAAAAGTAATAATCGAATGTGTTTTATATTTTTATTCAGATATTTAAATAAAGTAGCCATAGATTGCCAGCATAAACCAAATTATCGTATTCTTGAACTTACAAGAGTAAAATTCACGATTCAGTTTCAACTTTATATACTGCATGTTTCTTCAAAATGTTCAAACGTACAATTATTTTCATGAACTCAACAAATATTCGAGTACAGCCACAGCCATAATGCATTCCCTTATTATCACAAGGCAAATAATACACTTTTATTAAGCTTCATTGTTTTTATTTACCAGTTTCTTATCAAAATTTTATTATCAATTTTTTTTATTATTAATTTGAAATCAGAATCTACTTTGCAGAGTTAAATTCACCAATAACTTTTGGATAAATCGCCCGGTTCAATTACAACTCTTTAAAAAATGATCCACTTTCGTTCATTTGATTTCATTTAATGAATTTAAAATTAATTTATATCAAGTCCTTTACGTTTATAGTTCTAAAAATCAAGACTGGAATATCCCTGAATTACATCTTCCAGTGGCGTAGCGAGATGAAGTAGTACCCTGGAAATAAAATGATTTTGTACTTTCTTGTATACGATGTATACAAAGAAAAAGTATTGTAATCGTCAAAAAATTCGAACTCGAGATTTTGATGAATCTCCACGTTTCAGACCTCCATGAGTCCGAAAAACACAATTTTGTAATTATGTCCGTGTGTCTGTCTCTGAACACGATAACTTAAAAGTGGTTAAAGCTAGAAAGATGAAATTTGGTATGTGATATTTAAGCATAATTTGTAAGTTTCTATCAAATTTTAAACAAAATCAATCCACGGGAAGTCTGTATGTCTCTCCACTTTCATGTGAACACGACAACTCAAAAACTTAAATAGCAAGATAGATAAAATTTGGTACACAGTTTTATCATCAGGAATGTAGATCCGTGTATAATTTTGGACCAGATCCGTCGAAGGGTTGACAGTCTGTCAGTCTGTATAATCGCATACTTCTGTGAACATTATAACTTCTAAACCCTATGGCTTATATTAATAAAAATTGGTACGACGTCTTCTAACATTAATTGTAGATCCGTGCCCAATTTTTGTTTCAATCGGTTAAAAAGGAGTTCAAATCGCCTATTCGTCTTTTCTCATCACACAATGACGTAAGGCCGTTATTGCGTAATGACGCGTTTCATTTCCGCTACTTCTTTCCACTTCTTCCCCAGCCTTTCGCCTTTGATGCTCGCTGAGGGAAATTCGTGGCGTTCTGGGTGTAAAGAAAATTCGCTATTTTTATCTGCGCGCGGGTGCGGGAAATGGCATCTTTGTTAAGGGGTATACGTGAAAGTTTAGGGGTTTCGCTACGCTATCATCAGTGAATTAGCAAGCGTAATTGGAGTCTGGGGCATGGTATTATTTTTACGCCCCATCATCATAAAAAAGGGCATAAACGTAATAATGCTTTGACCCTATGGCGCCCGGGCAGCTATACCCCTCCTTGCTCTCCTGGTCGCTTCGCCATTGACATCTTCAACGCATTAAATATTTGAAATGGAAGAAAGAATATTTCCATTCACTTGAAAACTTTAAAAAATTTCATACTCCTTGGAGTATTTCACACAAAAAGAGTTCAAAAAATGCGCTTATAGTAGCGTAAAACGAAGAGGTGCTTTCCACTGTACAGTACGCTATTTTTTTTTATTTTTCATCAAAATTTATGTGACGACATAAATCGATATAAGGAATGTAAGGAACATAATTAAAAATTTAAATTTGAAATTAATTTTAAAGTAAAATAAATTAATTAAGTGAAATTATTGTCTAATTATTATTTCTTTTCTAAAAAAATTCTTTCCTCAAGTTAAAAATGTAGTACAAATAAATAATTTTATCAATTATTGAACTATTCAAAATTAATTGAAAAAAAGACAGAAATGCCTGTGATGCAAATTTGATTCAATGTGCAGTATCAGGCAAAATAATTATCTGAATTAATGTGAACTGTACATAATTTTGTTAGTTATCTCTGGTTCTTAATGAATTTTAAAATTATCGAAATAATATCCATTTACAAGGAGTTTAAAATACGCAATGATATAAACCAGTAAAACAAGTCAATCCATCAATTTACACTTGGACATCATTAATTTCCAGAGTCCCCTTTATGAGGGATTAATGAGAACATGAGAAATTACTTTTATAGACGATCCAGATTCCTGCATATTCAGTCTCATAAAATATACATCCCGAAAGCCCATATTGCCTGCCAACGCTGAAAGCATTTTGGAGATTTATTTTCAAAATGTCCATTTCTGAGCCTCAACTGGCAGCAATATTTTCGCCCGGATTACAAAGCAAATGACTCGTCCTATGATGTGTCAAGATTTGTTGCTCATTAATGCCTTTTAAGCCCTGACTGTGGACCTTACTTAAAGGTTTAGCTTGCGATTCCGTAATTGCAGTGAGACAGATTCACACACAACATGCAAGGAGCCTATAGAATAATTAGCTCCGCAAGGACGCTGCCATTCCCTAAGGCATCTCATGGGATGTGCGTGTTGTGAAACGGGGTTCAGTTTCACTGAGGATCATTAAAGGTATATTGTTAAGTTCCCGTCGGCCGACTTGCATTGCTTATATATTCAAAACTGTGAGTAGACCAC
>BGPR01000492.1:445715-463321 GCA_013235015.1 Araneus ventricosus
CCCAAATTGTATATAAAAGACTAATTAGAAAAATTTTATTGAGTAAAAAATGTATTTCTTTTTTCTGTATAATCAACTGGAACTCATCACGTTTGTTGTCACCATGATTTTGTTTTACTGTTTATCAAAAATATTATGATAATTCTACTTTGCTCGATTGATTATCGCAATCACAGCAACGAACGGGGTTGTTTTCTTTTGCTGTTAATTCAATGCTTTTTAATTCGAATATTCCTTTTGTGGGCATTTAAATCCTGCAAAATGTCAAACGTCGGAAAGTTTTGGAATCTAATTCATTCTAGAAATTTCGTGTTTTACTTATTTTTTCCAAAAAGAAAAAAATATATACAGAAAAAAGAAATACATTTTTTACTCAATAAAATTTTTCTAATTAGTCTTTTATACATAATTTGGGAAAAAAAGTAGTAAGATAGAATACTAAATAATAATTGAAATTATCAAAAATTCCCAGATTTAAATTCGGTTCAAGAAATCATCTTATAGATCAATGATTTTTCATCAAATATAAAAAATACCAATATACTCAGATCAACTAAGAAAAAAACTTATTAAACGATCATGTTATTTACATTTTGAAGAAAAAAATGCTCATATATTTAATTATCTTAACTTTTCATCCACCGGGGCATAATGGGGCCGTAAAAATATACATTGTTTAATAATTCTTTACTATAAAAAATTATTTAGTGTATAGGATAAAGAAATTTGTATCATACGATTTAAAACGAAAATATAAATTCGTGCATTGGAGGTTTAGAGTCCTTGCTTAACCTCAAACATAAAGTTTTCATGTTTTTATATTTGAGTTTGGATTCACAGAACTAGATAAGTAGTTCGAAATCTGTATCAGAGCCACCTGAACTACAGAGTTCCGTTCAGATTGACGGTTTGTGAATCGAACAGGTTGAAAATCAGATATACAGGGTAGTCATAAATTTTGAACAATTTCAAGAATTAATAAAACAACTTATAATTACAACTGCGTTTTCTTTTTTTTATTTAAATGAGAGGCAAAAAAAAAAGTTTTTTTCAGATTGGTGCGTACCATTACGGCGTTCTCAATTTGCTACAGCGAGAGATTTCGATGCAATGGTTACCGATCAGCAGAAGCAGATGCGTTTTCTGGTTTCCTTTTTTTGTTTTTCTTGAATATGTCAAAAACTATTCAGTTTTCAATTACAATGGATTTAACAATACACACACACACACACACACACACTTGTGCAACCTGAGAGCCTTTTATGCCTGACAAAACTGAAAACTTTCTGTAGAATTCCATATTTGTACGATTAAATTTTCTTAAAAAATAGATATATAGTTATAGTAATTTTTTTTTTATTAATTTCATGAAAACATGAATGGAAAATTTTAAGAAAATCGGACTTGAACATTTGACGGTATTATTTTTATAAAAGCTGAAAACGTGCAGAATTCTCATCCGAGAGAAACGCATATTTATAAAATTAGCCAAAATGCGTCTTGAAATATTTAGAATTTAGCTTTCTTAATTTAGATAAATTACAAACATTCAAACCATTTGGAATCTAGAAATTATATTTTATTTAATGAAATAAAAATCAATGCTTTAAAAAAATAGGGAGAATTTAGGTGTTCCTTTAATCCTAAAAGATTCCCAAACCCAATTTTCTACCAGAGTCGAAAATAAATACAGATGAAGCGTCAATGCTTTTATTCGTATCATATTATTTACAATAAAGTTTTAAACGTCATCTGTCCAACCATAATTAATTATTACAATTGAGGTTAAAACGTATTCTAGAAAATCTCGTACTTAAGGGAATATTAAAAATTCGATTAATAAAAATTATTTTTCAAATTTAAATTCTCTCTTTTAATAGAAACTTATATCCACTAGAACTAATAACAAGACATTTTTTAACTCTACGGACAAATACATATCTTTATTTAATTAATTCATATATCTTATTATCAAAGTGGCATATACTTTATTTGCTCTGCAGCAATGATAAAGAATACGCAATGCGAAGGTGATTACTAGTAATTTTTTTGTAATTATCAGTTCGTTAGACGTCCATTAGCAAGTATTTCCATTAGGACAGTTCGTTCGATTTCCATTAGAGCTCTTAAGACGACAACAGTTAATTCTTTTCTTTGTCACCTACTTTAACTAGAACGGTAATAGTTTTCGCTTTGATTACTACATCTCATGAAGAACATTGAAATATATATTGGTACATTGTTTGTATTTCAAATAACACAATCTTATATTTGAAGAGGGGACGAGATGGATGAATGCTTTGAAATTGTCGAAACCTAATACTGATAGTTTGGAAGAAAAACTTTATTCTGGGGAAGTTTGATGTATGGTCAATAAAGAAAATATAGATGTAAAACTGCTATATAGAGCCAGCCATTTTGGACGTATGCAAGTTATGTATGAACAGATTCAAGATAATTTAAGCTTATGCGTTGAGTGGTTTATATAATGTACACAATTATCTAGAAGCTTGTAAGCCATTTTCCTAGCAATCAATTGAATAAATTGAATACGCATTATGGACAAGAATGCTGCAAATATTCGACTTTCAGTTTAAAATGTTGCTTTTTTAAGAGATATAACTAGAGATATGCATGTGATAAAAGATTTGAAACATTAGATAGCTATATTTGTCAAAACTCAAATAATCAATCAATAAACTAAATAGAATGATAGTAGGATATTCATTATATATTAGAGTGACACAAAATTCAATACCTATAGTATGCAAATAAAAAAGAATTTTCGTCTTTACAGATGAGCTACCACTAAGAATATTTTTTCATGTACAACAATTTCTGTTAGATATAATTTTTTAAACCAATAAAATCTATTAATCGGCTTAACAAATTTGTAGTAAATACTAAAAAAGTTGTGAAGAGAGTTTCTTGACTGATGAACTTAAGCTGAATATTTATACGAACGAATTTCGAATGGTTTATGACTAAATGTGAGAATTTCAATATATCTGACTAATGAATGGTTCTAAAATTTGACTTAATGTACTAAAAAATTGAATCTAGAGTTTGTTGTTCCTTGAAATTGAATCTAAGTGCCATTCTATGGTTGGAAATTTTCAGGTTTTCTCAATTGTATAACATAAATATTTGAAGGAAAAAACATAGTGAACGGATTTCAAAAATTTTCGTCTATTAAAGTGAATCGGCATATAAAAAATCTAATTTGTCACCAGGCTTTAGAATTTGAGATATAAAATATCAGCGTCGAGGTAGTTGCTAAATAATTGTTTCCGGTATGGGTTTTAAATAAAAGAAATAGTTACGCGAATGGAAATCTAGACTAAATTATACGTATGAATCAGAAAGAATGCAGAGACACAACAGAACAAAAAGCCAATGAACATCGAAGCGTTATCTGAAAAGTCAGTCCAAAAGCTAGCAAATTGAAAAAAAATGATCAACTGTTAAAAAAAACCTGCTTGTGAGAAAAAATAAAGGAACCAATTTTCTTCCAGCAAAAAATCAATTAAAATTCAATTAATATCTGTTTTTGAAAAGAAACTGATATTAATTGATTTTTTTCCAGCGAATGTGCATCAACGGTATTTCATTTTTTATATATATTATCTATAAGATTTCGTAGATTTTATTTCGAATACGAGCGTAAAAAGACCCTCTTCTACTTATTTACTTGATCTTTTACAACTTATCGACATCAAAAGTATTTTGCAAAATTTTATATCTTTTATATATGAATTAAATGAAGTTAGTAGTGGTTATATAAAGTTTTCGAGATTTTTTGTTTCCTATCAGCCAGGGAAATAAAACTTAATAATAAAATAAATCATCGTAAAAATGTGAAGCATTGGCAACACGGTTTAAAAATTCGGGAGTGTTTTTCTCTCGACTTTCTCGTACACTTCTATATAAATGATGATGTGTTTAATATGTCTTATGGTGTTTTCAAAACTGAATGTTTGCGGCTTTTGTGTTCTTGAAGTGTTTTTATTTTGTGTGCTTTTTAAATTCGTGTTGTGTTTTTTGTGATTTCTGTGTCTATCTGTTGTTTTTATTAATCTGTATTTTACGGCTATTTTAGTCTTTGTTTCTGTATCATGCACTCTGTAATTGGAGTTTATTCTGTAGTGTGCATTTTCTAAATAGATAAATAAATAAATAAAGTAACTTTTAACGTGGTCGAAAAGGATTGTACTTCTTTCAGCTCCCGGATTTGGTCCAAAATTTGATACATATCTACAATTGAGTTGTAAGGGCCACGTGTCGAATTTCTTTTATCTAACAGACGCACATACGAACGGATTGATAGACTGGCAGACAAATAGTATATACACATTTTGCTGGATTTAATTCAAAACTTGATGCATGCCTGTAATTGCAATCCATGAACAACATGCTAAATTCCGTGCATGTTGCTCGTCGCGTGCGTAAGTTATAATGTTTACATACAAGCGGGGAGGGGGAAGACAAATAGTCTTCCGTTTGACGGATTTGCCCGAAATTTGATAGGGTTACACAATTTGGGTGTTAAGATCATAGAAAAATGTCCTCCATTCAGCTTGTAGTATGTTTGCTTTCAGTTACCATGTTCATTTATACACAGACAGACAGACAGACATAATTCCAATAATAATAAAAAAAAAATTGGTGGGGGAAGGGAAGGAAGGAATTCATGAAGGTCTAAAACGTTGAGATCCTTTAAAAGTCGAATTCTTTGAAGATTACAATACTTTCTCTCTATACTTTGCATAATAGAAACTAAAAAGGACTGAGAAATTAACAGATTGAATCTATTGATTCTACATGTTGTTTATAACGCTTTTTTCAAACTTATTTATTTTAAACGAAAGGGTTATTTTGCGTTTTCTTAAAATATACGAAACATCCACCACTATTTTCGAGTGCAGAACAAAGATGGCAGGAAGTGATTAGACGAGAGTAGTTTACAAAGAGTGATGAAATGGATGCAGTGTTTACACTGGAATTGAGGGCGGCATATGAAGATCATTACTTATCTTATGGAAAGAAAAAGTCTATGAAATATAAACACATGGGCGACATATAGGAGAAACTAGGAATAAAATATAAGCATATGGCGACCTGTTTTCTACCTTTAGAGAAACACTTTACCATTGTGTCGATCCAAAATATGCAGTTTGTAAATTTTCATTTTCTTAAAATAAATGAAAATTAATTATACCTTTTTACACAATATATATTTTGTAATTAAGTTTTATACCTTAAGGGGGCACATTACCTTCTCAACCTTTTTTTATTTGAAGTATTATTGAAAAAAAATTTGATAGTATTGAGACTTAACAATCATATAAAGTCATCTTTAGGAGAAAACATCCATTTTGATCGGCTTGTTTAGTTGAAATTTAAATTTTTTAAAGAAATATTCAATTATTTAGAATCTCTACTACTTTTTCAAATATTGATATTTCTGCTTCAAATTTTATTTACAGACTCACTAAAATATATTTCACAAAACTGTGCATCCATTTTAAGGTGTATCTAATATTCCCTTAAGTATAGATATTTTACTAAATTATATGGTGAAAAATGAGGACATTTAGCAGTTAGTCCTTTTATATCCTGCATAAAAAACTAAGCTACTGAATGCTTATTGCGTGCACAGTTTTATCATATACATAATGATAAATATGTACAAAAAATTTGAAATCTCTATTTAAAAAAGGAAAAAAGCCTTAGCATTTTGAAAACATGGAAGTGCAGGAAAGTCTGACTTGGAGAAAAAGCCATTTAAAATTGTCATTTGCGCATGTTTTTCATTGGTCATCGTAAATAAAAATCTAAATAACTTCTTAAATATTAAAGGTACAAATTTGAAATTTTGATACACTAAGTAGAACGGTATTAGCAACGAAATAAACAAAAAAAATGAAAATTGTTATTTTGGCCATTTTTGGAGTAATGTGAGTGTCAGTTGTGTCAATGTGTAATGTTGGGTAAGTGAGGTGTCAGCCTCGGAGCCGGAGGGTTCTAGGTTCGAACCTGATTCCACTGAAGAGCCGTCGTGTATTAAGCCTGTTGCACATTAAAACATACTTGGGGGAGGGGACGTCTTCCCGTTGGTGTGGTACAGAATTTTGAAGAGGGGGAACCAACTCGGGTATCGTCTTTGTCATCTGACCTCGGTTCAAAATGACGAAGTCCGTCCCAAAGTAGACTTCGTGTTGCTTCAAAATGTGACGTTAATATAACTAAACTAAACTATGTACCTAAAAACTGTATAAACTATATACCTATAAATGGGAAGTTTTGTTTCATTGATCAATGATTGCTTTCGGAATCAACTTGACTATCAGCATTTGAGTTATAACACAAAAGCAGTGAAGTTTTACGACTGAGTTAAATAAAACTCCCTGTATAATAAGAATGCTTATATTTTGATTTAAATATTCATTTGAGAAAAAGAGAAAATAGACAGCTGAGAATAATGTAAAGCAATTTAGAAATAACTAATATAAAATAAATCCTTCTGGTGGAAAAGATTATTTCTATCCCTTTGGATAGCAACAGATTCTGACTAAACATTAATTCTGTTCTACAAGGTAACAGTATGCGAACTGGATGGTATTCGGCAAATGCTAATTTTAAATGCTGAGCCAAAAATGAAAAATTCCACTTCAAAATCTGTGAAACACTTTTCAAAACAGATAGAACTTCTCAGTGTTTTATTATAATTACAATTAATCTCAAAAGTAATCAATCTTTTACTTTAATCAGAAATAAAATTCTTTCATTCTAGTTAAAATGTGTGTCACATGAATTAAATAAGTTTAATTTATGAGAATAATTTACATGAGATATTAAGTTATTGCAAAGAAAAATTAGCCTTATAAATATTAAATGCTTTCAAACATTCAAAGAATGCGGTAGAATTATGAGTGTATTAAGTAATCTCTTATTCACTCTGAGGGTTCAGAGTATTATCATAAAATTAAACACTGGTAAAAATGATAGGTAGAAGGACGATGGAAGATTATATTTTTCTCCCATAGCTTCGAATACTTTTTAAATCAAAAGAAATCGCATTAGGATCCTGAGCTCTTTGAAAGTCCCAAAAGTGATAACCAATTCACGCGTTTTAGTGCAATGCATTCTCGTAAATATCTCATAAAATAACAAGGAGGTATTTTTTAAAAAATCAGATTCATTTCAAAGTTTAATTAGTGTTGCAAAACGGCAAGTAAGGATACATACAAAGTTAAGTTATTTCGTTATTTATCCCCTGAATATTTTAAAGGCAGTTAAGAAGTATTGTGCTTTGATTTACAGGTATTTGGTTTAGATTTAGATCCATTTGAGATAAGTAAGCTGATTTATGAATATTTTCTTAATTTAAATATTCTTAAGTGTTCTGCTCTGGTAAAATTAGGTAAACATTTTATTTATTACGTTTAGTATACGTATGTAGTAAATCGTTTAGCCGCTCCTTTGAAAATTAAGGTGCCGTAACTTTTTCAGTCTTATTTCAGTAGCTTATTTCCAATGAGTTTCGCGAGCCATTTCAAAATACTGAAACAGTGATTTCTTATCTATTGCATTCCAAAATAAAGGGTATTCCCCGTTTTGAAAATTATAAATAGCCGCGTGCATAAAAACCAATCCTACTATAGGCGCCTATGGGAATGTCTTTTAACACGCCAAGTTGATCATTGTGCCCGCTAGGGTTTCCGCGTTTACTTTGATTGGCGCGAAACTGAGTTTCTTCTTCATCGTGTTTCCAAAAACCTTCCATCTTTATTTACAATTAATAACAAATTTTCTTCAACTTTAAGACACTCAAGAAGGAATTCATTTTACTTTACATCACACACATACATACAAAAAAAAACTACAAAGTAGAAATGTTTACATCCTTATAACATATTTCATCTCTCGGTCGTCGTCGAAATATAAAAACTTTACAAAGCATTTCTCGCCAATAAAGTGAAATACCGCCAAATATTGACATCGAAAACACTCCCCATAGGCGTCTATAGTGGGATTGGTTTTTATGCTAGCCGCGTCGCTAGTTTGAAGCTCTGTTTCTACGATTTGGTGTTTGCAAGAGATAGAGCATCTTCACGTCCAATTCTCCAAAATGGCCATAGACTGGAATCAGCTGAGCCCTTAAGTGAAATTAACATAAAATATTTTTTAATCTTTAAACACCTTGCTATGTCTACAGTAAAAGTACATTTTATGCTAACTAAAACGAGTACATTTCTCAAAAATTTGTCAGCACCATCAATCTTATATGCATTCTTACTTGTTTTATGCGACATAAAATCTTTGGTTGATAAAATAAATTAACTATTTATAGTATGCCAGTCGACAAAGGAAAGAAAAGCCTTTTCGCATCGTTGTACTGGGATGAGGTCAAGTTATGGCTAATACTTTCATGCATTTGATGTCGGCAGGCTAGATTAGAAGATTTGAAAAGCTTGTAAAACCAACCTAAATGCAAGCAGAATACGGGTATCTAAGATAATGTAACAGGTAAGAAGTATTGGCAGACAGAGAAAAAGTTTGCTTTGCAATTGATGGATTTCAAAACAGCAAAATTTAAGTAGGATAAGGCCTTTGAAATTTTATCTGAAAGCGGAAAATGAGGATACTCGAAATATAGATTTTTTTTACTTGGTAAATCAAATTTGTATAGTCTTGTAAGTCAAATAACATAGGGTGGTGAAAGCAAAAGTTTAGTATTAAGTATATTATCAAGCTGCGAAAAGAATTTTTTGCTTGCAAAATAAAATAAAAAAATACATATGTTAGCGCTAAATTGTGTTTGTAGTAGTGCTGATTATCTAAATAATCTGCAGACTGAGTAGATAATCTGCTACCTACTAAGGATCTATTAAAGAGAAATAATATCTTTCTTCGAACAAAGGAACGTTTGTGAACTCTTAAATTACTATTCAGATAAATAACTCCATAATACGAGGTACTACTTATTGAAACACCCAATACTTTTATTCCATAAAGTTATAAGCAGTTTCATATAATAATCAGCAGATTGTGTATTAAATATACTGACAACTATTAAAACACAATTATATTTGCTAGCTGATTAATTTTGCGTAATTATCAGCAGATTGTAAGTAATAAATGTTAACAATTGTTGAAATATAATGTTATTTATCAATTTTTCGAAAGAAGAAAACTTAATATGCACTTATCCTAATTATAGTACGGAAAACTAAATTTTTAGATGATTCCGAAAACTAACGAAACAAATCAGGTAATCTGCAGATTAACTAGGTAATTTGCACATTAACGGCTTTTGAACTTTCACGGTAACATATACATATTGTTAAATGAGCTGTGTTTCTATCACCAAACTGACAGAGTGATTGTAGAATTCCTGAAGATAAAAAGTGTTTCCGGGATCGTTGATTTCAATAACATATCAGTATTTTAGCTTGGTAGGAGATATTTTAAAGGCTGTAACGGCGAAACGAATGATATTTCCAAACTAAAAATAGCAACGGAAATTGTTTCATCTGAAAGACAAAAAAATTATCACTTAATCTATAGATTTAGTCGAAAAGTGGCCAATCCTGAATCGGTGAATGTTGCGTATTCGCTGTGTAAGATTCTTACAAAAACGACGGCAGTTACATGTGCACTGTGCATTGGAGTTCATATTATTCTCGCAGTTAACGACCCAATTCCTTCTACCCATGCAATAAAAGTTTGGGTGAATAGCGTTGTAAAAACAGGTGATGCTATACGAAGGACAGATGGAGGCGAAAAAAGAGTGCGCATACCAGAAAAAATAGCAAAAACTTTATTAGAAATTCCAGTTTCAAGTAGCTGGACATCTTTTACCGTCATATGCTTTACAGGTATATGCACGTTATTTCTAAGCAACCATAACAAATTCCAAATATAGTGCTCTTATTTTATTTCTGTTTCTGGTTGGTATTAACATGTTTCTCTGTTGGCACCTTTAAATTCCCCCATTTTGCTGCTGTAAATTGCGCAGAGTTCAAAACGATGGTGAGAAATCTGAAAAGCTGCTTGATGAGAAACTTATACAAACAACCTATAGTTAACCAGAGAAGTGTGTGAAAAAAATGTGCTTCGGCAATTCAATGTGCTATGATCAGAATTAGTTCTGTCCACATGGCAGATTGCTTTAATGTCCTCCAGCGACTGTGCGCAAAGAAGCGCCCTTTCTCTAGTGAAGCCTCAGCGAAATTTTATAACTGAATGGTTGGCAGACTTCAAATCTAATAACTTCTAGAAGTAAACATGATGGATAGTAATATTTTATGCCCACAAGTTTGTTAGGTCATAGGAAATATAAAATATCATCAAAAAATTATGTTACCTTATTGAAATTTGTTATATGATTTAAGATTATATTATTTTATTTTTGTTTCATGTAGGCAAAATTAAGAACGATGGTGAGAAATCTGTACAAACTGCTTTGTGAGAAATTTATGCAAACAGCCCCGTAGTTAAACAGAAAAGTGTGTTGGAGACGTAATGAAGGGAATGGGTTTCGGAAGTTTAGAGTAGAACAAATAGAATTCTTCTTTCGACCACACGGCAAATTTCTTTAATTTCTTCCAGCAACTGTGCGCAAAGGGCACTTTCTCTAGTGAAGTGTCAGCGAAATTTTATAATTGAATGGTTGGCAAATAAATTCAAGTTGTAAACATTATGGATAATAATTTGTTATACCCACAAGTTTTTTATACCATAAGAAATATAAAATATTATGAAAAAGAATTCTGTTGTCTTATTGAAATTTGTAATATGATTTGAGAATATATTATGCTTTAAATATCCATAGAAAAAGCTGGAAAGCAGACTTATATTACTGGAATGCCAATATATATGGTTTCATGATTAGATATTACGAATTATCCATTCGCGAAATCTTAAGAAATTTCGGATAACAGCACAATTTCTCTAAACGAGTGCTGTGAAAATAATTGCTGATAATAATGAATAACTGCTGATTATAATGAAAAATTGTTTTTTCACACGGAAATCAGCAATTTAAAAAAAGGGCGTACTTTAAAGGTAATAATGTCCACTTTTCTAGTTCCTTCTGTGTAATAAACTCTATTATCCCACTCTGTTCACTTTGAAGCAGATTCCAAAATTTTCGTAATTGAGACGCCTCTGGCTATGTATTAATTGTGAAACAAAAGAAAATACTTTTAGGATTTACAGTCAAATAATTTCAATGTGTTTCTATTTCACAAGCTTGCAGGTTATTATTTAAATTACTTCAGAAATAAAAATGTATCTATACCAGCATGTGTTTACACGATCTAAGCGAAAGAGCGAATTTCTGTATAATTTTTAAAAGCAAAATAAACTTTTAGAAACCATTCAGAAATTAAATTAAAATGTGATTCTTAAAAACAGTTTGATGCTATGCATTTTGAGTGAATAAAGAGAAAGAAGATCAGAAATAAATTTATCAAGAATTTTCAAAATATATGAGAAATATGTCATCACTTTTAATAGATATTTTGAAGAAAACGCTGGCCATTATATATAAGGTTTCAAACTCAACTGTGACGACTTGTACAGCACGTTTATTACATTGAGTTATTTTTTTAAAGCTGATAATCTTAATTTTAATACTAATAAAGTTATTGAATTTCCTTTTACACATGGATTTTATTTCATCTACCTTATTTTATTATCTCATATGTTTCATGAAACTTTGTTCAACAGAAATTTGGCCATCAGTTTTCAATCAGACAAAATTATGAAAAGTTCAAACACTTTACAGGTTACATAAATAGGTAATTCAATTCTCAACTCAATGTTTGTTCATAATGTTGTAAGAGATATGAAGCAAGCTTGAAGAATCAACTGAATTATTCCGACAGAAATATTACTTTGCTTTAATTTCTAAGAAGAAAAATATTTTCTGTTTATAGGTAGGGAATCGAAATAGTTATTCTGGGACTATCTGTTGATTAATGTTTAAACCACTAAAGTAGCTTTAAAATCACGGCATAACTAGTACATTTTCTAAAATAACTAGTGCATGCTCGAAAGATATTTAAAGTTATTGAAATTCAAAATCGTGCAAACAGCTTTAATTGCAATAAGAGAAGAAAAAAGGGACATTTTCCAAAAGGTAATATTTCGATGAAATGAACAACTGATTAATACGAAACATTCCCAGGTTGATGCTTTGTAAAAGTTTGGAGAATGGGTTGCCGGCTCGGCTACAGTCCTCGTTATGAGTTTAAATGTTCAAAATTACGAAACCATGGAACCAGAACGGGGAGTTAGAATAATGAAACTAACACACAAGGAAGATAGACTTATATACAATTATTTGGAACATCTCAGTGATAAAATAACAGGGTAGTTCCAAGCTATGAAATAGCCGGGCAGTTTCATACAACACTCAATGATAAATTAACAGGCAATAACAAGAAACTTATTTTTCAGTGTTGAGTCCTATATTTGTTGCAATTTTGAAAATATATGGTTAGATTACATTTGTGACGCGCAAGCATTTAACAAAAGAGAGTTGTTAGTCATAGTGACAAAATAATAAACAGTCACAAGAATTCAAACGTATATCAAATACGGAATCAACGACAAGTATGTAAAGTAGTGGCCAACAGTGCATATCATTTTTTATGATTCTGGTATTGCAAATTTAAATTTGGTTACTGGAAGGAAATAAATCCAGATATAAGGTAGAACGCCATGGAAAACTGTTCTCATGTAACAGTTGATATAATCAAGAACAACAGAAAGTTTACAAAACTGGAATGCATATATAAAAGAAAGCTTTTTGAGTGATTTTTGAATAGTCATGTATGCACGGTGGTGTAACAAGTGTAAGTAGCACTAATGCCACAATACAATTGTGGGGCGCAGTATTATCTCTTTACTCTCTCACCCCTTATAGCTTTATAAAATTAAATAAATGTGCGTGTTTTTATCTCAAGATTCCCCCTCCCTCCGTCTCTCCACCACTGTGCATGTAGTTAACATTTTCAAAAATAACGCATGAAAACATTTGTTTAACTTTGCGATTTTTACTAATTTTGATTGAGTAGACGATAGAAATAAAAAAAATAAAAAAATTTAAGGTATAAGCTTTTATTCAAAATGCACTTAAAATGAGAAAATACGTTTACACATTATAATTTCGTCAAAATGAACTCGAAAGTAAAAAATAATTTTTTCTATTACAATAAAATGCATGGTTCGAATAAAAGCGTGGACGCCTTTCCTTCTAGGAATATTCCATTTGTTTAAGGAAATATACACCAAATATAAGGCGGTATATAAGGTGCCCACGCTTTTATTCGAACCATGCATTTTATTGTAATAGAAAAAATTATTTTTTACTTTTGAGTTCATTTTGACGAAATTATAATGTGTAAACGCATTTTCTCATTTAAAGTGCATTTTGAATAAAAGCTTATACCTTAAAATTTTTTTTATTTATTTTATTTTCTACTTTTTATTGACGGCTGACACGAATACACACGGCATGTTAGGCATAGTAAACCAAATTCAATTATTAAATTATCCAATATAAAACACATATTAAAATTATTATATACATATGTACAATTACACTTTTAAAATGATTTAATGACATTAACTTTCTGAAATATAAATCCGTAATATATTACATGATAACTTACAATTAGTATCAACAATGTAATAGAAAAAAGAGAATCGATCTACACAACTTTCTCTTTTTGCTTGAGTGCGAAACGCTTGGCGCACAAGAAGTAAAAAAAACATATAGTTGTTGACGAATTCTAATAGAAAATAAACCCAAGACGCGCAAAAACACGAGCTATTACGTCATTCATCGGTGCAGCGCCGGAAGTATAGCGTATTCTCTGTTAGCTTCGTGGTGTTGTTACAACCCTAGGTAACGTGAGGCTACCACCTTCCAAACTTTATCGCCCAAATATAGGGCTGAAAATTTAATATCATTTTGTTAGGTTTAAAATAGGTATAGATTGCAACTTTTTTTGCATAATATTGTATTGTCTCCGGAAACCCACCACTGTGCTAAATTTCAAAGCTGTAGCTCGATTGGAAGTGGGTAAGAAATCGATCTCAAGATTTGAGGACACGACAGTCAAGTTGAATGAAAGCTTATAAAAAAGGGGACATTGCGAGTTGAAATTATTTAAACGAAGATGACCAGATTAATATTGTTTTCATATGAGGTTTAGATTTAAGATTTTTCAGTCCGTGCATAACAGTGATGTCGAGGGAGGATTTTAGCATAATAAATATCATTACTAAACTTATAAGAGTAAAATATAAGAAACCATCAAATCTGCTTATCAGAGTTTAATGATTAAGATTACACATCTATGTTAAGTTATATTTATATACTGACCAAATCCGATTTTTTTATACTTCAAAACCTATTTTTAAACTCAGTGCTATAAACTAAAAATCCAGATGAAAGATAAGTTCAAAATAAACTTTTCTAAGCGAAACAAGATGTATTAATCAGATTTATTCCTCGATTAAAAACAAACTTGCAGTATAAACAAGTTTCTTTGGTCGAAACTGATCCGCAGAAGACGGACGAGTTTGGTTTAAATAAAATGTATTTTCATTAATTTTTCATTGCAGGCTTAGTGTAGAAAAATGTTAAGCCTTACATAAGTAGCAGAAACTTCCGACAGAAGCATTTTTAGCGGATCTACACATTTTAAAATGGGATATGGCTTGCAGAAGCGTTTTAAAGCAGATTAAAATAATAATATGAAGGGTACATAGACTGTTCCTGAATATTAAAAGAAATAAAACCATTTCAAAAGAGTCTTCATAGTAGTATGATGATGAAAGTTTGTTTAACCTAATATTTTAAAATAATTTAACGGATTTTTATTTACACTATAGACTGAGATTTCAGTAAAAATGACTACAAATAAGTCACCCAATGTATGAGGAAAGGTGTGAAAAAAATATAAACCTAGATCTGTATTAGAAGTGTTTGATTCAATTTTATAGAAATAGTGCGTTAATACAAAACGCGCGATTGGTTTGATCAAAAACTTTTAATTACAGTATAAATATTTCTTGTCGCATAAAAATGAGTTTTTCCTTGTTTATCTACAGAAGAAACTCCGATTAATTTTAGAATAAAACGTGCAAAGTAAACCAATGGTAGCCTTCAGAAATCTTTGTAACATTATATGTTTGGGTAATTTCACTACTTATAAACTTTTAGTGCAAGCAATTGACCATATAAGTAAGTATAGATATGTTTTGATTTGTGACCCAGATCCGTAATTTACTTAAGATTAATAACTTATTCCGTGAAAAATTATAAAAAATAATTATTTCTAAGTAACATCAAGTTTTAAACATGAGATAAAACTCAGACCCTTTTAGTTTTAAATTCAGCTCTAATTACAAAATAGGTTTAGTTATTTCGATTAAAGCTCCGTTTTAAAGCTATACGAAGGTTATATTTGGTGTATCTCGTAATTTTGCACTGTGGTCTGATAATTAGGACGACACCTGAGCCGGTAGACCCCTATCCAAAATTCCACATCACACTAACGAGATGACGCTTGAGGATTCAGCGTGTTCCAGACTCTCCCACATTGCCGATATTTCCCTCGACCCTCCAATAATTTAGTCGAGACTCGGTCATCCTGGCCCTGATCAGGAAATCAGAAGTTAAGGATCAAAAACAGCAAAATAACTCTTTTGAAACGGTGATTCCCTTCGTTGGAATTCTGTCACAGAACCCTATCCATGGTTGCTTTTGTGCTTTATCAGTTTAGGGAATTTGTATTAGAAATGCCTTTGGATCTCATTTTGAAAGCTTCCTAGTTATGACGTCTCGTTTTGCCTAGTTGACTTTATGACTTTCTTTTACCCTGATAAATATTAAAAGACAATGGTAGATAACAACATAAAAAATAACTTTTTAGCAAAGATTATGATATATAAGAAACTGGTGTTTAGTATAGTTTAGTCATATTAACACCAAGCTTTGAAACAAAGCGAGAACTAGTTTGGGCCAAGCTCTTAACTTTGATCCATGGTCAGATGACGAGGGGACATATGAGCCGTCACCTTCTCACAAAGCCTCCATTCCATGTCAAGGCCAGGATGGTCTATTGGTAAGGTCTCGGCTTCGGGGTCGGAGGGCTCCAGGTTTGAAACCCGATTCTACTGAAGACCGATCGTGTATGGGGTATATTGCACGTTAAATCATACGCAGTGGCTAAAAATTCTCCCTATGGCGTGGTGCGGATGTTTGAAGAAAGGGTGTGAGCTCAGGTGTCGTCCTAGTCAGCTGACTTCGGTTCAAAATTACGAAGTCAGTCCCAAAATAGCCCTCATGTTGTTTCAAAACGGGACGTTAATATAACTAAAACTAAACTTCGGAGTTAGGAATTTTCTCCCGGAAACTATGACAGAAAGCGAAAAGTGTCACCGATTTAGTATAAATTGACCCACTATAAACACTTCAATAACTAAACTAGAATTCCTGAAATGCAAATCCCCACGTTATATTCTCGCGCTCATACTTACGTCACTAATGCCATCGCATAGCTAAAATTTCTGAACTAAATTTGTAATTCTCCAGAATGTTGTCGCACTGATTACATGCAAATGGCACGATCATTACGGACACTTTGACCACGCATTTATATAATTATTTGAATAAAATTCAAGAATATTATTTAATATCTTTCTTCCCTTCACAATATGCTGATATTGAGCAAATTTCTTACTGAAATCTTCGTTTTTTTAATCACTTTGTATCTGTCTTAAAATAGCCCAATTCTGCACTTTTAATCTGGTGTAGTTATGACTGTGGAAGATACTAAAACGGGGATGCGTGTTATCTATACTTTTGCATTAGTAGTATATCATATTTGAACGAATAAAATGTGAATTTCTAAATATTTTCCGTTGTTACCTAAACGATAGACAGAAAGCTATAAGGGTAAATGAAGATTAATTTGTTTAAAAGTGTAAAAAGTAAACTTTATTAAAATTTCTTTAAATAAATTGTTGGTAATCAATTTAAATAAGCGTATTAACTAAACTGGAGGGAATTGAAAGGGGGAAGTCTATTGATTTTCCAAGTGGCTTCTTGAATCTCTCAGCATCACAAACTATTGAAAAAAACCCATGCATTTTAAATGATTAACATCAGTGTTCTTAGACTGATATGTATTTAACTCTACTTTGGCACCCCATGGCCAAATATGGTTTCTGCGTTATTAAACCATTACATTCCAATCCATTCTACCCTGATACAGAAGACAACTAGACACCATAATGCTTTTTATCTTCTGAAACACTTTCAACAAGCTTTGTATTATGAAACTGGACTAGGGTCATCGTTCGTTTGTAAGAGATAAAAAATGAGAAGACTAATGGGTCTTTTCTGTTAATCAACGACTTGGAAACCTACCAGATGGCACTAAACGGACTGGAAGCGCTTAAATCATTGTAACATCCAGCCAACTAGAGGAATGAAAGTGCTTATTTCGTCTAGAATTAATAATGCATAACATAATGAAACCATTATGAGGAACACAAAACCGGCCTCATTTGAATTCAAG
>BGPR01000492.1:463331-545941 GCA_013235015.1 Araneus ventricosus
TATAAAGTTATTAATACTCCTATTAGAAATATAGATATCTCGATGTCACCAAGGAGTGGTAGTTGATCTTTTTCATCTCCTAAACTGAAAGGTGGCGAATTCACAAATATTCAAAAATAAGTTAAGAGACCAACTCAAAAAATAGTTAGTCACACACAGTCGTTAACTTCACATATCCCCCCCCCCCCCCCACAGGTTAGCAAAAAAGTGGAAGAAGAAATGCAGTTGCAGAGATGTTATTGCAGCATAAATTACGAAAAATAACAACGGAATCTTTCTCTGGGTAGAGTATTATGTCGGCATAAGGATTGAATTAACAGGGAAAGGGAAATAGATTAAAGAACTATGCAAAGAATTATTTTGTCAAAAGGCATGAAGTTCTTAGATAGACAGCTGACAACTGCAGAACGACTTCACAGAATAAGGCTTTTAAAAGATTTGGAGATTGCTTGAAGTATATGCTGCTATTTACGTATTGCACCAAAAGAACAGCACTGTCATACTTAAAAAAGTATATTTTTGAATTAAACTAACAGTTGACTAAGCCTGAAATGACGATTACGTAGGTTAACAATGTCATGATTGTTAAGAAACTAGTAGCCCTACAACTCTTTAAATATCGTTGCTCTTGGTATTTGTTTCTGTTGTTTCATGCTTATGGGCTGTGGCTTTAACTCAAAATCTATTTTTTAATTTGTGAAAGTGTTCTACTACAGGTGCGATATGTTTCTGAAATAGTTTATTTGCTTTATAGAGATACCAAAAGGTAGAAATAACAAAAATACTTCCGTTTTCTACTTTGGTTTAAGTGTATTAAACTTGAAATGTTTTACATATAAGCAATGAAACACTAAAGAGATCATACCTGATAGAGTTTTCAAAACAGCATTGCCAGTTTTTGCCTATTAGGGTTATAAAGTTTACTTAGATTTGCACGCTCACAGGTTTAACTTTTCAAGGCCACGGATTTGTGTTAGTTTAATACGTTTAGTTGAAAGAAGTACTGATTTTAAAAAAATTATGTAAGCAAGTTAAACAAGGAGAGATAGAATGGAATCTTTTATTTACGAAATATTTCTGACGCAATCCGAGTTCACATAATAAATATCTTAAAAAGTCTCTTTCAAACTGTATCGCTTGGTTCGACCTTTCTGACAATCCTAACAAAAATCATGAATAATTCAATTCTGTATCCATCTTCAAAAGAACTACCTCAGGGTTCTACAAAAAGCTTCGACGAGTCGAAATATAAGCCAGCAGCTTTAGTTTCTCACGAACGGTACCGATGAAATTTGCCCGAAACCAAGTGACACTATATATGCGCCAAGTTTCATAGGTTGAAATACTCGGTAACAATGAAAGCTATGTCACGGTGAATGTTATCACCTTGTAAATGCTAATGAAAGAGGTCCAATCTGAATTGTTTTTCAGAATCTTCAGACCCAACACAAGGATTTTAGTCTCCCATTTTAACTTTAACGCCACTGAATATCCTCTAGGGTGTCTAAAAAAATTAAAAAAAAACACTGATCATCAGGGTTTTTACCATTCCTTTCGGTTCAAATAGAAAGTATCTGAAGTTTCAGACGTCTAAATTAACAGTAGGGTTTGCCTTTAAAGCCCTAAAATTTGAAGAAAAAACTCTTAAAATGCAAAATGTTTAGAATTTTTTTCAGAAATTTTTCATGGCTGAAAATGTGTTAAAACTGGCTTAAATTATTTCCTATGGACATATTTACTTAGAACATAAACAAAAATAAGTATTAATTTTACCCTCAGACACTTATGACTTGGGGAAAGAAAGAATAAAATGATGAGAATTTGCACTCATTCCGCGTTGTTGCTTTTTGGCAATACCATACGACAGTAATTGTATGTTCACAATAATAGCTTAAAAATTTACTAAAATGTTGGAGAAGGATATGAAGATGAATGCAGTGATAAGTTAAAGTCTAAAATTTTATTTGAAAGTTTAACGCGTAACATTAAAAAAAAGTAAATGCTCACAGTAGTTAATCATCTAAATAACTTGTAAAAATTCCAATAACTATCAAATAATCTCATGTAATCTCCTTAACTACATTAAATTTCGTTCAAAACTGACTTCTTAAAGCAAGGAGTCTTTTTCCTACTTTCCGCAACAGACTGAAGTATATTTTGAGTCTGTTCTTCATTTTTAGTTATCGATTGACTGAAATCCAAAGCAAGGAGTCTTTTTCCTACATTCTTCAACAGACCGAAGTAGATTTTGAGTCTGTTCTTCATTTTTGGTTATCGATTGACTGAAATCTTACATTAGTTTTGCACCTTGTTCGGCTGTGTCATTTACTGCTATTAAGTTCTTGATAAAAGTTTTCATTTTTTTGAACCTGAAATCTTCTTCCCAAATCTGAGGATTATTTTCCAACCAGGCTCCAACTTGTTCAACAAATTTGATAATGGACAATTCTTGTTCAGGGACTGCGACACATTCGCTGCAGTCAGTGACTACAGGTAATGTGCAGAGATTGTCCTAATAGTGTAGAGAAACTGCTCGGGGAGTTTATTGGCAAATGCCTGGGCATTTCACAAAACCAGATGAATGTATGCAATACTTTACTCAAGTTGTATGCTTTTGGTAAACAACTGACATATGTCTAATGTAAAATCCAAAATCTGCATAGAATATGTTTGTTCAAAGATTTGATATTGTTAAGGTTTTTTGAAAGCCCAAAATGAGGCAGATGTTCCTGCAAATGATCTGATGCTTTGGGAACATGTACGAGAAATACGAACATGGGTTGCCTTTTATCTTTCAGTAGACATTTGTTGTATTTGACAGAAGAAACAGTAACATTTTCTTTATTTTATAAGAAAGTGTCAGACTCTGAAAATAAGAAGATTACAGCATCCTTAATGAAATGCAAGGCTAATAAAAAATCATCTCCCACTAGTGTCTCCGTTTTCTCTGTTTTAAATCATATCACAAAACTGCATCAATTGGTCGGACCGGAGCCATGGTTAATTTTTCATTTGTTGAACTAATATGGAGCCTAGTTGAAAAATAATCCTCAGACTTGGAAAGAAGATTTCAGGTTCAAAAAAAAATGAAAACTTTTATCAAGAACTTAATAGCAGTAAATGACACAGCGTAAAAGGGTGCAAAGCTAATGTTAGATTTCAGTTAATCGATAACCAAAAATGAAGAACCAATTCAAAATCTACTTCAGTCTGTTGAAGAAAGTAGGAAAAAAACTCCTTGCTTTAAGAAGTCAATTTTGAATGAAATTTAAAGTATTTAAAGAGATATATAAGAAATGAGATTATTTGACAGTTATTGGAATTTTTACAAGTTATTTGGAAGATTAACTACTGTGAGTATTTACTTTTTTAATGATACGCGTTAAACAGTCAAATAAAATTTTAGACTTACACTTATCACTGCATTCATTTTTATATCCTTCTTAAACATTTTAGTAAATTTTTAAGCGGTGATTGTGAACATACGATTACTGTCGCATAGTATTGCTAAAAAGCAACAACTCCGAATTAGTGTAAATTTTCATCATTTTACGTTTTTTTCCTCCCAAGTCATAAGTGGCTAAGGGTGCAATTAATACTTATTTGCGTTTTTATTCTAGGTAAATATGCCCATAGGAGCAAATATAAACCAGTTTAACACATTAGTAACAATACAAAATTTCTGAAAAAATTCTAAAAAGTTTGAATTTTAAGAGCTTTTTCAAATTTTAGGGCTTTATACGCAAACCCTACTGTTCACTTATAGGGTTGAAACTTCAGATACTCTCTATTAGGACCGAAAGGAATGGAAAAAACCCCTGGAAAGCAACGTTTTTATAAAAAAAAATTCTTTTAGACACCCTAAGACTGTGTACCTAGAATCTTGAAGATTCCTAAACAGTGGAGATTGGAAAACGCAGGAGGGAAAAGTAAGTCTTGCCCAAATAAACAAAAAATATCTGGTTTCATTGGAACTTTGCACAAATATGCACAGAGCCTAAGGGCAAATCTTGGTTACAGAACGAACTGAAATGTTAAAAAGACACCAAAATAATAATAATCAAATTAAATTTAAAAAAACAAAGCTAAACATAAACAACACACGGAACGAAAAACAAACAAACATAGAATCAAAACAACTCTTATACCTGCTAAATTCGGTAATAATAAGAAGAATAGAAGCATTTTGCGAATTTAGTGTAATCCCGTGGTTCGTATCAAACTAATTCACGTGTCGTTTCAAAACGGAACATCAATATAACCAATCTAAGCTAAATATTCTTCATAAGCAGTTTGCATAAGCTTATATTTATAATAAAAGAGAAATCTAAGTCGATTTGTTAACTAATTTTTTTTTCTGAAACTACATAATGGTTGAGGGGGAGGGGCAAATATCGAAATTTCAGACTTCGGCAGGGACCGACTTTGAATTTTTGATTGATAAATGACGAAAACAACAGATAAAACTACATGTCAAGCCCTAATCACACACCATCAACTTTAGAATGTGTTCCCACAAATTCCAAATTCAGATATAAATTGCAACAAAGCTGCTCAATCTCATGATACCACTTTTACAGAAGTCGAATCTGATTGGCTAATCGGATCATGTCATCGGTCACATGGATTTCTCGTCAATATTCCAGTGACTTTTTTGATTTTGAATGTGCGCGGTTTTTTCAATTACAAGCTTATGACGCTTTACGTTTTCAATGAAAAAGCGAAGCTACGAGGTTCCCACTTTGCTGAAAGCGAAGCCGCTGATATTTTTTGAAGTTAAACATTTTGCCCGGTACCCACTTCAGATGCCGAAGGTATCGCGTGAGCTTGCGCAATCAGAAGGTCATTTGAGCTGACAAACCAATCAGATTCGACTCGCGTAAGGTAGTATCATGGGATTGAGGCGCATGTAATTGCAACAGGTCAAATATATGACGAATCTTCAGTTGTTTCGAGTCTGGAACCTGCAATATTCCAATCTTGAAGCTGGGACTCTGCCACCAGGTCAAGTTGGTCAGAAGAAATCTGCACAAATAGCAACTAAACAAAGGGTCCGACTCTGACAGTTGTGATGAAAAATGAAAGTTGAAACTTTCAAAACTACCACTTCAAATACGCAGAATTTCACAATCGCAGAAACTTACGACGTTAAAATACAATAGGATGGTTATAAATTAACTTTCTCTGTTTGGAGATATCTGTAGCTAAAATTAGTGAATTGAATGAGGCAAAATTTTAGATTTCGTCTTTTGAAGCCATGGGGACAGGAAATTAGAAGGGAAAAAAGTTCCAAAAATCACTGGTTGGGAAACTTTATCTCTGTCGGATTCGAAAGAAGTAAAATATTTCGATTCAACGCTGGATCGGGTTTTGGTTATTCCTTGATTATTTAATACCATTTATTCAAAGCCTCATAAAATAATTCAAAAATGTCGATTTCCATAAAATTTAGGACAAAAGTTCCATATTTTATGCCACAAAAAATGGGGAGTCAAATTTATTTTTATTTGTAATATATTATTATTCGAACACATTTTCTAAATGTATTATTATTCTAAACTATTATTATTTCACACACCAAAATTATTTACATTTAAGGTGCTTCTTTGTCTAACTTATCATTTTATATTTTTCCGGATTATAGTATTATTTAATTTTATATTCATCATATATTTCAAAATTAGATATTGTAAAGTTTTTGATGCTCTCAAATCTGCCGAGATTTGAATAAATAACGATTTTCCTGGTAGTAGGCATGTCATGAAATTTTCTCTGATAAAACATGGATAGTAGAATATTAGAACGGGAAAGATTCGAAAATATGAGGCCTCTTATACGTATACATTGTGCGTTAAAGACATGACAGAAAAATTTGCTGATGTCAAAATATGGCCCCGAGGAAAATTTCGCTTGTAATGAATATCAATAAGTGAAGTTCATTGGCAGCGAAAAGCCAACTTGTTTTGTCGTATGTAAAGGTTAAACATTTTTATGTTATTATTTTAAAAATCAAAATAATGTGTAACTCTTAATTATAAGTGTACGAAAACTTTCTCAACTATCAACTTCTTTTTGGTTGAAATGGAAATCAAGATCATACAAAGAAAGACAAAAACCAAAATAAACTCACAGGTAATCGAATTTTATTCTATAAATTTTGATTATAAATAAAAAAATTGTTGTTCTTGTTTAAAGTTAAAGTTAAGGTTATATTTTAAATTTTTTCTAATTTTTCTAGTTGATTGTTTTTAAGTTCTTTTTGGTTGAAACATTTTTCCATGGTTTCTTATGCGCTTTTAGAATTGCAGATTTTTTGAGATTTCATTCGTAATAAATGCAATACCATACTTAATGATGAAAGCAAAGAAATCATAAAATAATAAAAATTATAATCTAAACCAGATATGTTTTATGATCAATAGATACTTTTTCTTATGAACCATTAAAGCAAAGTTTCCTGAATTCTGAATATTTGACATTTTGTAACACAATAATCTTCGCATCTTCCTTCGTTGCAACATGTCACATACAGAATAAAGTTTATTATTTTTAAATAGTTCTGCATTTCAAATATGTAACAGGAATAAACAACAAAAACAACAACAACAGAAAACGCCATGTGAAAGAGAAAATAAAAGCTTCAATTTTTTTATGTGCATGAACTTTTAATGGTATTTTTATCAAATATTTTGATGGATTTCTGACGTTTTAGACAGTTAGTTTACATAGATTAGACGGTCAGCTTTTTAGATGATGTCACAATTTTTAACCCTTAAATGCACAGTGTTGCCTTTAAGCAACGTACTTAATTTTGTCTTCTAAAATATTGAGAATAAGACTGAAGCTCTAATGCCTGTTGTAGCCAATATTATACATATTGGAAATTATATTAAATGAATTTACAACATCTAGCTGGCAACCTGAGTGCTGATAAAAAATAAAAATAAATTGATGTTTTTCAATTCAGGCTGCATCTTTTAAGCTTTTTTCATGCGCTTGAGAATACCATGTTTTATTCTACAATGTTGAAAGAAATTTCTTATCCTTTTTATTAGTTATCTGTGTAAATAATCTGTGTTTAATATTATATAATTTTATCAAGGAAATTTTTTTTCTGAAATAAAGCCCATTGCTATCAGTTGGGAACAAACTGTTTTTTAGCCATAAACCATACTTAAAACAAAATAGGATTTTTTAAAGTATTTTTCCCATGTGTTATTCAAGAAATGAAAGTCAAAAAACATTTTAAAACCAATTTTAAAAAATTCGGGCTTTGTAGGCTTAACTATGGTTAGGAACAATGGTCAGGTCTTTTTAAGAGTCCCTCACTCTCCAAATCTCCACACCACTGTAAGGTCATTTGACCACGACACCAGACTTAGCTTGAACCAACCCTATATGTATATACATGGTAAGCGTTCGGTGGAATCGTGTCTGGAACCCACGACCTTCCCATCGCGAAGCGAAACTCTACGGACAAGTCACAACGGTTTGAGACAGAGAACCCTAATTATCTCTCGCGCCATTATTGTTTCTAACAGAAGTTTGTCGCAATTTTAATACAAATGAATATTCAATAAATTGAAAACGAAGAATTCAATACCTGTTCTAGTGTATATTGAGTAAATTAAAATACTGAATGAAATTTATACATTTGATCAGAACATATATTTAAAATAAACATACTGATAAAATTGAAATACAAATTTTTCTCAAAAAATTATGAGTATTGTAAAATTTTGTTCCGTCAATTGAAATAACCTTTTTCATTTTATATATTACGTGAAACGTCCGGAAAAATTTACTAATCCTTTCTTACTTAGTTATTACTATGCAAGAATTGTGATTTTAATAAAAAAGGCTAATTTTTGAGTGTTAAACAAGATTCCTGAATTTTGTTTATATCTCACGGGAGAATTTACGAAAAGTAATTACCTATCCTCCATGTAAAAGATTTTAATACTTTGAAACGCATATATGTATACATAAAATGAAATATTCGTACATTTTTCAATGCCATTAAATGAAAGCAGTCGTAAGAAACTGTCTCACTTTTAAATAAATGAAAATTTGTATTAATAAATTTTATTCCTACATTCAATGCACAGGAGACTTCAAATGCTTCTTGGCTGATTAAAACATTCAATTTAAAGGTTTGTTATTTAATATACGTTTAATTTTAAAAGGGATGCATACATATTAAATAAAACGTTTTGCCTTTTTTCAATAAATGTATCTTAGAAGAAAAAGACCCATTTTTCTAGCATTCTAAATAAAGAAGTCGATATTTCTAATTGAAATATTCGCAAAATCGTTCAAAACTAAAATTTTTGGCTTTCATCAAATTCGTTTTATTTTGATGACAGATAGTTCAACCTTTTATTGTGTTTAAATATTCGAAAAATTTTTAAACTATGGTTGTGTTTAGATTATTTAAACACTCACATTCACAATAACATTTCTAACAGTGCATCTTATGGAAAATATAGCAATATATATATATTATTAAATCATCGTGCTAAAATTACAAAGCATTGCTACTGCAGGTATAAAAATACACGTGAGCAAATAAGCAAGCATACCTCGCTGTTTTACCGTATAGAATTGTTTCTAGTAATTACTTCAAATTTTCAGTAAAATTATTTATATGAATTCTTCAAACTGCTTCAAAATAATTCAATGCATAATCATTTTGACAATGTGCTTTTTTATAATGCATAGTTTAACATTTGTTCACTTTATTAACTCTTAGTTTCCAACAGATTTGTAAAATAAGTACTTGGAAATTTTGCGATTACTGTTAATGCTTCTACTGCAATTTCTCGATTTTTGAAACATTACAGGAAATGTTTACCAGTTTCTATATGCTTGATTCTTGTTTGGTATACTTATAGGAAAATTTCTTGAATTTTATAGAATGGGACGTTAATAAAACATAACCAACTTGAATTTTTAAGACAAACAAATACAAAAAAGAGAAAAGAATTGAAATTTACACCACACTACTTACTCCATTAGGTATACGAATATCTGAATTTGGCCTATTTCTTACAAAATACCAATTTTTGAGTTTTTATTTAACTGTAGAGAATTAATTACTAGATTCTCAATCTGATTAGTATTTTTTATTCTATTTGTAACAGAATCAATGAAATTTCTTTTTATTTAAGTAAAAGTTATGAGCATTTATTGCTGTTACTAACTTTAACATGTGATTTTATCAGTTTGAGAATTTTGAGTTTTCAAAAGCTTATAATATTTACAAAAAAGTTATAGATGCACTGAATGTTTTACAATGTTTTCATGAAGTTAAGAAAACAAATGTAGTATTATTATAATTATATTTGTTTTGTAATAAAATATGAATGTGCAAATATGAAATTGCATATAATTTTCAACAAATACTCTAATTTTATTTTTTTTACCATAAGAAGTTTCAAGCTGCTCAAATTTTCATGAATAACTAGTCTCATGAAACAAGTCTTACTTATTTAATAGGTAAGATTTGAATTGAAATTACAGCTGTGTTGATGTAAATATCGCTAATAACTTTTAATATTGTGTGTTTGAAGTAAAGTTATGTCTTCGAAGTTGTAAAAATGTTAACAGAAAAAAGTAAACAAAGTTGTCGTATTTTATCTGGATACTAAAATTTTTTCGATGTATTTTATTAAAATGTTCGGTTGTATTACCCTTTTTGCCGAAATTCACTTTTGTAGGTGTTTGCTTACCTTAACCAGAACGAAATACTAGCAAACACACAGACAACGTTTAGTTTCCAAAGTGACTCAAGAATTTATTTAAAAGAATATCTTTCATATCATTATTATTAAAATGTATCGAAATTTACACTGCAAAAACTAATGCATTTTCTCAAGAAAATGCTTTTGTTTTTGCAGTGTTAGTATAAATGTATAGTTTTTTCATAAATTATTCGTCTAGAGTATAGCCATATTTTGCAATGCCTTATTCTTTACATAGAAAAGAAGTTTAGCACATTGCCTTTTAATTGTTTTGTAACTGAAGGAACTGTTTCGGCAATGATGAATGGTAAACGCAAATACGAAAAATATACAATTAATTCTTATTTTAATTAGACTGGTTTGCGCACTCGAAAACATAGCTTTAAATCTGTGATTTTGCAATACCTAACACCTTTATTATATATTGCAGAAATTTTAATTTAAAAACTGTAAATAAGCTAATGTTTTTTTCACAAATAGGGAACATAAAATATTTTCGTTTGGTGGTATGAGTCTACAGCAATAAATAAATTAAAAATCAGGCCTTTTTTCGTGAACTTTCAAAAATTTACTAATGGGTCTAATTCGGGACTTCTTAAACTATGCATACCAAACTGGATAGTGTGTAGAAGGAATTTAGAGGCCACGAAATCATTGCTTGTGCTAACTAGTAACAGTTCGCACAACATGGTAGCGCTCTTTTTATTGGTGGCTGGCCTAATTGTTGAGCGCGCGCATGTGTCACCCTAAAACTTTTAGCTATCTTTCTCTTAGGCACTTGCGTTGGTTCCGTTGGTGTGGCGCGGAAGTTTGGAGAGGGGAGTGCCTGCTCAGGTGTCGTCCTCGTCATCTGACCGCGGTTCAAAATTACGAGATCCGTCCCTAAATAGTTTTCCTGTTGCTTCAAAACGGGACGTTAATCTAACCTAACCTAACATAATCTAACCTAACCTTGCGTTAGTTCGTCGGCAATCTCGGAAGTTTGAGTTAATATCAATCCAAGTCAATATCATCTAGTACATCAGAGTACAAAACAGATCATATCGTCGCTTAACATGCAACACCGCCTATCTCATTTTTTTGAAATTTCAAAGAGGAAGAACTGGAGTTTTCGCTACCAATAACGAATATATCTGAATTTTTTCAACATTTGATGTGAACATGAGACCATATGTTCTAACTAAATGAGAAAAAAAATTCAGAAATATTCGTTATTGGTTGCGAAAAATTGTCCTCTTTGAAATTTCTTCCTCTGAAATTTCAAAAAATTGAGATAGGTGGTATTGCTTGTTAAACGACGATATACGAAGAGAATATATAAAAGATAATTTCATATTTCAACAAAAAAAAGAAAGAAAATATTTCCAAATTGAAGATTATAGCAGTTTTTAATTTTACTTACTTTAGCCCAAGTATACAACATTTGCAAACATTTAGCACAGTAAAAGAAAATGAATTGAACTTATGTGACAGCTTTATTCATGGTTTAATCTGTAATACAAAACTTTGTATTCTCCGAACTTGCCGCCTGGGTTGGAGAAAGTGTTATGGAGTGGGGTTTTGCAGATTCGATCTCTAATCTAAGCCGGTGGATTCTTGAGGTATTCTTAGAGTATATGTGGCATGTTTATTTGGCTTGTTAACGATCTCTTAAGTACCTCTCAATTACTGTCAGCAAAATTAGTTTCATGATGCCGCTTCAGTATCGTAAGATTAGTTCTGGCTTGCTCGTTGCTCTGGCTCATTAAGATAAAATCATCGTAATGACACCCTCCAATAGAGGTGGCAACTCACGAATAGTTATCAAACTCGGGGTTACATGACGTCTTGTAAATGGTATACGTAAAGTAGCAAGCCCAGCCGCCAATAAAGAAAAGAAAAAGAAGAAAAGAAAAGAAGAACTGTCCCCGTTGCTCTCTGCTACAAAGAATACTGCCTTTACCTATCTCTGGGGCGAAAATTAAGTTATTTAGCTGTTTTATGTTGCTATGTTTCCGGTATGGAAAGAGAAAATGTTTTCACTTTTAGGGGTATCAGTTCTTCTTTTATGGGGCTGCAATGAAAAAAGGGGCTATAAAGACTTGAAATGCTAAAGGGTACCTATAACAGACTGACATTTTCATATGGTTTACGGAGGTCGGTTTTATGGTACCGAAGGTCGTAATTTCCAACAGCTGATAAGAATAGAGATTTTCTTAATTCTTCCATTTATTTCCTCAATTCATTCATATCCTTGCTTTTTGATAAGCTGTCATCAATTCTTATTTCAGTTAAAATGGGATTTATATGCACAGAAAGTTCAAGGATTATTTCATTTCTAAAGTTAAGACTACGTGACGTACGTCTAAAGATGATAAATAAACTCTTCATTTGAAGTAGGTTCCACTGACGCTTATCAGTCCATTATGAAAAAGTTATTTCGTATTTGATACATTCCAAAAAATGTGCAAAATATGGCAAACCGTTTAATAGAGTTGCGTTTCCTCGCAACAAAATATATATAAATAATGATTATTGTTAATGTTTGATAGAAAGCGAGTTTGATACAGTAATAACTAAAAGGAAACTATTAATTGACATCATTTGAGTCTATAGGGTGTCTGCGAATTCTCATAAGAAAAATTAGAGAGTTGATAGCCTTTAAGGTTGCAGTTCATTCACTGAGGTAAAACAAAACATCAAAAGAGGTAATCTATTGAACTGGCATGGACAGATACTATTCTGAAACAACACCGAGAGCTCCTGGGCATAATCATCAATCCTACTAAATGAATGGAAACGTCTAACGCCAAGTGTCGTGATAGCATCGCATGCTAACTAATTCAGTTACACATATGAGAAATACGTGAATGTGCTTGAATCATTGGCTTGGCCTCCACGTTCTCCGAACCATAACCCAGTGGATTTCTTCTACTGGGGACACATGAAGCAGTTGGTGCTCAAAATATCTGAACCTTCTGTTTTTATCTAATGAAAAATCAAATTGGACGAGTAGCATTTCGTATTATTATGGTATGAGCAGATTGCAACGACACGATTTATGGAAAACGTTATTCATCTTGCTGAGTACTATCACACCCTTTTTTCCTTATTATGAGAGTTCACCAATATCCTGTTTAATGATTATTCCTAATGTTCAGTACAAAGCGAATCTGATTCAGTAACAAAAAAATAACGGCATAGCATGATATCTACTGAATCTACATTTTTTATTCCAAAGGAATTGTATCCCTCAACGGAAAATATTTGCAGACATTTAGTTTAATTGCTATTGCTCATAATGAGAAATAACTTTTCAGGTGAGTTGACAGACTGTTCGGTCTCTTAGTATGTTCCATTTGCGATACACTAAAAGTATTTTTTGAATTAAGAAACAATATTGTTTAAAGAAGCAAGTCGGCTTTCTATGTAGAAATGATATATTCACCATTCCCTTTTTTTGTATGTTAAAGAATATTGACTCGACTTTCATCTAGAAGAGAAAGTTTTACCATTTACTCTTTTAGATGCGTTTAATTAGGATGTGGTGAGTCGGGAACCGTTGATCAACACGCATTTACTGCACAGAACTTTACAGAAACAACGGCAGTTCTTTTCGCTATGCAACTTATTTTCCGATTTTTATTTCGATTCCATTTTATTTTTCTTGTAAGGAGTCTTCTCTTCCTATTCATGCAATTTAATTATGGGCAAATAATTTTGAGAATACGGGTAACACTGTGAGGAAGAGATGAATAGGTGAAAAAAAGGGAGTGAACCCTAGAAAACACTTTTGTAATAAATTTCATTTTTAAGCAACTGACGCGAGCGTTTTCGCAGGGGTTAACACACTTTTTCTAAGCATTTATCACAAATTGTAAATAGTGTTCATTCATCCATATTTTTTTTTGTTGCTGTGAATAAATTTGTATCTCTAGTGGCATTCAGAGGTTCATACGTTTCACTGTCACATCCTTATAGTTAAATGGTGTATAAATTTTTACTAACTAGTCAGTGGTACAATTAAATTAAGTTATAACTTGATAGAACAGTATTACGCCAAGAAGGATTCATTATCAGAACGTGACGAGTGTAAATTAAAAATTGAGTTTCACAAATTAATCAAACTATATAAACTTCTATAAACTATACAAGCATCTGATAAAAAAATCTTATCAACCGAGATTGATAATCATCAGAAAATGAAACGATAAAATTTACAAATACTTATAACAGTGAATTTAAATCTCTTCTTTATGTACTTTCATTTCAACTGTTATTAACGAGTCTGTGTTATCTGAATTCAAATAAAACCCCTTAATATTAAAGAAGCAGTCTGAGCTTCAAAATTAAGGTTTTATTATAAAAAATCGAGCTCTAAACTAAGGACATGAAATCATACTAATTAATAAAAGTTGACTTAAATATTTCTTAATACTATCACAGAAGAACCATTATAAGCCCGGAATAACATCTTCAAGTTTTAAGTTTAAAAAAAAATGATAAGATAAAAATGATGATTAAAGATGATAATAAAATATTTGTATGATTGAAGTGAAATTAAGAAGAAATACAGTAGTTCCACACTTGGTTTCGAGTATGACGGTATTTCGAGGGGAAAACAATTTTAAGATATGATAGAATAATCTAAAAGTAAATTAATACTTGTAGAGGGACGAGATTCATGTTTATATGGAATGCCGCTGTTGAAGAATTAATCCAATTTCAGGAACCATTTTTATTAGATGGCTGAGTTCTACGACACAACACATTGAAAGGTTGCAAGACAGAGAACAACAAGGATGCAAGACAGAGAACAAGAACACAAGACAAGTACACAGAAGAAAAAAAAGAGAGAGGCATCATGGGTAAAACCCGGATGGCTGTAGTAGCGCCACCTACCATAAAAAGGAGAAGGCAGTGAAATGTAACCGCTACATACTTATGAATAAAATGAAGAAGATCTCTAAAAATTTTTTGAGTATTAAAAATAAAGCACGAATTTAAGTTTTAACCCATTAACGCCCATATTAATTTAAAGCATAGATTTCAATAAATTTCTATTAAATTATGCTTGAAACACCAAGATTTATTTAACTGTGAAGTAAAGTTAAAATCAGAGAAAAAAATTCTGGATTTTATAAATTTTTTTAGAAAAAATATAAAAAATCGATAAAAAATTATTTTTTAAAACATTTTTTGCATAAATATTAAAGAGTTTTGCAGTACAGTAAAAATAAATCAAAAGGAAAATGAAAATATTTCAAAATGACGATATTTTGACTTCAAATTCTGACTAACTGGCGGTATATGCCTGTTGGAAAACTGTTTAGGAGTTTGGTAATATCTATTTACTTCATAGAAAAAGCAAAAAAGGAACATTAGAATGCATTCTGTTTAGCCACGGAAGTGAAATGTAACTGTCCTATAAATAGGATGCTGGGTTCTAATGGGTTAATGTGCTTCCTGTAAGTGATTGGTGAGTATACGAAGCATTCAATGTATATATTAACCTTCTGCTCGCCCAATTATTTTGAACGTTTAGCTATCAGGTTAGAAAACTTAACTTTTAAAGTAAAATAATCGATCTTTTTTGTATTTAATTATTATCTCTGAAATCTTAAGAATATTTTATCCATGATTGTTTAAGAAAAATATAAATATAAATACGAGCTAACTGCTTTTGAACTGAACATGAAAAACGGAAAAAGACGTTTGCACCGCTCGGAGGGTTAAAGCCGTTGATGCCGCCCTTTTCATGTCCTTAAATATCAAAATGAAACTAAGTTCTCACAATGCGAAATGCAGTTGGCAATTATTATCATCTCGAAATTTTTAATTCTTTAACCCTTCCTTGAACACGCCAAAAATACAAATTGTTTTGAATAATAATTGTGGACCATCAAGGAATTTTCAAAACTGCAGATTTACACAATATTAACCTAAAAATTTAAAATTTTGAAAAGTTGCATAATGATGCCATTATTTATTAGTTTTCATTTTTACTATATCGAATAAAAATTAGATATTTAAGTTGAAATAATAGCGTAAAATCATGAATAAGAATCTTTTTTAAATTTATGAATCATGGTGAAAGATATGCCATTTCCCTGAGGATGTTTTCAAATCGAAATGACATTCTTAACAACTTTTTCTTGTCTTTGTTATGGTATGAAAATGAACTATTATGCCGGCTAAAATATGATCATCCCAGAGGAATCATCCGTATAAATAAAGTATGCGTTCCTCAGGATTCAGTGCTATTCATTGCACATCACCACGCCAGTTAAATAAACAGTATATTCTTTTAAATGTATGAATCATAGTCAAAGAATCACCAGTTTGTGAAAACCTTGCAATATAGAATGCCATTTCTTGTATTTTCCATGGTATGAAGATTAATTCTTTTGCCAGATAGAATACTGATAATCTCAGAGGAATTATTCATTATATAAATGAAGTGTGTATTCTTCAGGAATCAATGCTATTAATTGCACATTAACATGGTAGATAACAAAAAAGGAAATTCAACTCTTTAGAATTCAGTTTAAAACTATTAGACTATTGCCTAATGAATACCTTTAGAAAAATTGTCATGCACTATTTTGTTGTTGATAAAGATGCTAAATGCCAACAAAATTTTTCATTTCAAGTAAAGGTATTCTACTTATTCTTTCAAGAGTGCGCAGAGACAAAAGATTAAAAAAAATGCACATATGTAAAAAAAGTTTTTAAGAAAAAATAAACACACACACACAAATTGTTTCTTTCCCGATAATTAAAGCAATCTAAGCACAAAATAATCGTTAATAATATCATCAACATATTTCAGTTAAAAAAAATACGCTTCTTTTCGTAACAGCTGCTTCCTGTTTCGAGATGCTAAAATAGATAATCGCAAATATTAAAATCATAAGGAATCTGAATTAAAGTATTTAATAAACAGTTTTTAAAAATACACTTTTATTAGAGTAATAAAAAGTAGAAATTTTTCATTTTAATTATTTTCTACTTTTTAGTTTTTAATTTGTAATCCATTATTATAAATATTAGGGAATCGTGAAATTATTTTTTTCTCAAATTCTTTAAGGTGTCGCTACTCATAAGAAATTAAAATTTTATTAAATTATTCTATCAACAGAATATTAAAATAGTGAACTGCCATCGACAATACACAAGTGTATAAAATTTCAAAAGTATATCACATAAGAAAGTGAGTGAAAATTCGATTACAGAATTCCATCTTTACAAACGTGAAACAAGTCAAGTTAAATAAAAGTGTACAAAAATGAACTGTAAAATAACAGGTTAAATTTTGTACCTTAACCCGTTTTTCTAACTGTTATTTTTTGTTTTCTGACACTGTTGTTTTTGTTCTCCGAAAGCAACAAAACATCATCCACTAACATAGTTTCTCTCCTTCAGATATATGAATTAAAAATATACACCAGTTTTTCGCTATTAGTCATATTCACCCAAAAATCCATAGTATAAACTATTCCTTGATGAATTTGAAGGATGAATAAGATCAAGCCGAATGAGGCTGGGTTCTGCAATTCCCTCTAGAGCGGTCTTACGAAAAATTCAGCACTTCTGAAATATTTATTTTGGGGGAAATAAACAATTATTTCCTACGGGATTTAGTCCTATGGGAAGGAACCTGGCACTAAAATAAATGGCAGTATTTCATTTTAATGAAGGTATAAATGGAGGCCGATCAAGTTCTAGCAAATCCTTCTGACGATAAGAAAATCGATACTTTTGGACTTCAAAGTATATTGAAAAGATTTAAGAGTCCGCGCAGAGAACATATCGATAGAAAGAAAAATAATCGGGAAGAGAAATGATGACAAAAGCAGTTTCGGAAAAGGAAATGATACGAAAGAAGTATGAAACTGGGTTTGTCTGTTATTTACTAGAATTCTCTCCGTGAACAGAATTCTGTCAAAGTTGCATTTCTTTTCTTTTTCATTTTTTGCCATTTCTCCTTTTAAATTCCGTTGTTACACCTCATACTACATGTATCCAAGCTCCGTGTTGGCGCGAATGAAATTCAGCCTTGATGCGGAAATGTTTCGTGTATTTTAAAGCAAAGCTTAAGAGAAATAAGCGAAGGAAGAAGGTGTTGCAGGCTATTTTATTCTGGAATTTTGGAGACTTCTTGGAATCTTAATTGTCTGCCTTTAAATGACTTCTTCGTATGGTCTTGCAACGATTTTGTTATTAATTTCTAGACGAAATGGAAGCATGGTGCAGTTTGAGAAAGATGTAATTTCTGTCGTATGTGCGATAGATGCATTTTTCTAGAATCACTGTTTCTTCCCTAAAATCGATTGATTATGCACATAATGTAATGCCAAGATTAATCAAAATTAGTTATATTTAATAGTTGTATTTAACATAGAAATAAAATCGTTGTATCTATTTCCACATAAAAATATCTTCTTTATATATAGGAACTTATTCTCTGTTTAGTTTCTCATCAACAGATGTCTGTAGGATTGAACTATGCATTTCTACACCACGCCTATTTTTCTTCTGACATCTTTACTATGCATTGCTACACCACGCCTATTTTTGTTCTTGCATCTTTACTATGCATTGCTACACCACGCCATTGTGACGACATTATAAGCTTTAGCTGAATTTAGCCTGTACCCGTCCCTTGACACGCTGTGACTTGGTGGTAAAGTCTCGTATCCGGAATTGAAGGTTCCATGTTCGAAACCCGTCCAGATGTGCGTTAAATTCGCGTCGAGAATCAAACGACCTCCTGCTGACGTGGAGTTGATTAGTTTAGCTATATTAAAGTCCTGTTTTGATGCAACACGGTGGCATGCAGCTTTATTTTGAACCGTTGTCAGATGACGAGGACGGCATTTGATCTGGCACCCTCTCTTTAAACTTTCGCATAACACCAACGGCAGGGCGTTTGGCCACTAGATGCGATTTAGCGTGCAACAGTCTCACTACACAGCGGATCTTCAGTGGAACCGAGTTTCGAACCTGAAACCTTCCAGCTCCGAAGCTGAGATCTTACCACTAGGCCATTGTGGCCTTGGCGTGGAGTGGAGGCTTTGTGAGAGGCTGCCGGCTCAGATGTCGCCCTCGTCATCTGACCACGGATCAAAATTAAGGGCTCGGTCCCAAACTAGTTCTCGCGTTGTTTCAAAGCGGGATGTTAATATGACTAAACTGTACTAAACACCAATCTCTTATATATGATAATCGTTGTTAAAAAATAGAAATTTTACTGTCCCGCCACTAAAATCCGCCCCTAGACTACCATGTCTGATATGAAATGTGTGAAATAGAGGTCCAAATCAAATCATTGTTGATAATTTGTTTTTAAAAACATTTACCAAGTTGGATTAAAACACATAAATGTTTATTTCTCATAATATAACTAAAAATCGCTTATACAATTGTTTAATTCACGACAATTTAGTTTAGTTTAGTTATAAAATGTCTCGCTTTGAGCAACATGAAAACTATTTTGCGGTGGACTATTTAGTGGTGGTGTAATTTCGAATTGTGGTCAGATAACACTTAATTTATGATAAGGGCATTGTTCATAAGAACAGTTGAAAGTGAAACTAAAAATTCTAAGTTTCGCGGATTCCTTCGGTTTCAAGAAAAAGAAAATGTTAAAAACAATCTTTAATTAATTTCAGCCGCAAATAATTTAAGTATTCTCTGAAACTGTAATAACTTATTTTTTGAATTAACCAAACAAAAACTAAACAGTACCACATCGAGGAAAAGAACAACCACTCGCATTTTTCCATTCACATCAAAGACAATCTTTTTATCATTATGCGATTTAATTAACTGCATAAAAATTCAAAGGCTGCTAATTAATTCTTTCTCTCCTCAAATCTGTTCAATTGAAGGGTTCAAAATTTTTATATTCTTTGATTGCTTTATATGAAAAGACAATTGATTAGCTTTTTGTTGAAAAATTCTGCGGGTAAAGAAAGGTAAACAAGCAATAAAAAGACATTTCAATATTAGTAGGAAATCCTCAAAGGCCGTAATTTAATAATTTTAAGTAGATTGTTTATAAAGAATCCGTTTAATTCTGCAGAAGGAAATATTGCACCGTATTTTTATTTTCTGTGTTGCAAATTATGTTGATTGTTGAACTGAATAACTATTTTTACTTCAGTATAAATGTGTAGTTTAATGATGAATGAAGTCTTTGCATATTGAATGGATTTAAGCATGTTTTTTCATTTTTAATTCCGAAAGTCAATTGTTCTTCTGAAAATCATTTTGTTGTGTACAAATAAAAAGTAAAACATACAGAAACACAAATTTTATGCGATGTTTATTTCTCCAATTCTGAGTAGCTACAAAGAGCTGGCTGCTATTTTCTTGAACTATTCATTGTTTTAAGGAATAAATAAAACACAAATGATTTCCTTATTCGAAATAGCATTTTTTTTCCGATAGCAACAGCCAAAATATTTGTTATCATGAACAGAAGTCATAAAAGCCTTAAATTTAAATGAATGTTTCTCTTTGAGCATAAAATTGATTGTTTTGTGATGAAATGAAGTTCTGGGAATAGTAATGAAAATGATCAACCTAAATTATCCCAATTCATTTCTCATTATTTACTATCTGAACTAAATAACACATCTGCAAAGAATTAAGAATAATTTTATAATGAATTACAAAATATTTAGTAAATTATCATGAGTAAATGTAAATTTAAATCGTTACTATAGGTAAATGTTTTGCATAATTATATTAATATGCAATATATATTACCTAATATCTCATAATATTACATAATTTAATAGCTAGTTTCAAATTTAAGAGAAAAACTAAAGCAATGATAAAGCTAAGCGAAATTAAGATACATAAAATATGAAAGAAATTAGTTAATACTGTGAACGCCAACATAACTGAAGATGGGTGTAAAAGAAAACACTCTTGAAACGCTTTAAGGCTATATCAGACGGGCAGCGTTCAGTCAGCGTTTTCCGTGTACACTAGGGTAATGCTACTCGCCAAAAGTTTCTCGTCACATGACGCATTGAGACAACCAGTCAGGATTTCCCTATCGTGGAAAGGGAACTACGTCACCGTCAAAGTCACACCCGATTGGTTTGAATTTTCGCTGTTGACAGTTTTCCGTCACTATCGTATACATTTTTAAGCCGATTAAATACAGTCCATAATTTTCGACATCTTGTCTGACCGGACACGTGACGAGAAACTTTGGGCGAGTGGCATTACTAAAGTGACCATTTATTTTTTCCTCAAAACGGGAAACCTTCTAATTTTTAGATAATGGTTAACATGGCCTATTTTCCCCCTCAAAACGCGACATCTACTAATTTGTAGGTAATAGTATGTATATTCAAAAAAGCGTATATTTCTTCATATTATTTATTAATGAAAAGGATGAAGAATGAACAGAGGAAATTACATAACATATGTGGTCTTATATTTCTCTGAAGAACAAATTTGCTTAAGTATATCTGGTGTTGATTTCAAATAAGAATGGAATTCTTGGCAAGATTTATTAAAATTTACTTTAGTGATTAACATTGATTTCAGAAATACGACTTGCAGCAGGACTTGCAACTGTGATTTTTCGCTAAGCCACAACTTATTTATTAGATAAAAGACCCTTTCTAAGGATGCATGGGTGCAGGGCAAACATAAAATATATTTAATAATTATATAGAAATTTCGATGATTCAAATTATTGACAATAAAGTGTTTGAACAATCTAGGCAGCAAGATCCGAATTTTTATGTTTTTCTCATCTTAAATATTGCTCAATAACGCTGGCACCTCCATGGGCTTCGCTAAATTTGGTACGACGCTTTTCACATGAAACGTCTGGTGAAGTACTTCTTTGCTTTATAAACGCGGACTTAATTTGTAAGTTAACATTAAAAGTGCACTCCCGTTTAGGCATTGTTAAAATTAAAGGTTCACTTACTAGAAATTTAAATTAACTAAATAATGCACTTCGTAAAAAAACAATACTCACTCGCTTTCAAATTTCGCGAATGCATTGACCGATAACTACGTTACTGAAAATCTAGCCATGATTGGTAGAAAGTATTCTTTTGATTGATATCTAAGACAGATATTTCTGGATGAAATAATGAATCGCTCGAGAAATATTTTTAATAAAACTAAATTTTCTAGCATTTTTATTTAGAGTAGAGAAAATAAAATAAATACCTGAGGCGCAAAACTGGATGACCAAAAGATGATTTTATTTATTGAAGATCTCTATTAGTCAGCAAGAAAGGCCCAAGTATAGTGAATAAGAAAAACTAAGAAAATTTTCATTAAAAATGAAAGCCCGCGCGGAAATTATAAGCAATAAATAGATGCGATTCAAGATCGTGTAGATGCAATAATGAACCATTAATCTGGCATATTTTTACCCATTTTTGTGGCTAGAAATTTATTCGCAGAATAATTTTCTCGTTTTCTGAAAACGGGACATTTCGGCTACCCGAAGCTAATGAAATCCTTTCGAAAAGCTGGCAGCCAAGAGCCCACCTTCAGGCAATCGCAGATAACTTTGTTTTCGTTATCAGCGAGCCAACAGGAGCAAAACTCAAATCCACTGCCCACGAGGCTCTCGTGGTTTTCAAAAGATGGACGGACAAACACAAACTCTCAGTTTCAACAGAAAAATCCTGCAATATCCTAATAAGTAAGCTAGTTAGCGGCCCAAGTATAAAATGGGCTGAAAAAATAATCAAGAGCACAACATCTTTCAAATACCTTGGCGTAACAATAGATAACAAACTAAACTGGGCAGGCCATCTTTGCAACCTAAAAACTAAAATTACTCACCTCCACCAGAACATCCGGAAAATTGCGGGAGCCAACTGGGGACTCAACAAAGCATATAGAAGACGGCTTTACATCACGGTGGCAGAACGTATGGTCCTCCACGGGGCAGCAGTGTGGGCTTACCCACTTTCAGCTAGACAAGAAAGGCAGCTCAACTCCCTCCAAAGAAATTTCCTTCTTAATATCTCCGAAGCTTATTCCACCACTCCCAAGGTCGCCCTTCAAGTAATAGAAGGACTACTTCCTCTCCACTTGAAAGCAGAACAAGAAGCTGTCTACGTGAGAGTTACAAGATTAGGAAAAGCCAGAAACCTCAAAGACCAGAACTTCGACCAAGACTTCGAAGACTAGATCTCCACGGCCAAGTTCCACCCAGCCTCATTCGATCTAGAAAACCGCGTCTCCTTCGATCACATTTTCAACGCAGATGAACCTATCAATATTTATACAGACGGCTCCAAAATAGATGACAGAACAGGCTGTGCATTTTGCGTCAGGGAAAATAACATCTCTACATCTCAATGGATCGCTCAACTCAAACCTCAAAATTCAGTATTTCAAGCTGAACTAATTGCCATCAAGGAAGCCTGCACATGGACTAGTCAATCCAATCAACCCATTAAAATCTGGACTGACAGCGAATCCATCCTCCACTCTATCTCCTCTTTAAAAACTAACAGTCCACTAGCTCAGGATATTCAAAACATCCTTCTCAACTCTCCAAATATTAAACTCGGCTGAATTAAAGCGCACGTGGAACATGCGGGTAACTAGGCAGCGGATCTCATCGCAAAGAAAGCTACCTTGGAAGGGATCCTAACACAATATCCAGCAACCAAGAGCTTCCTCAAAAATGCCATTTCCACCCAATTCTGGCGGAATGAATGGGACAACGGTGACACTGGAAGGAACGTCCACCACATCCTTCCAAAGGTCAAGACTTCCCCAGCACCGTGGGAACGACCAGAAATCATGTTTGCAACGGGACATGGCCCATTTACAACTTACTTTAAGAGATTTGGCATCAGAACCACCGAGTTGTGGCGAGTTGGGAACTCCTCTTCACTTCGCAACCAGCTGCCGCCATACAAGCTCATATCATTTTACCAAGCCCTCAAACGAACTTGAAAATCTCTGGTGGAAAGAGTCCTCAACAACCCATTGTCAAGAATTCAAATAAGAAAACTGATAAACTTTATCTCTAAGAATGAAGACATTCTCTTCCTACCCACCTAACTTCAATGTTTCGAAGGTCTCAGACTATTGACACTCTTGAAAATCAATCGACACTCAGTCAACGGACAGTCTCAATGGGATTTTTCGAACTTTCATTGGACTCCTCCTCTGCTCAAATTGCATCTCATGTTCAATTTTTGCGTAGCTTTCTTTTGTTAAAATTTAGCTCTCCTTTCAATACATTATCTTCACCATGTTATTATTAGCTCAAATTTTAAAGTTTTCCTTTTTTTTTAGTTTTAGTTCTGTATTTTTACTATTAGTCATTTTTGGTCTACGCTGCATATTTTTGTACATAGATTTTCCTTATGTTTTTTGTTTGTGTTCTTATCTTTTCCTTTTATATAACCTAGATTAATTGTGTTACTTGTCTATTATCCTTCCCAATATAAAGCTACCATTTTTTTCTTGACAATTTCATGTCAAGTGTATTGTATTGTGTTGTTTCTCGTCCATAACTAACAATTTTTCATCACTTCAAAAGCCCTTTGGCCCCGTAAATCCAATCGATTCCCCATTTGGCCAGATTGTGTTCAACTACACTCATCCAAGAAAGCATCTGTGCTCTGTTACCTTTGGACACATCGCACGCGGGTCAGGACGGAAGCAAGGACAGATGTGAGGTCGTTCATTTCTCCCTACGGGAGCAGGGTATGCACTTCCTTCCACGTATACCCATTCAACAAACAGGGAACCCCTTGGGTTCCGAGCTCGGGGATATAAAAGTGGCGTTAATGTTAATGTCTCTGGGGACAACGGGATATGCTCCCTTAAAACTGGACGGTCCCGTTCAAAACGGAATGTATGGTCGCAACATTAGGCCTTTCCCTAGTGTACACGAAAACTGCTGACGCTACGCTGCCAGTCTGATATAGCCTTCAAATATTCTAACTGTACTTTATGAGTTAACTAAATACTGCTTAAAATAAGTCTAGGCAAATGCAGCCTAAAATTTTAAAATCTGAATTTGGACGATAGTTACATTTTGACTCCTGTAGACAGAACAATGGAACATCTATGACTAAAACATGAATCCTTACCCTTTCAGATGAATCGATAAAATACGTTTTTCTGATTCACTTTGTATTTCTTTCAATTAAAAATTTTAATATAATCACAGGTGTTTATTTATTCAACATAAATCGAGCAAGCGACTATGTAGTCAATATTATACAATTTTATTAAACTCGACTTGTTTCAAGTTTGTAAAGATGAAATTTTGTAGTCGATTTTTCATTCACTCCCTGATGTCTTAGAGCTCTGACATTTTAAACATACATGTATTATTGATGACAATGCACTATTTTAATATTTTCAGAACTAAAATTACCTATTGATCATTTGATTTAATCTCAATTACATACAAATAGACCTGATAGAGAATTTGAGAAAATATTGATTGCAAGATTTCATAAATCCATAATAATGAATTATAAATTAAAGACTAAAAAGTGGAAAAATTAAGATAAAGAAATTCTAAACTAATAAAAGTGTGTTCTTGCAAACTGTTTTTATTAAATTTATTAGTAAGTAAATTTAGGAAATAAAAAAAAAGCAGAAATATTTTATAACGAGGATTTAGTGTCAGCGATTTTTCGACTGTTCTTAGTTTCTTTTTTTGAGAATTTTTGACAATTCCAGTTTAAAACCATAAACTAGAAAGAATGATTTCGTTGCTTTAAAAATCATAGAATATAAAGAGTACTTTTACTGTGGCGATTATATTTACCCCAGCCGTATGAAACCCTATATGAAAAAAGTTTTAAAATGATTGAAATGAACCTCTAAGTTCAAAGATTTCATGGATCTTCTCAAATGTAATGAAGGAGCATCGAGAGTAAGTGTTGTGGTCCGACAGCTAATTTAAGAGATTATGAAACATTTATTTTCAAGGTTTTCGGGGAGTTTAGTTCGTTATTTAATATAAAACTGGGTAATACTGGAGATTTAACCTTTCAGAGACTCTATTGTAATTGTACGAAATTTAAATAATTAACGGAATCAATTGTTATTGAAATGCATCATGATATGATTCACCCTCAAACTGATACACATCAAATACATTGAACCAATTTAATTTTCAAATAGTTTGGTATCCTTTATTAGATGTTATGCGCCACACCACACTGTCAGAAGACATCGTACAGTTAGATGCAAGATGACAAGTGCATTTGCTTTGATCAACGTTATTTTTTTCACGTGACTGGACTCCATTGAGATTATGTTGTTTTGTAAACCTTTTCATTCAACTTGAATTGCTTCATGTTTATAAAGATAGGATTTTGTAATCTATTTTCCACTCTCTTGTTTATGTGCGGTAGGTTTAAAAATTAGTAAATTTGTATATTCTCGATGATAATGCACTATCTTAATACTTTCAGAACTTAACTATCTGCTAATAATTAGCTTAATTAAATATTGATTCGTTACCAGTACCGCCATCTGGTATTAAGTTTGAGAAACAATAGATCTTAGCATTAAAAAATAGGAAATAATTAAAAATATATTTCCGCTCTTTAGTACACAGATAATTATGCGTTTTAAAAACACGTTTTTAATTAAATTTCTATCTTATTATACTCCCAAAAATACACTATATTCTAAATCGCTATGAATATAAAAATTTTAAAATGAAGTTTATCGATCAGCTGAGTGAGTGGATGAGTTGTGGTTTTATGGCTATCGATCAGCTGAGAATTAAGCATTTTACTAACGACATTCTTTTATTACCCACTTTTTTTAAAAAAATCAAATGAATTACAAAGACTTTTGATTATTACGTTTAAGCTTTCAAAAGTTATAAAATATCACACTGATTAAATTTTCGTATAAATCAAACTGTAAATAAACAGCTGTGTTTGGAAAATGCAAATTAAATCTATAATCATATCGGAATAAAATAAACTGAAAACGAAGTTTAAAATGTAACTTATATATATTTAAGAATAACTTTAATATTTAAATATATGTTTAAAATATTTGCGATGTTTTGAAGGGAAGAAAGAAAATATAATCAAACTGCATAACAATTTTTTTAATTGGATCTGAATAATTTATATACAGGGTGCCTACTTAAATCTCTTAGCCCCCCTCCTTAACTTCATGAAGAATTCAGTTATAGTCATGAAAGTCTGTCTAGGTATGATAGAATGGCTATGGGCTACGCGATAAGACAGCTTACAGCGCCACTTGTTGGAAAACTCCAGAGTTAGAGCCCCTATCTCGAAAACGGTGCCAGATAAGAGGAAAATGTCAATTACAAAGTTGTAGAACGGTATCGATTTAGTACGAAGAGACACTTTGTGTCCATTAATACTAAGAACAGCACACTTAAAACTCACATTTGTTTACTCGCAATTTCCGAAATTGTGACGTCACAAAATATGGACAAAAGGAGAAAATGTTATCTTTCAGACAAAATGACCCCAATATACTTTCTCCTGTGGGAATAACTAAAAGAGCAGATTTATGCGACCGCTCCTCCAAAATCGCAGGACCTTCGGTAACGTGTTACTGTTGCCCTAAATCTGTATTATAGCTGACGGAGAGCAGTTTGAACACTTAAAATAAAGGTGGAACTTTTTAACACGTTTAGTCTCATAATAGTGTTGGAAATCTCGAACAATCAATTGTGTATTTTAACTGTTCTATTCTTAGTATTAATGTACACAAGATTCTTTTTGTACTAAATCGATAATGTTCTACAACTTTGTAATTGACATTTTCCTTCTATCTTGCACTGCTTTGGAGATACCAAAGCTAACTCCGGCGTTGACAACCAGGTGGCGCTGTAAGTGGTCATATCATGTAGCGCATAGCCATTTTACTATACCTAGACACCACTTTCATGACTATAGATGCCGTCGTTCTGAAAATGAAGGATGTGTAAGGGATTTAAGTGGGCACAGTTATACAGTTAGAGTGTTATATAATAATTTATATAACAATCTAAAAAATGTATGAAAGGCAAACAACATGCCGAAGAAATACCTCATAGATAAATGATAGGAAAACCCCCATTTTTTTAAATAAAAAAATTTCCAAACTGCCAGCTTGACATAACTAAAATTCCTTAAACGAAACAGAGAGAACCAGCCTCCTAAGCAGCCGAATGACAGAGAGCTCAACTCGTGATGAATGGACAATAATGTAGGAGAATTAATTTATTTATTGCTATTATCCGCCATTGGCCACCAGTAGTTTACTTTATTACCTCCTATTCTGGATCACCCAGTAACTAAAAGATAGTTCTAGAAACTCTCGAAACTCATACACAGACATTCAAAATAGTTGAAGTGGAGGTAAATATAAGATGGGAGTATCGGCTTTTGTGATATTTAATGTACAACAAATACATTAATACAGGATAATTCAAAATGATGGCCCTGATTACAAGTGATTGTAATTGCCTTGTAAACGACAACAGTAAGAAAATGATTGAATATAATACAGAGGGAAGCTACAAGTTTTTTTGCGTACATAATTTTTTCTCTGTGATTATAATTGGTCACGCGGAAACACTACATTCCAATTAAAGCAAAATTACGTGAAAATTTGATTGTGTTTTCATACAGGATTATTTTATTGATTATGTTTCATTATGTTTAATTACATTTGTTTTTGCTGATGAAAAAAAAATTAATTAGAATAAATCTGTTTATAGGCAACTATGAAAACGAGGAAAGTAAAAGAAATAAGGGTTGTGCCATTGAGGGAATAGTATAATTTAAATGAATGGTGTCTACCAAAACAATGTCTCACTATATTATTTCTAAATTAAAACCAGTTACTTATTATATTTAACTCAAAACTTTGCCAGCTGGTGATTCTTTCAGGGACAACTCTACAGTGTTTGTTATATAAACACTTATAATGAAATTAAATCATGGAAAGAAATAAAACAAGCAATATTTAAGCATGAGGCTAATAGGAAAACCTTTACACTAACAATAAAACTGAAACTCTAATAAATTTTATAGTAAAACACACTTTTATTAGCGTACTAAAAAGTAGATTTTTTTACTTTATACTTTATAATCTCTAATTTATATTTCATTATTATAAATATTATGCAAACTTGAAATAAATTTTTTCTCAAATTGTTGGTCTCTCAGGTGACGCATATGCTTATGGAACCAAAATTCAGTTAAATTAATTGATTAACTAATAATTAATTTCTGAAAATTTTAGAAAAGTGTATTCTTCATCGAAAACTCGCAATTTTTCAAAATTTCGGAACACTAGTACATCAGGAATTGGTGAAAAATCGGTTTCAAAATTCCACCTTTACAAACATGAAACAAGTAAAGTTAAATACAAATGTGTGAAAATGTACGGTTATAGAATTCCATTAGAAGCTTTCGGTTGCTAAGCAAAAGGCAAAACAAAATTTTGCATTTAAGAGCTTCAAACTGTAAATCTGTTTTAGAATTTTCCACAGGAAGTACAATATTAATTAAAGTTTGTTCTTTGACACCAATTGAAAATAATTGATAATTATAAATTTATATAAATAACCCTCTAATTATAGTTTCAGAACAGTTCATTACAGAAGCATAATGGCAGGCTCTTAGCCCAATGAATCATAGGTCGCTTGAAATTCGACTTTATTCGAGTTTCATCAAAGACGGTCAGAGGGCAAAAGTGCGTTCAACATTTCGTGACCTAAGTGGCCTCAAGAAGGGATCGTATGAAAATTTAGAAATTATGATCTTCTTGTTTAAATATAGCACCGATCATCGGACAGATATAGAGTTACGAGTCACGATCAAAGTTAAGATAACAGGACGTTCAACTGTTAAAAATAACAGCTTCCTAGACAAACAAGTTAATTATTTTTCTCGAGCAGGCAGAAGGAAAAACGTTGTTTTTAAATGAAATATATTTTCTTCTAACTGGTTTGTATAAATGTAAATCAATATAATATTTGCCCTTGTACTTCGTAGACGTTCTATTGTAAGTAGAGTAATTTTTATTTCTTACAAATGGAATATGCTAATCAGAAAGAAGTTAAGGATAAAGGTATTTCCTTATTTTAACTAAAAATTTTGAAAGTACCATAATGCAGCGAATAATCTTATAAAAATAACATCATTACAGTAACGATTTGAAAAACGGATGAAAATATAAATTTTTATGCCCTTTGATTAAATATGTCGCTTTTTTCAATCGATGTCACACATTGATGTGAGGAAAGAATACGACTCATTGATGAAATACGAGAAAAGAATACGACTCATTGATCAAATACGAGAAAAGAATACGACTCATTGATGAAATTCGAGAAAAGAATACGACTCATTGATGAAATACGAGAACAGAATACGACACTGATGTGAGATTTTAAAAAAATGCGACTCAGAAAATTACTTATTAAACTTATTGATTAAATATGCTGTTTTTAACTTGGATTTTAACTATGAGTTTTTTCAATAAACGGTTGTTTTAGAAATAAACCGAAACGTCCACAACTAGTTAAGACCTCCATTATCCGTCACGACGTTTCGAATCGAATTACAAATTTGAAAAATCATTTAACTATTTCAAGTTACTCTAATAGCTCAACGAATTAAAAATGTATTAGTCCGAATTATCAAGTTCTAAGTGCTGAAAAATTGTAATGGAGATGATAATTTGAACTAAATCTGTGTGGTTATATTAGATGAGATTTCAAGAGGTGGATTAAAAAAAAGCTAGATAATTTCTCTGATTTCTTTGAAAGTAATATGCTTCGTTCCATTTAAATTTTTAAAAAACGAATTTAAAAAACATCGATTGAGAGGGCAAATGGTTTAGTTCCTATACGCTTGAAGTTGTTTTTTTCATCCTTATGTAATATAATCAATGTAGACACTGCGTTTGTTTGTGTAAAGCTTCTTGACCCTTTCGACCGACTTTTGCATGATTAAAATTTAACTATGAGAAGTAGTTTAATTTAACGTTGACATACTAAAAGAAGTATACTATGAGTTCAAAGTTTTTCACTTTTCCCGTTTCCTAGAAATCTCCTGGGACAATATACCCAATCATATAGTCGACTGGGACTATTACAGTAAAACATCTGTAAAACTCTCTTTCCTGCCATAAGATTAGCATGTGAGGAAAACAACTTTACAGCTTCGTAACAATAATCTTGTAGTAATTTGATCACTGATGGGATATATTGTCCCGCTGTTAAATACGATTGGGACAATACATCCCACAAAAAGAATTCATTCAAAGTTTCTTAAGTCCGATATTAAAAAACTAAATTCTTACTTAATAAGAACGATAAGAACTATTTTGCACTAAGTATGGCATCAATATAGTTGTACTTAATGTAAAATTAAAAAAATAGACCAACTAAAACTTGAGTAATGTGTGTGCTCAAAAACGTAAGTCCGCCATTTGCAATATGAGAGTGATTCCAAGTTTTTTTAATCATAAGTTTATTCCCTAATTCCTTGAAAACACCGAAAACATAAAAACCCGTGTAAAAGTGAGATTTATTTACCAATAGAGAATAAAGTCTAATCTCCGGGACACATATGCTCATTAGGGCCGAAAGGGTTAAGGAATATGCGTCTTGAAATGAAAATCAGCCATAGTTTGAATAAACAGAAACCATAAATTGCCATTATTTAATCTAAATAGAAATTCATTCATTTAATTCATAGCAATTTACTCCGAGAGAGTTTATAAATTAATGAAAAGGTAATTAATATCTTGAATTCATTTGTCTTTTCATTTCTCCTCAAAGTGTGTCGACGGAATCCCTTTCACTTTAAGAGTTTCGAAGGAAGGCGTCAAAAGAGGACGAAGCAAATTTGTCATGAGGATGAATTAGCTTCCTTTTAGAGTAAGTTGTTGAAACTTCTCGAAACAGTGCTTTTAGATTCTTTGAAATTTACTTTACCCCCACAGAAAGTTGCTAAGATGGTTTAAAGATAGTACCAAATTATCTATCGCTTATTTGCGAAGAAGCATGAAGCCATTAAATTTCATTATTTTTGTTCTCAAGAATTAGCTGTTTGTAAGTAATATTTTATGCAGAGATTTTCAGTGAAACTTGGTTAGATTGTTTGGAGGAGGAAACGCAAATTTATCAGAAATTTGAATTTTTTAAATAAAATATTGCTGTCAAATTTCAAAGAAATTCCTTCTGGACTATGTACTTAGAAATGAGTCCTTCTACATTGAAATCACTAAAAATGCGTATGTCATGGTTGATTCATAGACCAAAAATATGCCACAAAGCCACTCAAAAGTTACTTATGTAGTACAAGAAAAGGACGGTGTAGATTCTTGTTTTATATCTATCATTTCTTATTTTTTCTCTAAATACTGCAGATTAAACCTTCGAAAAGAGAACAAACATCAGTTGTGATGTACCGATGCTATAAATTTCAAGATCTTGTGTAAATATCAATAATATTCCTGTCAAATTGAGTATTATGAGGATTCCTCTCAACACCACAAAGTATTTTTGGCAAGTGAGCTCTTCCAATAGTTTTCAGCCTCTCACCCAATCTAAGACGACACTGGTATCAGGATGAGGGTGTGAAGGACAGAAATAGATACGCTCCTTCGCAACTGATAAGAAATTGTCATTATACTGACCACAGATGAAGTGCAATACTCGATCCATGACCATGAACAGAATCCATGATCATTATGAAGATAAAACAGAAAGTTCTTACTATTATTAACTTTTATATAAGCCAAACGGTGGTTACTCATACGGATAAATGATCTGAGCCTTTTCATAGCTTCTTATTGCACAATTATAATGAAGGGGATATTTTTTCTTATGTCTAGTTACTGCACTGCCCAAAACCGCTTCCTTGAGTGATAGCCTAAAAGTGAGACGAAACTAGAACTTGAAAAAAAAGACTTTTCTAGTGTGGTAATTGTAAACGGTCCCCAGGCGCTTCTTAGAATTTTGGAAATCGGTAAGTTAAATTACTTTCTCTAAAATTCGAGAAAAAATACCCCTTCATTTGCGTTTTCCTAAAAACGAATGATTTGTAGTTGCCTAGTTAGAGCACTCACTGCAAGATATTATTGCGAGGAGTTTTCTAAATCGTGTTTATAACATTTGGGATTTTTCAGTTGTGGCCATTACAAACTATCGTTTTATCAAAACAATTTCAGGATGATTAAAAAGGAATGTCCTGATTTCAAGCTTTACACTGCAATAGGTAGTTGTTTTATTTATTTGAAAGATATAAACTTCAATATTTAATATATTCGAATTCGAGTTTTGAATGGAAGCATTATAGATGTTCACTATTCGCTCCCTTTGTAACACGACATGAATTAATTCTGTAATGTAATTCTTGACAAACCTTCCGTACCATGTTTCCGCGATTTTGGCAATAGCATCCGTGGTAAGGGCTATCAAATCAGGGATGATTGCTGGACATGGAGTCACATACACCTCCACAAATAGAAATCTTTGATTGAAGTGGTCAACGTAACGGTTCTTTTTCTCTGTCAGCTGAAAGACTAGTCCATTGATATGGTTGCGTGAAGTAGTTCCTCATGCCCGAGAGCGCACACAGAGAGAGTGAACGGCCTACCCTACAGTGCGGAACTATCTCAATTAGACGTCAGCATATTGGTGTACTGGTCGTTCAACTGACAGAGATAAAGAATGGTTACTAAGGACACCAAAATTCCAGATGTCTTTTTGTGGGGGTTTACGTGCGTCTATGTTCAACAACTAACATTGATTTAAAAGTCTGTTCACAGCTACTATTTCCAGCATCAACAAAAACATGCAACAGAAGGTTTGGCAAGAAGTATGGCAATTGAACTGCATTATAGTTCAGATGCATGCAGTTAATAAAAGAAACGCATATTGAAGATTTGCGATGCTCGCTTTCAAAATGTTTGTTCTCCACACCAAGAACATGCACCAGCAGTGGAAAAACGCCACCGTGTTGTGGTGATAAGTCTGAGTTGGGAGACTAGGTATTGTTGTGAACATGAACCCTTACCCTCGAAATTAGTTTAGTTTAGTTTGGTTATATTAACGTCCCGTTTTGAAGCATTTTAGGACTTCGTAATTTTGCACCGTGGTCAGATGACGAGGACGACACTTGAGCTGGTACCCTTCTCTCCAAACTTCACCACACCAGCACACGCCAGCAAACTCCACAACACCAGCGGACTCTCAAAACTATAATTTTGTTTATATTTAATTACTAATTTAAATGTTTACCTCTTTTACGTGTTTGTGTTATATGAATGTCTAATGTTAATGTAACAAATTTAAAAGAGCTAGATGAAGTCATATGAATTATTAATTAGGTGTACTTATATAACGCGTAGCTTCCTTTGTACTGCCAATTTCATTTGTCGCTGGCTATAATAGCATTTATTTTCACCAAATTGCTGAATAAGAGTAGAATTTACAAAATATTAGATATATCTTTACCCAAGTAGCACAACATTTTATCCGATATTGTACAATATTGTTCTATATTATATAATATTGTACAATATTATCCAACATTGCGAATAGTGTTCAATATCGTACAATATTATACACCATCTTTGTGCTACTAAGGTATTGATCTACTATCTAAAAACTGTATTTGCTAAACTTCGGATGGTCCTTCAGAAATTGCTTGGAACACAGCCAAAGAAATAAACATAGATGCATTTTTAATAATATACGGCTTTATTAAAATTTATTCATGTGTAAAAAAAAATCTGATGAATAGAATAAAACTTTCCAAGCAAAATTTCAATATTTTTTAGTTTTAAATTCAGATATCTAGACATCAACTTCTAAATTCTTTGTGTAAATAAGGATGGCTCAGCTTTTGGCCTTTAATTTGCAACTATCAAATGAAATTTAAATTTCCTTTAAATATTAAAACTCAATGTTTCTTCCAAATTTTCATTGAATAAATTATACGGTCATGATGAGAGGCTTTCAGGATTCCAAAAGAAAATGCAGGAATTTTTATAATGTGCAGAGAAATTGCATAAAACTACAAAGCATTTTTTAATAGGAAAACACCGTATGTGTAGCTTCATTTTTCAAATATTTGTTGTGTCATCTCTCTTAACATGCTGAGTGTAAAAGTTTTCCGGGTGTTCGAATTTTCTGGCATTGGTGATTCTCAAATATGAATTATAATATCCATGTTATGAAGCTTACTTTCCTCAAATGTATAGAAACTGTACTTCATATTAAGTCGGCTATTCACCTTGGAAAATAATACAAAGACATCGTCCTCCCAAACCCAAACATCCCCAAGATATATTGGACATATTATATAAGGGGCGCTCAAATAAAAGTGGGACTGTGGTTCTAGCGGGAGTATACCAAGGGATAGAACGTTGAGATTTCTCTGGTAGATGGCTGTGTATGTCAGGAGAAATCTGGTATAAAACTGTTTGTGGCGGTGTGTTGTTGAACGAAACAGAAGCGACGAAGCAAGTAATGTCGTATCATGGATTCCACCAAATAGGCGTAGTACGCTGTAATCCAATTTTTGCCGGCAGAAGGTGTTAGTGGAATCGTCCTTTACAGTCGACTGAATGTTGCGTCTGGGACTGAGTGTTGGTTACATAATGCAGTTTTCCAATGGTGCAGTGACTTTAATTATGGAGATGTGAGCACAGTTGACATGCCAAGAACAGGTCAATCACACCCAGTCATAAATGTAAAAAACAATGCACCATCGGGAAACTTCACTTTGTGACATACACTCAGCCTCATACACATCCTTCATTCAATTGCATATGTCGATTCCATTAGCACCTTCTGCGACAAAAATTGGATTATAGCGTACTGAACCTGTTTGGACGAATCCATGGCATGACGTACTCGTTTCATCGCTTCTGATTCACTCAAAAACACACCGCCAGCCACTAAGCGTTTTATGATGGATTTCTCCTGACATATACAGCTATCTACCAGAGAAATCTCAAAGTTCTAACACGTAAAATAATGCCACTAAAACCACCGTCCCCGTTTCATTTGGGAGCGACATATATAATATAGATTTGGCAAGTTTTTCTATTGAACTACAATAGATATAAGGGAAGTTTGATACAAGTGTGAAAGCCATTAAAGACAGTGATTTACGTACGATGTATTCTTGGCTTTATTACAACATAAGTGATAGCGAAAATTAATGTACGGTTATAAAGAAAAATACAGAGCTTTTCAACAGTTCTTTAAAATACAAAGAGTCGAGGGAGAAATTTCTTTTCCAAATTGAGCGCTAAAAAATTCGTTTCTCAATAATTTTCTTTTCCTTTGTACATCTACCCGAAAGAAATAGAGAAAAGTTGAAGAAAGAAACTTTTTGAATGGTTCCGGAAGAGAAGAATGACGAAAAGAAAAAGAATAAAGCAAAGAACCTCTCGACATCGATAAGTCCGTCTATGGTTGGCGATTTTAAAGAATTGTCCCAGACGCTATTATTGACAAGTCCTGTTCTCTGAAAAAGTAGCCGAATAAAATAAAAAGGGAATAATCTATTTAGACACATCTATTAGAAAAAGCATTGCTGTAAGGCTACTATGTGTGCATTACAGAGCAAATAGGAAAAGGTAAGAGAAAATTGAGAATACTCGGTGCTATCGAGTGGATCTTTAGGTCTTCTTTATAATTTAAAAAAAGTTTCATTTAGAAAAAGTAATCGTTATAGACTTTGCTTTTGTGTCAGACGTACAAAACATCCATTAGTCGAAAAAAATTAACTATCACATAGATCAAAACTTAATTGTTTTCTGAAAAGAAATCCAACTCTTTTTATACGCTTTTTTACAACTTGTTTTATGTTTGTGAAGATGGAATTTTGCAATCCATTTGTCAATCACTTCTTTATGTATTTGAATTCTGAAATTTTTTTGTACAGCTACGTTTTCCCGATGAAAATGCCTTTAATATTTTCAGAATATAATAATGTGAGCTAACCAGATAATTTTAATTCCATACGAGTGATGACATCTGACAGTGATTTTTAGGAAAACAAAGCTGGCTTTAAGATTTCATGATTTTTAAAATAGTTAAATATAAAATATACTAAAGACTACAAAGTAGAAAATAATAAAAATATAAAAGTTAATAAAACGCTCTTTTATAGGGTACTAAGAAGTAGAAAATTGCAACTATCAAAAATATGGGCGTCAAAATAAAATTGTCAAAGTGTGAGGCCCTGGAAACAATAATACTGTGGAGAAATGAATTCACAATGAATATCTTAAGAAATAAAATTCCTAAACAACCATTAAAAATAAAAATATATGATAAATGAGATTAAAATTCCAATCAGCTTTAAAAACTTTTTATTTTTATTATTTCCATGTGAATGCTCGTGTTAATAAGTCACTCACTAAAGATGTTATCGTTACTAAACTATGTTCTTCACAGTTTTTTAAAATTTTATTCTGTGTTTTTCAATGCTCTGACAGTATGTTACGTCTATCTCAAAAAAGGATAGGTCTCTCTTCATCTCTCTACTAAATAAGGCGAAATCTGTCTTATTTAAAATCAAGCGAATTGTTTTTGTCCTTGTTATATATATTTTCCTTTTAAAAAAATAAAACTCGCCTCCATCCATCCTAACAGGAAAGGAACGAAATGGTTCTAAACAAGGGGATGCAGGTGAGGTAATGTAATTTAATAATCAGATTTAATAAAGAGTTCTATGTAAAATGTACTTGAATAATAGGTCATTCTCATGATTGTTTAAAATAAATTTCGAAGTTTTAAAAGACAACATCTTTATTTGTTTAAGCAATTTTACATGCTGAGAAATATCAAGCAACAAATTTTTATTTAATCCACACTATAGTGATACAGGTATACTCGAAAAACAAGAAAGCCTGCTAGCTGCCTCACAGCATATTATTATAAAATAATATTTACATTTGGAAGCAATTTTTTTCACTATTTCACAATGTTTCATCAAAGTACCATTTTAAATATTAGTTTGATTTTTTTATTCAATAATCTTATATTTACTGAAAATTGAATAAAAAATTAGATGTGTGGTAAATGGATTAAAAATTGGATATTTTTAAATTTTTGAAAGTAGGCAAAATTTCGATGAAAGTTTTCATCAAATTAGTGTCTGTGCCAGAAAAAAAAACAATTTTGTTCTCAAAAATAGGGGGGGGAAATGGACGGTTTCTTGAAAAAAATCTGTTATAAGTAAACAATATAATAAATAAATTAGTAAATAGTACGGTCAACTTATGTGATATTATTTTCTATGGAAGTATTCCCACAAAGCAATAGTTTCAAAGAATTGCTACAGGAAGTGTATATCATATTCGCATTTAATTATTTTCTTTTAGCGAAATATTTCCTACAAAACAATAGTTTTAAAGAATAACTACAGGAAATATATATCATACTAGCATTTGATTATTTTCTCTTAGAAAGAAAAGTATTTAAGCATAAAAAATCTTTGATTCAATATATACCTTTTATTTCACATTTCAAGAAACATTACAATAACCCGTAATTTAAATTTTTATTACCTTTCTGATAAAATAAAGAATGACATTAATTATTTAAAGGCGGGTTTAAATCTAAATTAAAAATATAATAATGCATTATGGTAAAATTCTTGAAGAATAAAAAATATTTGAACAACTCATCTATTTTTTTTTCAAATTATAATATATGAATGGCAAATAAAGACTTAAAAATAAAGATATTTTTTTAAAAATGTAAATAAATTTGTTTGAAAACGCCTCTAGTTTAATGAGAGCAAGTTAACGACCCTAAATTCCACTGAAATATTGTTCTTCTTGCTGTATTCGATCATCATTCCTTTCTGTGCGGTTTTATTTAACTTGACTTCTTTCATACTTGTAAACAGCAAATTTTGTAAAAATAGATATTTTCCCTCACTTCCTGAAGTGGTAGAGTTCTGAAATTTTATTCAGCTATGTATTTCGATGGCAGTACAATACTTTAACATTTTGAGAACCTGATTATCGAATAATAGATTAATTTAAGTTAAGTTTTGATACTATGTGTGTGGCGTCATCTGCTAGTGAATTTCAGAAAGAAATTGATAGATTTCCATAACAATTATAATAACGAGTTATGAAACGTATTGAAGTCTGAAAAGCAGACGATAATATAAAATAATTGAAAAAATATTTAGAACACATTTGTAATAGAGTATTAAGAAGTAGAAAAAATCTGGAGGCGAAAACTAAATTTATAAAAGCGCGAAGCCGTTAAAATAATATGACAAGAAAGTGAAGCTACGATGTATGTGATAAGAAAAAAAAATCCCCAAACATTGATTAAAAATTAAAATATATCATAAATGCGATTAGAATTTTAATTAAATTAGAGCATCTCTATCAACGCCTCACGTTCTCACAGTTTTTGTTTCTACTTCCAGATTTTTCATAAAACTTATTTGTTACTCTTTACGAATGGAAACTTTTGCAATGGAAAGCGTTTTTTTCATAAAATGCTTCATTTTATTAATAACTAGCAGCCTTCGGTGACTAGCTTGTTCGCCAGGAATATGATTTCAATTCAATCTTGTATCATTTTATATTCATGATATTCTGGTCATAAAAGTCTCCAATGGAGTCAAATAACTTACTATGTTCAGTAAACCCTAATTCCACGTTGTCGGCACTATCTTCACTTTCTTATTCTTCTTGTAAAATATGCATTTGATTTCAACATTAACATGACGCAGTACATTTTATGGCCAGCGGCGTGTTAACTGGATTAAAACATGTTGAAAAAAGAATAAAAACATAGCAACCATAACCTTTAAGCTTATGTTTCTTAATATAAGCAAAGAAATATCTCGGTTAGTTAGTTATATATTAACGTCCCGTTTTGGAAGCAACACGAAGGGCTATTTTGGGACGGATCTCGTAATTTTGAACCAAGGTCAGATGACGAGAACAACACCTGAGCTGGCGCCCCTCTCTCCAATCTTCCACGCCGCACCAATGGGAGGACGTTTGGCCATTGCATATGATTTAGCCTGCAACAGGCCCCATACACGGCGGATATTCATTGGAATCGGGTTTCGAACCTGGAACCCTCCGGCCCCAAAGCCGAGACCTTACTAGTAGGTCACCGCGGCCAAGAAATGCCTTGGAGAGCTTGGTTTACAGATTTCACAAAAATCCTAGCTCAGATTACAACAATGAAAGAGAAATATGCAATTAAATATTTGTTTAAACAATAAAAACAGTTTGAGTTGCGTTGCAACAATGAAAAGTATTGTTGTAAATTATGCCAAAAATATATTTTTAAATTTATTAAAATTCTAGAAAACATTTTACGGAAACTTAATTGATATTAATGGAAAGGTAATTTTTGGAACTTTCAGATGGTGAAAAAATGATTTTTGTGCTGTGATATTTTTTGGAAGTTATTAAGGATAAACGCCTAACTTTTAATTAATTAAAATTTCAAAAAAGGGCCCCGAGGTACACATTCCCACCCTTCAAAGTATGCTTGTGCCAAATCTCGAAGCTATAGGTCTAGCTGTCTGCCCTGTAGAGTGTAGAGGACCAACACACACACACACACACACACACACACACACACACACACACACACACACACACACACACACACACACACACACACACACACACACACACACACACACACACACACACACACACACACACGCACACACGCACACGCACACACACACACACACACACACACACACACACACACACACACATTCTCCTTTATTATTAGTAGAGATAATTTGCTGAGGGTACCTTTTTCACATGAAAGAAAGATTTGTTCAATCTCGTGAATAAACAATAGGGACTTACCTTGCTCACAAAACGTTCCACCGTAACCCAAAGGGCACTTACAGCGCACTGTGTGTTTCGATGTTTCTTCAAGTACACAATTGCCCCCATGTTCACACTGCAATTCCGAACAGGTGTGAAAAACTTGATGCACAGATGGTGTCGACACAGCGATCGTGTTCATTGGTTGAAAGACATCACCATGACTGACTGTCTTGGGAACCACGTGTTCCTGTGGGTGAACATTGAAGGAATTCAGAGAGCGACTAGCAGAGTTCTCATGAAGGTGCTCATACGAGATTGGTCGATGGTGTGTCCTTCTCTTAAATTCCTTGTCTAGAGTTTCAAATTTGATTTCAACACCATCATTCTGATGATAGGCACGGCTTTCAGGACTTTCGTCATCAAGCGTATGAAAAGAAGGCATTGAATCTATGTCTTCGGAATTAAAAAATTCTTCGGATGAAGTTCCGTTTTCCATCCAAAGAGATGCATTTCTCCAGTCTCTGTCTCGCAACTTGGAATTTTCTGAAAGGAAATAAAAAAGGATTTCAAAATAAGTTTGCCTCAATTCCTTTGACCTCCGCTGTTCTGATGTCAAATTCGACATCGAATTACAAGTTAACTTTCAAATGAATAATTCACTTTTTATTTTGACATGAGAAAACATATCTCTCTGTACTTCTACCCGATACTGTTCGCATTTTTAAACTGCATTGCTTCAAATAAAATCTACAGTTCAAATTTATCTGTTCCAGATTCTTATTATGTTTTAGCCCTCTGACTGCCGATTTTTTAAAAATTTCCATCGAGATGCAATGTTCGCAAACATGTTCAAATACCGTTGAACCAAGCGAATTATTATTTAGGTTCAAGGCTTTATTAGTGTAGCACGATTCGACGCTGTAATAGTTCTAAGCAAACACATAAGCTTACAAAAATCACTGGATGCAGCAGAAAATAGACTTACTTCCTACTCGCGGAAATCGCGGGATAAGCAGTCAGAGGGTTAATGGTTGTAATTGTTGAGTAATCCCACTTGTCTTGCGTGATTAGCTAAGATCTCATTATAAAGGGCAAGTGTGACATCAGAGGTAGGAGTCTAACTTATAAACTATAAATGAGGGTAGGTTGCCTTTCTGGTGGATTTTTAAGGGAAACTGGCCCACATTGTGTTTCTCTTGAATGAACACCAGGAAAGTATCCAAAAGTCAGGCCTACCGCCGCGAGCAATTCGTTACTAAAATGCACATCGATCAACCAGTTTTCGAATAATGCCGTTTAAATGGTTTTCATCTTTAATGCGGCGAAACCACAAAAGATGTATAAAATTATTAAATTGCAGTACATATTCCATCAAATAAACAGAACGAAAATTAAAAAATATTTTATATCCTAAAACCGCCACAAATTCTGCCATAACATTATTCAGGTTTCTAAATCTTATTACTGGATATGACTGCTTACTTTTGATTTCTTTAGGCAATTTTAGTTTAAGAAAATGATAATGATATATTTACAAAAATTTAAATAAATTTAATACCAAAAATTCGTCCCCTTCTGATCTAGGTGTTTGTAAGATAATTTTATAGACATTCTCATAAAAATGCATGAGGATATAATTCACCATCTTATTTTTAAAACTTTGGTTGATATCATAAGAATTTGTTGAGTGAATAGACTTCACTCATATAAATTATGAATATTCCAATCTGAAGGAGAAAATGAACAGATTTCTTGATCTATTTTTTATTATTATTCAATTTTTGAATATACGAAGTTAATACATGCAAAGACCTTTCACTGGGTAAACATAGCAACCCACATGAAAACGGGTTATCTACTTGAGGTTGTGCAAGACTTCTACTGGTTAAATATTTTAGCTTGGAAGAAAAATATTTTTGATAAAAAATATTTTCTCAAAACTTTTTTTTAAAATCATGTTAAGAATTTTTGATCAAGCTAAGCGTGTCGAAACCTCCCATGCATACTAAAATGGATATTAAATCGAAACATTAAATTTATATCGATACATATCAGATAAAAACTTAGCGTGGTTTCTTTAAAAGATCGCCTACACATATGCAAAATTAATAGTGTGGGAGATAAAATTATTTTTTTAAACATACATGGTCTTTTCATATTTCTTCTAGGAAATATAAAAACAAATCCAGAGCTTCTTAATTTCTTGGTAGTTTGAATAAAATACATTTTTTATAAAAAATTTGTGCTAAGAAAAATATTTTCTGAAAAGGATAAAATAGTTTTTAACAAAATTATAAATTTCTTAACTTTTACTATGGTAAAAATATGCTTTTCGGCTATTTTTATACGAGCAACAGATTTCAAACTAGGGATTGATTTACAGAATAACCCAATGTTAAGTCAAAATATTCTGAGCTTCTTGTTTCATAAATATAATAAAATCGATACAGCCAGAATAATGAAGATTTAAACTCCTTAAAAAGGAACTTTACTGGCCTAAGAAAAGCTACTGGAATTGATTAGCAGCAACTCACACGATTTAAGCATTAAAGATATTACTCAAGTTCTAAAAAATTGAAACTAAATAGTTAAAATGTGCAAGTTGTATGCTAATAAGTCCCATTTTGAAAGTTATTTGAGACGACTTAAAAAAAAACATTGTTTTTTTCTTCTTTAATGCCAACTTTAATTTTTTCGTTGCATATTTTTCTTAAGTTAAGTCATTCTCGGAAGGATCGGAGCTATTTAACTCCCTAGCTTCTAATCCTCTTATTTTTCTTATTAGCACTTCGAGGATATTTTAAGCCGTTTTTTTATAAGCTTCGAGATATTTTGAAGAGTAGTTGAAAAATATCGATCAGAAAAATTCGCTATTAAATTTAACTGAAAGATAACTAGGCAGCTGTTATTGCTCGTCAGCTTTTATTAATGAACACTAACTCGAAGTTTTATTTAGCTCACAGTTCGTAGTTTTATTCTGTTAATTAATTATAATAGGTTTTTAATTATAAACTTGCTTGATTTCAGAGTTTAAAGGAAGATAATAATTATTATTATAAACATTACAGATATTTAATTGTATTCATATCCAGAAGAAATTGCACGATATTTAATGTTAGTCAACGAGTTGTTTGGCTACGCTTTTAATAGGCATTATTCGAAAACTGGCAGACTCATGTGCTCTCTAGCATCGAATTGCTCGCTGCGATCAGGAGGTGTTTCTGGCTTTCCTGCAAGAAAAACACAAATGCGTCCCAGTTTCCCCTGAAAGTCTTTCAGGAAAGCAATCTGCCCTCATATATTGGAGATAAGTCAGATTTCCACTTCAAATGCTACATAGGTATTTCAGGATGAACAGAAAATGCCACAATTTCCTTTTATCATGAGTCCTTTACTAAAGGACTTGGCTAGATATGCTAGAACCCCCATCACACAGAAATCTGATTTATGATTTTACATTTTGACTGAATGAGATACTTAAGATATAAAAGTACTAAAAATTAATGATATTTTAAAGGCTTCATGTTTCGTCGCAATTGCAAATCATTAGCTCTACAGTAAAAGCCAAAATAAATAAAATTAAATTCGGCTCTTTATGAGAATAATTATGTTGAGTAAAAGAATAAATGAATAATAAAAATGATACGATTACCCGATAACAAAAATGCAAGGGGAAATTGCCATGCCTTTGTTAATTCAACGCCTGTAATTACTAATTCAACAACGACACATTCCAATAATCTATGAAAAATATCATAAATCCTAGTACAAAGCATTTCCAACGATTACTTATCAGACCAAATGAGAAACGCGTGAATAAAATTGAAATTATTTCCATTTATTTTCGTGCTCTGTCACTGCGCTTTCTTATCACAATAATGATGGCAGCACTGTTTTCCGTTGGCATTGATCTAGTGGGCCCCGGCAATATGTATGTGTTTCGCGAAGGACCTTTCCAATTTTCGCCACTTCGCCTGATTTACGAGCAAGAATCACGAACATCGCAGTACAAGTGGATGCGATTTTTATCAGTGTGTTTCATCTTACAGGTGGAAAATCAAAAAAAGGTTTATTTTTTCTTCAACACCCTTAAAGTCTATTTGCTCTGTAATAGGAAACCTCATTCTACAAGTAATAAAATGTCAACTGAATTTAAGGATAATGTCTTTAAAAATAGACAGTGCAAGTCTTTACTCTTAAAAAAGTAAGTTTTATTTTCCGGTTGTCTACCTAGTGTGGGTAATAAAATGGTCAATTGTTAAAAGTAACAGTTTCTGGGGGAAAAGGCATTTTTTATCCCTTCGAAGAAAATAGTTTCGGAGGATTGAAAATTTTGCACAGTTTAGAAAAAATAAGTAATTACCTGTTATATAAATATCAATAAAATTTCTCTATCGTACCCTTTGAAAAAAATTCATTCTTTTGCAAGCAGTCATTATCTCCTTTTATATTTTTTCATTTATTATAATGAATAAGTTTTACAGGCAATAAGCATTGGTATTATTGCAACACTTTAGCAAGTTTTGAATCTATAATACTGGGAAAAGGGAGAGTAGTTTAGCATTCATAACAAAGTCCTCCCCTCCCTAGCATTAAGCCATCCTGTGTATGAATGACCGGACAACAGCAGATAATAATAATACGAGTACTGTTATTGCTCAAAATACATCCCAATACTAGAGACATACACACAGTCTCTTCCATAAGCAAGTATGTCCCGCCATCGTCGGGGAGACCACTTACCATCTTCACCACCATTACTGCATCTCCAGAAGAAGCGAGAACCTGCATATTGAGTTAGGCAACTTCTCATCCACCTGCTCGTGGTGCCCACGGAGGTTTATACCATAATGTATTTTAAAGATGTCTGAGAATTCTTCCGATAAATAGAGATGAGAGAATAAAGCAATAAGAACAATACTTGTCAGAGAACCTAGGTTCGAAGTCTATCCATACAGTGAAAACAAATTTTCATCGTCCATTTTCATCTCTTCTTAGATGATAAAAGACAATGTCAAAATATGTCTTGCTCAACAATTGCTTTTTGTGTTTTCAGATGAAGAAATTCAGTGGTTCAGATCCAGAAAGCGTGGCGGTGAAGCATAAAATACAGGAAGATTTACCAATGTATTTCTCAATGCCCTACACGACTACGTCTCCAGCATGCAATAATATCATGTTAACTGGCGTTGGACGATTCCACTCATTTAACACTTCGCAGGCGGTAGACTTTGATTACAGTCCGGAAAATAACAAACTTTGGAAGCGGGGGGGACTCTAATCCCAGTTGCGTGATAGACACTTAAAATAGTTGCAGTTGCGTGCAATAACTAGGTCTACCTGCTACACATTCAAAAATATGGAAAGTCTTGCACGCCTGTAAAGCGTTAATAGGATAGATGGATGTGCCCAGAAGATCTCAATTTCGTTTTGGAACAATAATCATTAATATCGTCTAGGCAACTGACTCGCTTTGCTTGTTGTGTTTCTGGTACTACGAATAAATTGCGACCCTGAATTCTTTGTAAATTGATGTTATTGTTGATTGTTATGATCCCTTTTACTTCGGTGCAAGAGTTCATGGTCACGGTGAACAATAATTATTTATTTAAATTACTTTATTCAAAAACATTCTTCATATGAGTGAATTAACTCGAATTCTAATATCGCTCGATGAAATATTTTTTAAATCTTAGTAAGATATATCAAATTTATTGAAACTTCAGTTAATTTTTAAAGTGTGCTTAAGTTAATTTTTCACTTTTAATGTGAAAATTCAACTTTTTTTAGACTATTTAGTTTCTAGAGAATATTTAGCTGAAATGTAGTTTTATAGTAAAATTTTAGCTTCTTATACATGGTCAAACCATGGAATTTATCTGGATCGATCCATTCAGATGATAAAAAAAAAACGAAACACATTCCGAATGAACTTCTAAACATTCGCACATATCCACTAAAAATACAAAATTGTACACCACCTTTAATCATTAATAAAATTTGCTATGTCGAGAAGAAATAAGCAAATCTCATTTTTAATGAATTAGGCCAATAACTGCCAACAAATCAGACACACCTGCATGACGCTAAATATTTTCCACAGAAGCTCTGGGCAGATGTTACCACAGTTAATACAGAAAAATGTTTTGAAGGCACAGGGAAAAGGGCATCTATAGAGCAGAATAAAATATCGAATTTAACGAGTATCCTTCTAATGTTCAAGAAATAAATATCTCATTGGGGAAAGGTTTAACGATAGTACAATGGATCAATATGTCAGAATTCCAGTCTGATCCTTACTTAGGAGAATCAGGATATCTGTTTTCGAAGTTTTAGTAAGTATAATTTACAGCTAGAAACAATCTGCGTCCCTTAGCAACTAATGAATTGTGCTTGATATTTTGGAGATTTCTTGACTTGATATTTGTTTCCAACTAATGAAGGAAGAATTATATCAAGAAATGTCCTCTAGATAAATATATTTTATAGTCCTGTTTCAGAATATTCTCGCAGAGACTTGTAAGCTGAAATTTATTTGAATCAATCCCTATTATAATTAATACGAAAATAATATGAGCCAATCTGTAATATTTTTTAATTTTTAGAGTTGATAAAATGATAAAATGAGACTCAAATTCTATTTGAAAGTTTTCTTTATCATATCCTTTTAATGAATCATTTTATTTTTCTTTGAGATTTCTTTTCTGACTTGCTGGTTTTATTTCTTACATTAACGCTCCGTTTTCGAGTTGTATGAAGGCTAATATGAACCACCGTCACAATTTTTAACAGTTGAGACGGAAATCCATTTTCCGAAATTAAAAGCTTTACTAACTTGAGGACGTAGAACCATCGACGACAGATTTAATGCGCACCAGGCTCAGATACACGACAAATACCACATTTCGGCTGAATAAGCCCTCGAAACCATAATACTCTGATATCTGTCAGGAGTCATTTCAAGGGTTTTGCTCCTTCAGATTTCGGTTATCTCTCATTTGTGTTACTTGTATCTCCAACTGTTGAGTATCTCCAGCTGTTGAGTAAAAACGTCGGCAAGTTTCTCATCTTGGTTTTATTTCATTAAGTTATGAATACCTTTATTGACAATCATTTAAAGCATTGCAATTTATTAAAAAATCTTACTTGAATGCATCATTTATATTCATGGAAATCATCAAGATTTCTCTTTTACAAGGATAGCTAAATAATATTTTTCAATGCTACTGCAATCATTCATAAAACCTCATAATACTATACGAGGCGATATGAAAAAGTTTCAAGACTAGATTTGAAACACGTCAACAGACATAAGTCCAAAGCCGCACACATAGTCACAGGGAACACCAACATTCATAAATCAGTGTGCCACAAGAGGTACTGTGTGTATCGGTAGCTATGCAGATCGTGCTTCTGTAAACCTCGTGAGTTACCACTTTTGCGATCCCAACATAAACAAAGAGCGAGCGTGAAATTCTGTGTGAAACTCAGCAAATCTACCACAAAGACGTTGCACATGACGCACCAAGTTTACAGCGAGGCTGGCGTTGAGTGGCACGTGCGCTTCAAGAGGGGACAAACATCACTGAAGAAAGACGAGAGATCCATCACAGAGATTCAGCGTATGCTTGGCACGCTTTGAGAAATAGAATTCCATGATACATTCCAGAAGTGGCAAGAAGGCTGAAAACGCTGTGTTGCGGTACAAGGAGACTACTTTTAAGGTGACAGAGTGTCCACGTAGATGAATTAAGTAGTTCCTTGATAACAGCGCTAGATTTAACTAGCGCTCAAAATTTGATATCCCCTCGTTGTTGCAAAGAGACCAAGGTAACCGGTGGCATTGTGTTGGTTCAACTCCCAATTGTACCGATGCCTTATACATGCACTTGGTGAATATTGAATCCATTGTCGTGGATCCTTCATCCTCACGTGGGTGTTGTGTGTCTGAAGAGGAGAGTGCAGGTTAAGGTTCCGCCATGGTCATCTACAGCTATCCTCCTCAAGTTTTAAAACGATATGTTAATTAACAAATCAATGAAATGATCTCTCTAAGGTGGAAAGAGAGTCAAATTCACATTATTGGGAAAAGTCTAAAACTCATTCTTTACATACATAAACTAATGGACAAGACAGTAGAATTATAAGTGAAAGTGGGACTGTGGATCTACTCTCATTATAGAAGTGACAACACTTAATGGAATTGAGAATTACAGCCTATCGAAGAACTTGTTTAGAACTCAGTATTAGTCAAGGAGTGTAGAGTGATTTTATTCATGGACATGTGAGAACAGCTGATGTACCATGAACAGGTCAATCATGATAAGTCATTTGTGTAGATATCCCTGAACCACTGGAAAACTGCACTTCATAAAATATGCCGAGTTCCATATGCATTCGACTACAAATGACTGTAAATGTCAATTCCAATAACATCTTTTGATGACAAAAAATGGATTGCTGCGTGCTGAGCTTGTTTAGCGGAAGCATGGCTCGATGTTACTGGTATTGTCGCTTCTGTTTCACTCAGCGACACACTGTCACTAACAATTTTTTAAAATATTTCTCCTGACAAACATAGTTGTCTTCAAGAGAAATCTTAAAGTTCTGCTTTGAGAAATAATGCCGCTGGAACCAGAGTCCTACTTTCATTTGGGCGCCCCTTATATTTCGAATTGCTTAATTCATTATTAAGATCCATGAGTTTCATACATAAATTTGGAAGATTCGGTACGGTGATGACATTTCCTTAAGAGTTTTTAGGATATATTATTATTCTGATAGCATAATTTCATTGAATCGATTGATTGCAATGTTGATTCGTTCAGTAATGTAATATTTGTTTGCACTGCGAATCCTTTATTAAAAATTTTTAGAATGGAATTAAAGAAACTTTTTATATATCTTTTCTTTCCCCGGGGGGCGCCGCGAGTACATGGATGAGTAACCTCCGTATAAGTAAGCTGGCACTCGCTTCTCCCGAGGTATTAAATTGGTGAGGGTTGTGTTACATCCCTCCAGCGATAGTACATACCTCCTTCGGGAGGGATCACGCCGTGGCCTGGTGATAGGATATTAAGACCCCGGACTCAGCACTCCAGCTATTGCAGCAGCTGTCATTGAGGACCCTGGATGCTTCAAAAGTGCTGGGGTAATACGTTTTGCGGTTATATATCTTTTCAATATCTTCCAAAAATAACTATTACATCTTTTAGATAATTTCTTAATTCAACAGCCTGAAAAAAATCACTTTGAATTGAAATATCCCTTCTTTCAAAATTTACTCTATTCCTTAGGTAATTATTTCTGTAAGAAGACGATGAAAATATGAAATTTGTATGCTAAATTATAAGTGACATCATGGTTCATATTTTTTGGTATTTCAAAAATCGTATATCGCAGAGATAAAAAAGAAAAGAAAATGCAAGAGAGACAGAAAACCTACCAATGCAACTGTATCCATTCACAGACAGCGTGAAGCCATCTTTACAGGCACATTCAAAGGTTCCGTCATGAAGGTCGAAACACAGATGCTGACAAGGGCTGTCCTCTCTGCATTCTCCTGAAATAAAAAAAAAGAGCTGTGAGCGAAATTTCTTTGATAGAAGTTAGTTTGTTTCATTTTATTTGATTACTTTTTGTATCTTTGCCTTGGATCGAATCTATGACAAGCTCAAAAGTTCTCTTTTTCTGTAAAGCTCAATGAAAGGTTCACTTTGCCCCCGTTTTGACGCCCTACTTTTATAAGGCATACCTGAAGTTTTTCTGAAAGAGTTTTTTAAATTAATTTTATGGATTCAAATGACTACTTTCAAAGTATTTTTTAGGAAAACAGCTTAGTTGCTGACTTTCGGATTTAAAATAGTTCTGCATTCAAAACATATGCAACCAAAGAATAATATTTATGGTATATTTACAAATTGACAGTTTTGGACTAAGTATAGTTGTGACTCAAATCAGCGATATATGTTTTAATAAGCTCTTAGCTTAACTCTTACCTTCTTATATTTAAATATAAACTATTCAAATCTATGCAAATGATTATACGGAATATAGGAAAAACAATTTTAAAATTTCAAAGAATTAAAAATTAGATTTTTCAGAAAAAATGCCTGTTTCGTTTATACAACTAATTTCTACACAAATTTTAAAATCACACACTTGAACAGAAGCAAACATTATAAACTAAGAAATATTTTTAAAAATGTACACTAGCTTTGTTTATATTTTATAGAAAGTTTCACTAACATAAGCATACAATTAATTGCTTAGAAACAAAGACTAGACATCACGTGGTTTAAATACAATATCTATTAAAATTACCCCTTTTCTGCCCCCCAAAATGCGCTAATTGATGCAAGAATATGCCTTTTTAGAAATGAGAACTTAATCCTTAGAACTAGCTAAATTATGAGTTATAAGGTAAAAATGTGAATGATACATATATGCATCACGTTGTAGTGTAGAGTTGATTTCCTTTAAACTCTATTGGAAACGGATGTAATAAGTTAATTTAAGTATAAGATAGCATTCAGCGGTCATTTTCTAAAATAATACTTTCTTTGCCAAAAATCCGACTGTGACAACGAGATGAATTATGCATATATTATTTATTGTGGCAAACTAACTTTCAAATTATGCATAATAAATTTCCTTTTATAGCATGAAAAATTAACAAAAAAAATTCAAATCCACACAAGTTTCTGATATTCTTGAGAGTATGAGCAATGTATAGATATTAAAAGTTATAGAACACTAAGCAAATGTTAAAAGCACTAATTATCAAAGAAACTGAAATCACTTAGTTGAAAATTGGCGTATTAAGCAACCTACAGCTTTTCTTTCTTGACACGAAGAAGAGGTATGCTGAAAGAGAGCAAAATGTTTTCCTAATCATACTCTGTAGTTTTATTTATTTTAGATAAGGTAAATAAAGCCCATAAATGATGAAATCATTTTAAATGAATTGCCGTTATAATGCAAACGAGTAATATTTAATAAAAATATTAAAAATAACCCTTTTAGAGTGGGTTTTAATATAGCCATAACTCTTTGATAAAAATTCGTACGAAGAAAACTTATTTTTTTAAAAACTATTACAAGATTTCTCTATCTTAATGTAAAAACTGAAGAATTAGATTATGAGGGAAACAGGATCTTGTTAACAGGCAAGGATTATATCATGAATTGCAAAATGAAATTCAAAGCACGAATCTTTCGATTGTCCAAAATTTAAACACAACTTTCATTCGAATATTAAGATTTAATGCATTATTTAAATTCTCAAAATGATTACCGTTAACATAAAAAAAAAATCAACGCATATTTATAAACACAAAAATCTTTCTAATCCTTAAAATTATCTCATAAATCAGATAAAAAAATTTTTCTTAAAAAACTGATGCTTATAAATCCAAAGCAGTGCACAGCAAACAGAATTATCGCTCGTTATGAATGTGTATAGGGTAGGTATTTTTTCCTCCAAATTTCTTTATCATCTGCATATCTGTATCAAAGCTGTACTTTTTTTATTAGATAATTTCAAAGTGACTTTTAGTTTATTCCGCTATAGACACATCTTGACATTTGAAAAAAGAAATTTACATACCGTCATCAGGTATGAGGTATAGAAACTTCGGTATTGTGGAATGAATCATCCATAAGCATTGTTTGAGGATATTTTTTTTCGGTGCATCAACAAGCCGGTGAACAGCTGCTTTCCAAAAACGAGCATTTTTCATCAAGAAAAAAGCACATTTTGGTACATCAATAAAAAAAGCATCATTTGTTCAGTGCATTGAACACCTGTTGTTTCGTCAGCGAAGCATAAAATCTAAAACTGTGGTTTTTGTTTCGTTGATATTCTTTTCTAATATCCGAAGTGTTCGCTTCCCAACAATGTTTTCACGGGGAAACATGACAATTTAAATGCATATTTATTAAAATGAGATCTAATCCAAGGAGATTATTTCAATATTTTGTTTTTTTGGATATATTCCGAAAAAATTGCATTTTCACTCAAAAACAGGTTTAGATCAGTTTAGTTATATTAACGTCCCGTTTTGAAGAAACAAGAAGTCTATTTTGGGACGGACCTCGTAATTTTGAACTGCGGTCAGATGATGAGGTTGACACCTGAGCTGGCACCCCCTCTCCATATTTCCACACCACACCAGCGGAAGGACGTTTGTCCACCTACGTATGATTTTACGTGCAACAGGCCCAATACATGGCGGAACTTCAATGGAATCGGGTTTCGAGCCTGAAAACCCTTCGTCTCCTAGGCCGACACCTTACCAATAGGCCACCAGGGCCTACTCAAAAGCAGGAAGAATCAAACCACACTAGTTAAATTCACACGTAACAGTTTCTATCAATCTTTATTACTCTAACTTAGAACTACAGATTCATCCTAAAGCTGTTAAACTTCCGGATTTAACAGAAAACTGCGCAGCGTTATAGAATAGAAAATAATCAAAAAATTCAGATTGCTGTATCTACTAGTAAATAAACCCACTAGCAGCTACTGCAATGCAAGAGCATTCTCGATTTAAGGGTATAACTGGGGGCTTTGACTATCGAATCCACGCATTAATCTGCATTGTGCACGCACATCTGATGTGCATTAAATCTAGTCTGGTGTCGGTAATGGTTTTGTGCGGAAATTTAGAGAATGGATTTGTATTGCAATACTGGTAGATTGGTTGGTAGATTTTTAATGATACAAAAGCCAGACATGGCCAAACTGTGCAAAGATTAATTAGTGTTTTATATAAATCCCGGGCATTATGTTGTATGTAGATAATATTTAAAACTACAAAGACGTTGAAAGCACTAAGAAATGCTTTATTAATTTGCATAAAACCAATATTTTGAGCGAGTATAAAAAGTTGATACCAGATTCGTTCATATATTCTTCAAAACCTGCTGAGCGAGTTTAAAATATCTGATTCGAAAGACGCAGTATTTAGGTTATTCACATAAAATATCGTATACAGAGAATATTGTGCAATACCTTAAGAAAATGAAAACAGTAGGCGAATAAAATAAATGCATAATGCATGTGATAAGCATAAACATATCGTCGCTTAACAAACAACACCGTCTATCTCAATTTTTTGAAATTTCAAAAAGAGGAAAAAAAACACCTCTGTATTTTTCGCAACCAATAACAGACATTTCTGAATTTTTTTCGCATCTCGTAAGAAAATGCGGACTCATGTTTACATCAGATATTAAAAAAAATTTGAAATATTCGTTTTTGCTTGCGAAAAAATTCAGTTTTTTCTCCCTCTTTGAAAATTCAAAAAATTGAGATAGGTGGTGTTTCTTGCTAAGCGACGATATTTAAGTGCTGTTGATTTTACATGGTCTATGTTCTCGAAAGGAAAAAGGATTTGAACTAAGAAATATTTTTAAGAAATTACACTACTTTGTTTATATTTTATAGAAAGATTCCCTAACATAACCATACCAATAATTGCTTAGAAACAAACATTGGACACCACGAGGTTTAATACAAAAAAGACCGTATTCAAATAAATGAATAAAATTGCAGGGTTCGTCAGAAATAGCACAGGATATCAGCTGCTTCAGCAAGGGGTGTCAGGTCAACAGACCAAATCAGTTAGAGGAAAGTTTCGTGGACGGCTATCTTATTAAATAACCAATCTTTTCTTTAGCAGATTTTATTTTGTAAAACGTTTTCTAGCACTGTTTTAAAGCTATTTTATTTATTGTTGCTAAGGATAAACTAGAATCATAGTGAAGCTACTGCTATAAGTATGAGTATTAACTTTTATTTTATTTATTTTTGTAACTCTTATATTTTTAATAAATTTGATATTTAATAATATTGATATACTAAATTCAGATATATTGCGTTAATAACTTCCTAAGTTAAATTCTCTCCTGTAGGAAAGCTAAGGAATGAAAGCAATATATGTTGTTAGTTACAATTAGCGCGTGGATATTCTTGCTCGTAAATGTATTTCTAAGTTCATTTTCCTAGGTGTATTTACTTCTAAACTTAATTTAATACATTCATAAGATTTATTAAAACATTTAGTGTGCTTTAACTAAAAGAAGGGAAATATATTTGCATTAAAGTTTGTCTGCCGCCAAAAATTATAGGAGTTGAGAAAACACTTCTTGTAATTTACAGAACGGCATAAAAGGTATTCAAAAGCATGTATCATTAAAACAAACTTCGTTTAAATTCACAGTGTGTGTGAGCTACTGAAATAATATAAGCACTTATATAATAATTTTATTGCTGACTTAAGATTTTAGGCTACAAACTAGTCTAAGATCACTTCCATGAGACTGGTATTATTTAATTATTCTAAACGAATATTTTAAACGAGACCAGTCGTTTCCTGTCTTAATTTAAATATTCAGATTAATAACGTAACAAAATAAAAAGAATGCAATTATAAATAAAGAGCTGCATAAACTGAGAAAACATGTGTATTCTAAAAAACACAGTTTATTTAAAATAATCGTTTAGAGTAATTTAAATAGACCAGTTTTATTGCGTCTTTATTGTATAATTAATGCGTTAGTGATTCGTAATAATGTAGTTTTCATGTCTCAGAAAATAAAATTATTTACTTCTGAAATTCATGAATACAACAGCTTCAGACAACAAGCTGATTATAAACTTGGAGAATATTTCGAATTCTAAAGACATTCCAAGCAAACGAGTTTTTACTGACAATCAGTCAAGCTGATTCGTTTTTTAAAACCCAATCCGTTTATTGCCTGTAGAAGATCGTCTCAAACTTTTGCTAAAGGAAAGTTAGACCCTCTTCCCCTTTCCAAAGTAGATAGTGTCGATGGTTGGCGCATGCTCAGTATCGACCTGCACCTGCTTGCACCTGTCGAAAAATGACAATCACGTGAGCCTCTTTGGAAGGTAGGCGGGACTCCAAAGAAGGGAGTGGCGCTCAATATATTGATTGGTGGGAGAAATAGATAGCATTCGTGGGTTCTATGCATTGGATTGCCATTGCATACTAGGTGTCAGCCACCAACCACGAAGGGAACCGATGCTTTCTATTTTTACTTTTGGATTGCATAATGAGACCAGTCATGTCTCCTTTTAATTACTTGCTTCAGTAAGCACTGTTGAAACAGTTCCGCCGCTGTCACAACGCTTTCGGAGAAGGAAAATGAGAGGAATAACAATTCACGATAATAAGACTCACTATTGATTCAAATTGCAAATAAATTATTGAGTGGAAAAGAGTCAACATCGTTTCACGAACATTATTTGATTCTTCGTGAACTTCTTCAGATGTATTTGAGCAATATGCTGGTCAGATTTAATCATTCCTTTGATAAAGACAGCATCAGAGCTCTTTTGAGTTAAAATATGAAGGTTTCTGACATTATGAAAAATTGGATTTACGAAGATCAAAAATGTATTTCCGAATATAGTTCTTAAAGGGAAATTTTGTTATTTTTCTTAATCAACTCTTGTATGTATCAAAGTAGCACATCATTCATTCAAGATAAAAGCACAGCTTATTGCATCAGTGCTGAAAAGGAATGTTTTAAAAGCACATGGGCAAATTTTGATTCGTAAAAATTTATAAGTGCTGAAAATATAATAAACAGCAATAACCGTAAAATTACATTGATTACAATTATTTGTCAAATGCATATTGATGATGCTCAAATAAAAATGGAGTAAGGTTAAAAACCTATAGCATCAAGCTTAAAATAATTTTTTTACATTGATGAAAAGATACAAGTACATCGCGGAATGTTACCATTTTATATTTATCTTGAGCACTGATAGCTAAAATAAATATAGAGACTGATTCATTTCATTTATGTCATTTCAAATACATAATCCCTTCATTTTTTTAAGCATATAAACTTGAATGTTTTCTTAGCTCGAAATATCTAATTTCCTTTTTCCGAGTAGTTTTAGAACCCATAAGTTTTTCTATTCTCTTAAACTACAATCAAAATAATAGTAATAATAATAAATTACTCTTTTTGGTAAAATTTTAGATATTTCAGTAATTAATGTTTTTATACAAAAAATAATTTGAATACTGCTTTAAAAATGCTTAAGCTTTGAAACCAGACATAGCAAGATCGTTTTCTCTGCAAGGTTAGTCATTGCGCAGAAAAATAAGTTATACAGACTGAACTAGTAAGCTAAACTTATGCCACGAATCACGCATATTTGCGTAACACATATCTTTGCCTTTTAAGTCAACATATACACCTTGCTAAGTAAGTATTACGTTCTGATTTCTGAATAAATCTGGCTTTTTATCAACTAGCGTGAATTAGAAGTAGGAGGTGTATAATTTGGTAGACATCGTATGTTAAGCCGCGGATGTACTTGGTGTTGATTCTCAGAGTAAAAGTTCGGTCTGTGAAATAATAAGCTGAATATAAAAATGTTATTATGAAAATTATTTTAAAATCTTTCTTAGTTTATAAACTTTTTCTTTAATAAGTTCATGGTAAATTTGGTAGTTACAGGACAGTCACTTGAATAAATAAATCTCGTACTGTTTTTTTTTTTTTTTTTGGAAGAATGCACATAAGCTTTAAAATTAATTTTTATGATTATTTTTTTGTTATTCCTTAGACTCATTATATAAAATCCCATAGTTAATAATGAAGATTGAAAAATAATGCAGTGTACGTTAAAGGTCTGAAAATACATTACTTAGAAAAGATGAGTAATTTCTTTTACGATTCTCTTTTAAATTTTTAATTAAAACCGAAATCTATGAACAAGTGAAATTTATTCGTCTACAAAATGCTCACAAGCAAAAGAATATTTTTCATAGCATAATAGAGATAAACAATTAGAGCTTAATCACCAGCAATTCAAGAGTTAACTTATATGACTACATTTTTATTGCGAATTAGTTTACATTTAATAAATTTTTATTTTTCAAATAATTTTATAATATTCTATACTGTTTTATAATGTTGAAGCGCGAATAGCATGGTCAGTATGGAATTAGTGTGCTAAATTTTAGAAAAAGAAATCTTTCGAAAAATATATTGACTTTCTTTTTAACTTAGCATTTGTATATTAGTTTAGTTACACTTTGAGTGCTCTTTTTTTGTTGTTTTTGTGGTGGTTCCCCCACACGAATAGTCCGCATTTCTTGCTAATGTATTTCACACTGTATGAATGTAAGTCTATTTTAAGGTATTATATATATTATTATTATTGACGATTGTATTTTTATTCTGTATTTGTTATTTTATTATATTTATAATATTTCATTATTATTTTTGAGAATTGTATTTTTATTTTGAATTTGTTATTTCATTATATTTATTGTATTTCATTATTTATTTTTATTTGTTATTTTGTTTGAATTTTTGTATTATGTGTTTTATTGTATTTTTTATGTTTATACTGATTGTATTTGTTGAATGTTTGCAGAATGTATCTTCTTTTTCTGTACTCTTCCCCCGCGGACCATTAAAATACTCCATACCCTATGGGTGAGAGTGGGTCAGCGTGGGTAATAAATAAACAATGTTCTCTAATTATCATATGAAATATTTGACGCAATGTAACTTATGAATTGATCATGGAATTTTGAAACTCACATCGTTCCACAATTATTTATTCGTTTTTGCTTTTGAATTGGCATGAAGACCACTCCAAATGAAATTGTAGGTAAAAGGCTATGCAAAATTGATTAAGAAGTAAAACTCCAAATGTTAAATCTTTCTTTACTCAATTTTTTAAATATTTTAATTTTTCATAAATTTATTTTCATTTTTATGTTTTGTCAGATAGCTTTTTAGTTTCAGAGAAACAATAATGATACTAGGAAAGAAAAAAGTAAATTTGTATCGTACTAAATATTTTATTTCATAATATTCCTTGTCACATGACACCTTGTAACAGGTAATCAAAATTCCAAAATGGCTAATCAATAAGAACTGTCATTCCATCTAAATATATTAATAGCGTATGCTGAAAAGTAACGTTTCTCAGTTATAATGGAAGTTGTATTGATATAAAGTAAATATTCTGTGTAAAAATAAAAATTTATCATTCCTCATTCTTTCTATACAAAAAAATTTTGCGTTCAATTTTACGCATAGTTTTTTAAAAATGAACAAATTGATTTGATAATATTAGCCATAAATTAGGAAACGAAAACCAATAATGATGAAAAATCCAAGCAGATTGAAGCGTATTTTTATTCATCAATATAAATATAAATTCATTAAAATATTTTATATGAGATCGTTTATATGAATTTTCTGGAAACAATAATTACATGCATGATTTTTTTTGTATATCAACCTTAATTTGAACAATAAATAAACAATTCTAAGCTAAATATTAAATTTCCATATATGCATAAAGGTCATAAATAATTACTTTTCATTATAATTAATACTTATACTACTTTTATTGCTTATCAAATGGGAATTTTTTTAAAATCTTTGTTTAAGGTAAAGACTTAGTGATTGCAGAAATTTAAATTTTTAAATTATAATTATTATGCGTAAGAAAAATGATGTATTATCAGCTTTTAATGAATGCTTTTAGCGCTTATTTAATAAAGATAATTATGTGAATTTCTTATTTCTTGGTTCTGTAACTAATTAGAATATTTTCTCACTCCATTAATAAAAACATAAAGTGATGGGATTCTCCATAAAGAAAGACATAAATTAATTGGTTCCAAGGAAACTCTTAGGAAAGATTAAAAAAATAGAAACAAACTGTCTGGAAGTATAGATAAATACTAGGCAATAACAAAATGGAAAATAAATCATAAGAAAAAATCCACCAGAAGGTTTTATCAGTTTTCAGTTAGATAGGATATGTCGTTCTAAGCGGCTCTGCTGTAATTTCAAGCAAAACGAGAGAGGACGCGAATAAAAAACTCTAACTTGAACATTAAACTGAAAATATATTTCAACTTCTGAAGAAACTTTCCGTCACAACAATTTTAGATCTTTTGAATAAGAAAGAACTGAAAGTTTCGAAAGAAGTTTATTAGATAAATAAAAATAGTGTAAATTTTATTTTCATAAATGAGACACTAAAAGAAATTTTCATTGGTGATGATTTTGCAGACTAGAGCCCAACAGGAATCCCATTCTTTTCCACCGCATCCCATTCTTTTTGTCTTTCGCATCGCAAAATCAAATGCAACGTACTTGAACTTTGACTAATATCTTTCTTTAAGTTCAGTTAGATTAATGTCCTGTTTTGAAGAAATAACATGAACCTAGAAATTTTGAACTGCTTTCAGATAACAAGGATGGCACATAAGCTGGTACTTTACTCTCAAACTTCCATGCCACACCAATGCAAGAACGTTTAACCCACGGTGACCAATTTATTGCAGACCAAACCTATATGTACTCGAAAATTTGGGGAAACCAGATATCTAACTTTCAAACCTCAGACTTCGGAGGCAAAAGTCTACCACCAGTCAACAGTGGCTCAGGCTTTAACTTTTGGCAACTCATTCCTTGATTAATTTAAATCAGCTCTAAAATGCCTTTTCATTGGTTCCATATGAAACTTACTTTGAAACCTCTAGAAATGATACTGATAGCAACAGAATGTCTTACTTTGTAAAATTCTGTTCTCATACCCAAGTGATACTAGTGTTCCCTCAGAATACGTTCTGAGCGATATTTTGTGATAACCTATTTAAATAGGGAAAATATCAAAATTTTATTAGCTTAAGTATTTACAACACGACATTTTGCATCGAAGTCTTTCTACCATAATATTTTATATTGCTATCATATAATGTTCTATGTTGTTTTTCTGTAAATAAGTGAAGTCAAATTTAATAAATTCGAGCCAATCAAGTTCATTTACCTAATCATGATTCTTGCTACTGGATCTGATCCCTCAATAATGGATCATATAAATTTGAAAGCTGAAAAGGTAATAGAGTGTTATTATAAATATTCTTCTTTCTTTGGTATATATGAGTGAACACACGGAAATTCAATCTGAATTTACCAATATATGAAGAAGTAAAATAGAATTTTATTTCCTAAACTAGAATTTATGTTGTGATTGCCGTCGATATGTTAACAGTCATTGAGATAAATGATTTGCCAACAACTCTTCAGAAGTAAAAAAGAAGATGCGTTTGTTAAAAAAATATTCAATACTTTTTTCAAAAACCAAGAATTTCTAGGCTTCTGTTCTTCTTCCTCGTGCAGAAATCTCTATTGATCCCGCTGAGCAGAGTCACTGTACTTATACATTAAACATGAGTTATTTCCGAATATATCCGAATACCGTGCAGCCAGACCGACAAGTACAACTGTGTATTTCTGTATATATTCCCTCCGACTGAAGCATCTCGAATGGTAGGCGAACAAATGGTCTTAGCCTCAGGGGTGATATCAAGAAACAGCGATACGCTTCCAGCAAATGCGGATTTGCTGGTTCGTTTGATGCCTCCCCCAAGTACAAGTAGAAGACGGTCAGAGAAGCTGGCCTTCTGCTTAGCCCACTGGGAACATCAGGAGACCCATTCCCCACTTTATGGACATCATTTTTCACTCGGGAGAACACGTTGACCAGTTCTGGAAGTGTCTCAAATCAAATAAATAGAATCAAAGCAGAGGAGGATGTGGAAACCTTGCCACAAACTATATAAGATAGTAGTTGCCAACGGCACGCAGGTTTCCTCTCGTGGCGGGAGAAATCTACGTGCTTAATTAAATAAGTAAGACACTTAATGTGTGAGTGATGAAACGTCGATTCCTTAATCTCATAAAAGTTTTATGAAAAATTTATCTTTGTTGGTTATGAAAAATTAGCTTAATGGAAAATCTAACGCTATATATATGCTTCATGCAACCTACCAGAAAACTATGAACTGATAACTGTTTCCGGCTCTCCGATTTTTCCAAATGGGAAATAAATCTACTTGCATGATTAAATGAGCAGGCGATTTAAGATCGAATAACCAAACACCGATAAATAACTCCCAAAATATTTTCATGATACGCTTCTTTTAAAAACTGACTTTATTGGAAACAAAAGGAGTTAAAAGTATTTGTATAAAAGAATTCAAGATCGAAAAAAATTTGGTAATGATTAATGTTGTTTCCGAGTTTGAGCTAGTTTCCCGAAAGTAAATGTTTTTCATTAAAAGTTCGTAAATCACAGCTATTGAAGAATACTAGCATCAGCAGTTTTATAAATTTTGTTAAACAAATTAACCGAAAGTAAAATAAATCATTCTTCAAATTGACTTTCGCATGTTTTCAAATACTTTTAAAAGTCCTAAACATGATGGCTGTAAAAGATTCCTTTAGAAACCAAAGCTGAATTTTGAGAAAAGTAAATTCAACATCAATTCTGGTTGACGTTTTAAGTAGAAGAAAACGTAAGTCAAATGTAACTATGATTAATGAATAATCGATTAAGTCTGTGCTGTGAACAGAAATGTCTCAAAATTACTTGAAATTTCTTATTTCCCTATGATACGTGAAATATTATTAAGTCCAGTATTATTGGCATCTCAAATTGAATTCACTGATAATAGCACAAATAATAATTCTTTGTTCCTATGTCTAGTGAATTAATACCATTTTAATTCGTTGATACTGATTATTGCAGAAATATTTAAAATAGTACATTGTCTACATAATAAAGTTCGGTGAATGGATACTTTATATCTTCGTATTCATGAAATCTGAATCTTTTTGAACCATTATCTAAATTTTTGAAAATGATCAATATTTAAAAAAAAATATTCATATATTTCAGTTTATAACTTTTACTAGAATGATGGAAAATTGTTTTGCAGAATCTGAACGGAATTTTAAATATCAAGATAAATGATGAAATTAAGAGGAAATACTTGCAAAAAGCAATCATTAAACAAAATTATATAAATGGAAATAGGTGGAAATCATTAGCAATACTTTACGTTTCATATTTTCATATGGCGCAAATTTTTGTTGACTTAATTTCCTTCCTAAATTTTCATTTATTCAGAAATTGCGTTCATTATCACAGGAAAATCAAACGTTCCCAATATATTTATTGTTTTACTTACTATTAAAAAAGTGAAGTCTGCTCTATTAGCAAAACTCTGCTTTTAATACTTTTCTAATGACGCATGGCTTTTTGATGATTTCTTTTCCTTCCTAACTTTTAATTCATTCAGATATTTCATTCATTATCAAAGGGAAATTAAATCAGCTTAAGATATTCTCATTATATTATTCTCAACCCAGGACTCTTGGAAGGACTTAGTTTAAATGTTCATCCATCCTATTGATCCAGAAGATTTGTTTTTGAAAGCCCTAAATGATTTATCTTCATTTCCCTTGAGATTGAATCCATGTCCAGCCAAATTCCTCTCCATTCTTTTTGATTTACATCCCCACCATCCATCTCAAAGGTCTTCTTTTACGCTTCACCTCGTCCATCTCTATCAGTCTTTATCTATCACATTCGAGGGAAAAGTAAGAGTGTGATATTTTTCTGTCTTTTCTGCACAGCATAAAATTTGAAAGACGTATAATTTTCAATTACATGAATGCAGCAATGCGCAACGTAGAAAAAGATATTTGCATCTTACATGAAATTGATTTAATTTTGTTTATAAACAATATGACCACGAAGTTTTGCAGCTAAAACGGAGGGACAATAAAGCATTGGAAGAGGAGCATTACTTAACATAGAAACTAAGAAAGCAATTTATTCATAGCACCCGAAATATAACATAAAAAGCAGTTTTGCAACTGAAACAAAATTGGTGGTTGTTATTCTGAAACGAAACTGAGAGTTTCTGGAAACTTACATCCACCATACTGAGTGAAGGACAGAGTCTAAGGCAAATTACAGTACTAATACGGCAAATTAACTGACATAATTGTGTGAGGCTTGGAGCTGTACACATACGAGTAATTGGTAGATATGCTTATATCTGTGGTTTAGTTTCAACTCTGCCCGAATATAGGCAGTGTGTAGAATACATAAGAGTAATTGGTAGACATGCCTGTATCTGTGGTTTAATTTCAGTTCTAACCGAATCTGAACCCAGTGGGTTTCTTCATTTCGGGACATGTGAAGCTGATGACTCACGAGACAGCTGTCAACTTACAGTTCCCCCCTAATGCAGTATCAAAGAGGATGAATAATGTTCCTTTTTTCTGACAATGCAAGTAGATTAAAATTTAAATGACGAATGCAGGGCATGCGAAAATGTTGGAGCTGGAGATATCTGTCAACTCTCAGTCTTTTATCCTTTTTCATTCAAATAAAGGACCAAAGCGGTCGAATAAGATTCCTTTTCTGACAGTAGGCGTAGATAAATATATAAACAATAAATCGCTTCAAGTTTTTACAGTCATATCTATCCCAAATTGATAGGTAGAAAACTACGGTCTAGGAAATGGTGCGTGGCGTAGTATAGAGGAAATAATAGTATGAGAAGATTGCAAACGTAAACTCTATGATAAGTATTGGTTGTCTTGCTGTCTAATATACCTCTCCTTCTCTTGTGGCAAATATTCGCGGACATCCTTATTCTAACTAATACTTACAGCATTCTTTGAGCAATCATTCCTAAAAGATGCTTTTATTCATTCAACGACTTTCATCATTCAACAGTTGGCTAGGTACACTTTTTGCCAGCTACATACATAATAGTTTATTTTTTTCTGAAAAGTCTTTGGATGTTAATTTTGTTGTAGAAAAGCATATTATGGTTGACTAATTATTTACAGTTTCTTTGCAAAATGGAAGTATAAAGGTGGTACAAAGCTGGCAAAGTAAGAAAATTTTAAGAAATAACAACAGATCTTTACAAAAATTTTAAATAAGTAAAAAAATCCGAGAATCGTATCTCGGTAATAAAGTAAATGAATAAGGTTTATTGTTGCAAGATTAATGACCAAAAGTGATAAAATAAATGAATTTTTTTTCGAAAAAAAAAGCACATTGATAGTTACAAGCAAGATTAGTCTTGTTTCATCGTACAATACATATAGAACATTGAACTACCTTAATAACTACTATAATATCCGCACATATAGAACATGAACTACTTTAATATCCGTAAATAAACAAAGTATGGTTTTCTTTCTTCTTGGATGAACTTAAGTTCTGTCTTAATTCGTATAATACGTGAAGTATATTGAATTACCGTAAGTTTTCAACAATCGTTAAAGACAAAAGGAGATATTTAGCCGTTTTCCTAACACCATACTTCTGAAACTTTATCAGTTAGGTATATTACTGCTATTGATAAATAATTAAAATGAAATTAATTTTTGACTCAATGCGGAACCTGAAAAACATTTGCTCTGAAAGTAAAATAAAAAAAGGCTTATAATCTCAGAAACGACAAGAAAATCTTTGGATTGTTTTGAATTTTTCGAGCTTATGTAAATGGGATGTCGATTATGGAACGAATCTAGTATACCTTAGTCAAAAAATGTTGAAACTACTTTATCCCAGTAATCCGTAAGACTACGAATAAAGCAAATTAAAGCTTAAGTAACGGTTCAGATAAAAGTAAGAAGCATCCGAAATTTGATGCTGGTAAAAGGATTTGGGAAAATGCAAATTTCTTTCGGCCCAGACGACTGAAGCTTTAACTCCGTTCACCCACGAGATCCGTTGAAGAGGAAAATAAATCTCTGTGCATATTCACACACCAAAAACAAGGATTCGATTTGCGTTAGATTTCGGTGAATAATGCATGCATGAAACAAAAACTCTCGCAAAATTTAGAATAATCAATAACTACTTATACCACGTTTATATTATGCCGCGAGTTCAGACGAGATAAACTATTTTTTCAGAACTGGGAATAAGTAAAATATTTAGACGTCATTCCTCTAGAACAGGGGTTCCCAAACTTTTTTTCCCTCGCATACCCCCTGATTTATCTTTTTATTTTCGTGTACCTTCTACTGTCTTATCCAACCCCCATCCCCCAACCATCCGTCTATCCAAAGAAAATTTTATCAATAAAGTTTAACTTAAGAGTCTAATGACTCGAAATAATAACATTTGACGGACTTATTTTTGATTTTTTCCATTTTTGCAATAGTATTAGTTCAACGCCAAACAAATGAAAGCAGTATTGTAGTAATAATTTCGCATTAACTTATAAGGACAGCTAGAAATTCCGCCTTGTTATTTTCAACTATTTAAGTGGTATAGTTATTGAATAGTAAGTATTCACTTGAGGAAACAAAATTCTGTAGCATTTTTAATCCCTCAAGTTTTCTTGTTTCCGCCATTACCAAATTTGAGTTCGCGTACCCCCCAACTAGTCCTTCGCGTACCTCCAGGGGTACGCGTACCACAGGTTGGGAACCTCTGGTGTATCGTCGCTTAACAAGCAATTCCACCTACCTCATTTTTTTAAAATTTCATAGAGGAACAAATTAATCAATATTTCACAATCAATAAAGGATATTTCTGAAATTTTTCACATCTAGCAGGAACATGCGATCTCTTGTTCCTATCAGATGTTAAAAAATTCAGATATATTCGTTATAGGTTGAAAAAAATTGAGTATTTTCTTCCTCTATAAAATTTCAAAAAATTGAGATGGCGTTGATTGTTACGCGAATATATACAAGAGAGAGATGCCATGGAAAGAAAATAACTACTCAAATAAAAAATATGCTTCTCTATTCAGTTTTCATATTAAGCTTGGCATGAATTTAGCTTGTAATGACACTGATAATAGTTTTATAAATTAAATTGAATGGATAAAACTAAGGACAAGCACAGCCCTTCAATAGCCTATTGGGTTAAGGCATGGCATAGCTAAGGCACATGAGTCGGAGGAAGAAGATTGTGAGCTCTAATCTGCGGCTGGGATTTTATTAGTATTATTCAAAAACTAATGAAAATTAAACCTGGCTAATATGTTTAATCTATCATATTAGAATTTCGATGTGTGTGTTTTTTCTCTTTCTTTTGAAAATATGCTTTTTGATGTTCAGATCTACATTGTCCTTTGTTTGGGAAAATTTCGGGCTATGAGAAGCTATGTTTCGCGTAATGTTAGCTTCTTACAGAAAAAATTTCCCAATTATTGTTTTAAATCCATTTCAAATAGTTCTTAGCCCTTGAAAAAGTGGACTAGAATGAATTCCTTGTTTGTTTTTGGTTATTTGCGTTTAACTCTGAGTTTATTTTTATTTTTTTTTTGGCTTTCTTCTTTATTATCATGATTTCTATTGTTCTCTGTTTTTTTGTTTTGCTGTTGCAATTGCGGGCTTCTTAAACATTGTATTCATTTTTTGTAATTATTTCTAAATTTCACTCTATAAATTGTATTGTTTATAAATAAAAATATTTTTGGTTTTTATGTTATTCTAGTATTATTTTTAGTTAAAATTCTTTTTTAAATTTATTCTATTTTTTTCTGTTGACTGTTTTTAAGCTTTAAATTCAAAAATTAACTAATTGCTGGTTGTGGTCGGGTTAGCTCGCTGTTGGAGGTTTTTCCGGCCAGATGGGGACCAGTTACTACTAAGTCCTGAAAGAAGGCAACCAAAGGTTCCAATGTATTGAAGCTAAGACAGACTTCTACCTGAGGTGCTCCATTGTCGTGTTGATCAACAGAAGTTGTCCCACTTTTTTCTCTGTCTCTCTCACGAGTCCTTAACCTAGACGACTTTTCTCTCTGTCTCTCTCATGAGTCCTTAACCTAGACGACTTTTCTCTCTGTCTCTCTGATGAGTCCTTAACCTAGACGACTTTTCTCTCTCTAATGAGTCCTTAAAGTTAAATGACGTCAAAATGATGCACTGACAAGAATGGTGCCCGAAAGGTAACATGCTTTTGCAAAGGGCTAAATTTGGTAAATTGAATACGTTCTTCAGGAAAAATTCCTGCTTTACAGTTTTGCGACAAGATGGATGCTTGGATTTCCACTGTTGCAAGACAACTGCGGACCAATCTGGCATATTTGTACGAGTTGGAAAGAAAGTCTTAAATGAAATTCTAAATTAAGTCAATCCTTTGCCCTAAGGGATACAAATTTCTCATGTGTTTAAATTGATAATGTTTTCTTTCCTGTTTAGAAGATTGGTTCAATCACATAAATATAATATTTGGAATTTTTATATCTGTGGTTTAAACAAGTCCCATTCATTATCATCAACAACAAAATTAATGTCTTTAAAAGCCAAAAACATTTCGTTTTCAAAGACATATCTAAGAAAAGCCACCGCTTGCATAGGAGTTAGGGACATAAATTTTTATAGTGTTGATATAAAAACACAAAAAAATGAAATGAAAATAATTAAGTTAAATCGTAAAAAAATGCCAAATTATAGTTCGAAAATAGATATGGTTCCGAATAATTTTCGTCTTTGTGTTAACTATAATAAATTAGTTTGTGCTACACTGAATTGGTTTATGCTTCAGTAAAGCAAATACATAGTTCACATGTGTTAAACTTAGAAAAGTAATTAAATTAGTTTGAGAAGGATTTTTTTTTAAATTCCCACAACTGAAAAATTAAAGTGAATTATAATTCATGATTTCAATAGCTATTTTCAAATAACAGTTCGAGCCAGATCTGACTAATTTTCAAATTATTTCATCATAGTTTCAATCTTCTGGATCTTAGAACGTCCTTTTATATATATATATAAAAAACAGTTCTAAAAATGTCGAGATAGTTTTAAACAATAATTCAGTACACATACATCTGATGAATTTTCATATTGTTTCATCATAGTTTGTAGAATTCTTGAAACATATAATTTTCTAGCAATGATTCCTAGTCGGAATAGTTACAATGTATTCCTAGTATACTTTTTCATACAGGAAAAACATTTCTGAAAAAGACGAACAGTAGCAATTTAAAGCGAAAATTTTGTGCCACATTAGGAGATTAGAAAGGCTTTTTAGTTTTTTTCGCAAATGGCTGTCTTTCAACAGACTGCGGAAATCTTAATAAATTAGTTTGTGCTACACTGAATTGGTTTATCCTTCAGTAAAGCAAATACATACTTCACATGTGTTAAACTTAGAAAAGTAGTTAAATTATTTTGAAAAAGATTTTTTTCAATTCCCGCAACTGAAAAATTAAAGTGAATTATAATTCATGATTTCAATAGCTATTTTCAAATAACAGTTCGAGCCAGATCTGACTAATTTTCAAATTATTTCATCATAGTTTCAATCTTCTGGATCCTAGAATGTCCTTTTATATGTATGAAAAAACAGTTCTAAAAATATCGAGATAGTTTTAAACAATAATTCAGTACACATACATCTGATAAATTTTCAAATTGTTTCATCATAGTTTGTAGAATTCTTGAAACGTATAATTTTCTAGCAATGATTCCTCGTCGGAATAGTTACAATGTATTCCTAGTATATTTTTTCATATAGGGAAAAACATTTCCAAAAAAGACGAACATTAGCAATTTAAAGCGAAAATTTTGTGCCACATTAGGAGGTTAGAAAGGCCTTTCCGTTTTTTTCGCAAATGGCTGCCTTTCAACAGACTGCGGAAATCTTTCTCGCAATATCACGACTGCATTAAAGGCAATTATTATTCATTCATTATGTAGAAAAGAAAAGTTTCATTTGAGCGACGAAGGACAGGCTGAACGCATCGTTTAATTAAAGCGAAGGAATTCAATTAATTTTTTTGTCTTGTTGTTATTAATGGAGCTTACTCATACGTTTCATTTTCTTTTCAAAGGATGATAATTATGATTGGGATGACTGTTTCCACAAGGTAAGGTACGACAGAATGGAATAGTTTCTGTAATAAAATTATGGCTATTTTAATTAAAGTAATAGCAATCCATCGTTTTGTGATTGAAGTCCATTAAAATTAATACCTGAAACAGATGTACATTCACTGTATTATTTAGCGTTAACATTTCTGAGGAATTTAACGCATTTAGCCAAGAGCTAGAGGGGAACAACAAAGTGATAGCTATTTCACTTGTTATTTTTATTTAATCTTGAAGTAGAAATTTTATTTGTGTTCTTTTGAACTTGCATTGTTTTCAAATCATAACATTAAGCTTTGAAGCGCTTTTAGTTTACTCAGAAAAAACATTTCTGTATAAGCCGAGAAACAGTAGATGATAATTCCTCGCCATCTGAAAATTCTTGGACTCATTCAGTTTTCGAGATTATGAAAAAGTGTTTTAAATTTGGAAAATGAGGCGGTCATATGTTTCTTAGTAATTTTTTTATTATATTCTCTCCATATCTCATCAATAAAATTTTCATACATATCATGAAAATCTAATTGATAATATTCAATAATTATAATAAATACTTACATTATTAAGATAAATTTCAGCGCCAATTTTTTGGCTATTCAAAACCATTATTTCACGCTTTTGAAAGCTTAAACGCTTCAAAGTTTAAATAACCCAACTAAACATTTTGAAATTATCTTTATAGAAATACGAAAAAACCCCTCCATTAACCATAAAAAATAGCGCTTACATAGGAACTTGAATCTGATACATAGAGAATAGATGGATACATAGAGATAGATAGATGAGAATAGATGGATTTGCACAAAGAAATTTAACCAGGAGCGGCACAATGACTCATAATTTGTATCACCTATATTTTCATCTTTTAAAATTAATTTCGGCCGTTTAGTAGTTAATTAACAATAAATATTACATCTTTGATTCGAAGTAAGAAGTTTTTTATCAAGAAATTTAAAAGAAACAATTACTGTTTTAAATGAATTAATTTTATCAAAAGATTTAAATTTAAAACTTATGTTTGAAATATTTCCTCATGTTTATTACACTCATTTGCATTAACTAATACAACTACAGTTGAAAATAAGAAATCGTGTAGTGTGTTAAAAGACATTGGAACTTTCAGTATATTGAGCACTTAATAAAAAATATGTATTCAAAAGCACGTTGTTTTATATTTATATACATCTCTACCCTTTGCCTTTAAATACTCTGTAAATGTTACACTTTTCTTACTTCTTTTCCTTCTTGAAAATTAGTTAAAATTTTAATATAATAACAATACTTGAAAACTCGAATCCTGCAACACACTTCACTGAACGAATCTCGTTCCAGAATTCAGTAGTTTTTAATTCCAGAAGAAATCTGGAAAAATCCTTACACCTTGTCTTTAAGTCCATTAAAAATGCAAAACAGTTCCCTAAACCATTTGACACGGCTGGAGGCGAAATCAACTTCTTTGAGTGCTTCCCGTGACAAGTAATATTCAAAGCTTTTCAGAGCACTGAGCACATCCCTTTCAAGTGTGACATTGTATTTGGAAATGTCTTTATTTGAAAGCCAGCGAAATACTTCAGCAGCTTTAAATGCGAAGAGCTTTTCAAAACACGGCCGCCTCAAGTGCAACCCCAAATCCTTTCAGATGCCTCAAGTACTTTTTGGGCACAGAATAGGTAGCAAGGCAGCAGAAACAGCTTTACATTTCACGAAACATCTGTGGACTGTTTTGAAACTTTCTAATCTGGTTAGGTATTCACTACTTTCTAGAGAACCTAACTCGAGTGTCTCGGTCGGTACATATAATTTGAAATATCACCAGCTGACATGAAGAAAATTAGTTAATTTGTTTAGGAAGGTAAGCTTTGATGATTTTCTATGGATAAGTGTAAATAATCTGGAAATAGATTTAGAAATCAGTAATCAAGTTTCCATTCGTTCGTGTAATTGAATCTTGCTGAATATTTTTGAACTTGAGCGGATATAATAGTTCTTAATTAATCACGTGACTTGTTGCTTACACGGTACATTTAAGTGCTCAAAATAAGCTTGAAGGAAATTTTCTGTTTAATAATTTATTTATTTCTAATTAATAAGGAGTAACTCAGCTTGGATAATTTCTCACCAAAATTGGGAAGAAGGATAGTCAATAAGGAAATTTAAATAGGGTTTGAATGATATTGCAAGTTAGTTGAAGGAAGACGTTCAATGAATAAAAATTCGATTTGTTCACGGTGTAATAGAAATGCTTCGATCTAATGCAAAAAGGGAAAGTAAATGAAAAATGAAAAGTATTTTGACTTGTTTTCTAGGATGGCTATAGCAGCTACTAATGCAGTGATTCATTTCTAAAAACTGAAATTGATAAATAAATCATCAGGTTTTGTCTGAAGCACAAGAAATTGCGAGGAAGTTTTGAAATTTTAATTTTAATAAACTAGGATTTCTGTCGAATGTTAAAAGAAAATCAAACAAATTTTATCTTCAGAAATGTATACTGCAAAAGAAATTATTTTTTTTACAGTTTTATATAAATAGTGTTGTTAAAGGTGTCAGGCTCAAAATATATCTTAAACAAACTTAAATAAAAAAAGTCAGTAGGTGAATTCTGGAAATGCTCATTATTACACATGAAAAACAAACATTATTACCATCGTAAAATAACAATCAAAATTTATTTTAGCAATTGGTAAAAATCATAATTTTGGAACAACTCTATAGCTGTTAGAATCCATCTTTTCCTATTAAATATAAAGTTGGTGAAGTATTTTTAGTATTATAAAGGACTGTATAAACTGAAAACAGTAGGGATTTGAATACAGAAATGTCCTCTAAATAGTTTGTAGTTTTGAAGTATCATATTTCTATCAGAAAACTTAAGATTAGTTTGAAATTGTATGCAAAGAAGGAAGAAAACCAACAAAATATTTTAAACAATAAATAAATATCAATTCTAATGTTAAATCAGCGGAAAATTTAACAAAAAGAAAGAACTATAAAATGCATAATGGAATAAGAATTCATTACAGCTACAAAATGTTTTTTGAAAATAATGTAAATTTTCATTTTAAACAAAAAATGAAAGTACGTTTCTTTATCAACATAACACTACTCTATGCCCCTGCAACTATAAACTTTAAGGTTATTTAAGCAATATCGTGGACATGAAGTGGAAGAAAAATCACACCACGAGAGAGGGTGATCTCTCTTAGATCTTACTAAATTCCTACCACTGCTGCCAAATTAGTATAAGCTACAAGCTTACATATGTTATCAGGAGCGAGTCCATTAGGCTGAACTGCTGCTATTATGCATTACATTACTAAATTTTTTGATATAACAGAGGATGTTGATTAATGAAACTATGATGAAATACAAAAGTAAACTATTGCACATCAAATAACCAGTCACAAGTAATAATTACATGAAAAGGAAAACTGTAAGAAGAGAAAATAATCCATTTACAATACAAATCATAAAAGTGAGAAAAATATAAAGACGCAATTAGAGCTTTAAACTTTTTGTGTCCAGGGCGCTCAGTCTGACCTATATCATCCTAGTAAACTATGATGTGGATCAGGATTATTGACGTGGCTGATTAGCTAACGATACACTTTCGAGCCAAATGAGAAAGAAGTGAATTGTCTGTTTAGGAATGTGTTACTAAAACTCAAATCTAAAAATGAAAATGTAGAGAAAAAGAAATAAATAATAAAAATAATAAAGAATAAATTAATACAGTCATAAAAAATAAAATGAAATGAAAAATATACACATATACAAAGAAATAGAACACACAGAGTTTGAAAAGTTCGATTTTGAAGAAGAGTTAGTTGGTGGTAGCTCTATTTGAAGAAGGTGAATTGCAGTTAATCTTGGAATATAGCCTTTTAAGAAATACTAAAAGCAGTTATTTATTCATTAGCGGATGATGGGTTGAAGAGGAGGTGATTATGAAGGTTGATTTGGTGAAACAAGGCTGCTCTTTATTCATTCCAGCTCCAAAGATTGAGGATGGTGTATTGAGGAAGAGATGAAGATGTAAGGCTGATTTTAATTTCCCTCATCGCAAGAGGAAGATCGGTTACAAAAGTTGCTATTTTTGAAAAGACTGGCCGAAATTTTGGGACAAGGCCGCAAGCATAGCACTACTATGAGAGAAGACTATTTTAGAAAGTTAAAAGAATTAATTGGGGTCTGAATGGAAAATACTGGTTTTACTTTGGAATAGGTGAAGCATATTGTAGATCTTTCTTCTTGACGTTGAATTGCTGGCTGCTCTGTAGAACCAGACTGGCTGTTGCTGTTGGCTGGGTGGTACCATACAGTATGAGGCCGTGAATAGGTATTCCGCGGCATAATGGATTCAGGTGTCTATTCCCTCACAAGGACAGTATCGGTTTTCAGCAAGGTTGAATTTTTGGAAATGCGATGGGAAAGACCCATATCCTGTGTATAACAAAACTTTATTGCGTGTCCAGTTGATTGGTTGCAAGTTAACTTTGGGAATGATGTTAGAAATGAACCTCTTAGTATCTCCATCATCCCAAACCATTAGCCAGGTGGTCATCATATTCTGACGAAGGAATGTTTTGAAGAAAAATTTTTTCAACTCGAGTGGTGTTTCGGGAAGGTTTTCAGTTTCTGCTGCCTCCTAAGCCAGTCTTCGTTCCCGATGTAACCAACAGAGACTTTGATACACGTCACTCTGATGTGAGTATGAAGATGGACTAACTTATATATTTTACGGGCTATTGTATTGCGGCTCTTTGGTTTGGCTGCAGATTGGATGTTGGCTTGATTGTCTACTAGAATAATAGGGCTACGGCATGTTCCACTGCTTTTAGTAGTGCCAAGATTTCTGCCTGGAAGACTGCATTTCTTAAAGAGAGCCTGGTAGATCATCTATGGGAAATGTTGATGTCGGTCATAACATAGAAGGCTGCTTCCACTATCTCCTCTGTTTTCGACCCATCGGTGTAAATTCTAAATTAATTGTTGATGCTGCCACGTCTTCCAGGCATATTTGAGTTGGACTTAGATTTCTGATGGGTGTGCTGACCACCCAGTAGCTTTTCCTACAATTTGACGTCGATTGATATCCATGCATAACCCACGCCGACCGACTCACCCAAAAGTTTTAGAGTCGGAAAGGATCGACGGGAAGTAGTCAGACAAGTAAGGAATTAAAAAAGTTACAATTAACAGACCTATCTATTTGGTAGGTATGAATTACAAAGCTACGTGCAAATAGAAAAAATACAACCAACGACACACACAAATACAAACAAAAACATACAGAAAACATACACAAATATAAACAAAAACACACAGCACAAAAATACCAACGGGTGCTACAAAACAAAACCAACGTAGTAAAACCCAAGAAACAAAAAGGATAGTAAAAAAACAAAAACTCATTCAAAGGATTAGTTACATAACAATAAATATTTTGAGTGCCGTAAATTAATATAGAGAATTTAAATACAATTGTGATCACTAACGCTGCAAATCATCACAAATTTTCCTAGAAATTTCAAATATTGACTTCAACGTGTTTAAAAATAGATAGTTTTTACAAAGTTTTCTAGTCCAGTGAGTCCGAGCAGCACCTGTTGGTAGTAATAAATGATAGTCCTTAGCATGCATACATGAAATCAAGTAATGGTCAACATCTCCATACTCACCATACAAAAAATCAGGATTATTCGAAATCTTGAACCTGCACAAATATGAAGGAAAAGGTCCATGGTTGGTAAGGAGATAAATGACATATTTGTTGCTAATCAATAAGCACAGATTTGCTAACGGAATAATTTCTTTTGTTCGTAAACCAGTGGTGGAGTTTTTCTAGTACGAATTCCACTCATTCCTAAGCCTTACAAACTCTTAATTAATTACAAACTCTTCCTTGCAAACTCTTGTTACATAAGAATAAGGAGCAGTTATAGACAATATCGGCCCCACAAGAAGAAGCAATTTTCGCAAAGTGATCAGCCAGCTCATTGCCCGGGTTACCGGTATGAGCTTTCACCCAGAAAATGCTGACTAGATTCTTAGCATTGTACGGATTATCCTTAACTGATAATACAAAATTAGATTTAATTTTGGGGCTTCTAATCACTTCAATAGAGGACTTGCTATCAGAAAACACTTTGATCTTAACATTTCTTTCCAAGGCCCAACCAGCAACAAAATTAAATGCCGCCAGTTCAGACTGGAAAACAGAGTTAAAAGAATTCATTTTAAAGCAAAAAACAGTTAATAGTGAATTTCTTTCAAAAGTGCCCTCCGAGAATCCAACATTGTCACCAATCCTGGACCCGTCGGTGTACACCTCATAATCATATTCAGTAAAGTCCTCACAAATTATGATTTTTCTATCCGAAAAAATATACTTTATATCTCTATAAAAATTTAAGGAAATTGGATCAATCAGTTCCCTAAACTTATCCGATCTAAGTTTCCAAATATTAAACCTAATAAATAGTGATTTGGTAACTAAATGAAGTGGAGGAATACCTAAAAGTATATTTAAAGAATTTGTTGGAGTAGTTCTTTGAATGGAGTGTTCAAAGGGGCAATTGGCAATCTGGGCATTAGTTAAGGCCCCACCCCAAACAGCAGCGCCGTAAGGGGGGGGGGGCTTTTCAACTACTGTCAAATACCAAAATTTTAATAGAGAGGAAGAAAAACTACAATTTGAGGCAATTAATCCATTAACATTTGAATACAAATTTTAAGCTTTCCTATACAAACCAAAAATATGAGGATTCCAAGATAGTTTATTATAAAAAATTAAACCCAAATATTTTAGGGTTTTAATAATTTTGACTGATCTGCCATTTAATTTAAAACTTGGGTTACTATTAAAAACAGTAGTATTATGCTTTAACAATGAACGAGAACTAAATGATCTGAAAACCAACACTTGGCACTTGTCGATAGAGATGCCTAATTTTAAAATATTTAATGCCTGAGAAATCAAGTCTAATGCATTTAGGGTTTCTGATTTCCCCTGTCTTTTTTCCTTCAAGGGAATTTCCGGGGAATCCCGGGAACACAACAGTCATTCCCGGGAATGCATCAAAATTTGAAAAAATCTAAAAATTAGTTATTTATAATTGATATCAAAAATAATTACAAAAAATAAGGATACTCATAAATTCCAAAATTTAGTATCCTTTATATATTGAGCTACAAAACACAACTAAAATATATTAATTATTCATTTTTAAAGCATGATTTAAGTAAACATAAGAAATCTATGCTTTTATCATTAATCTTAGTTTTTAACTTTGTTATGACAAACCTTGCAGCAGAAATACCCTCTCAGCTTCAGCTGAAGTTGGAGGAATTATTTTCAAAGCATCGCCAGTTTCATGATAGATTTTCTGTTGAGTCAAATAGCTGCAATTCTTGCTTCACTACCTTGTTCAAGTTAAAACTCTTGCTAGTTGAACAAAGTAGGACTTTTATCCCTTTTCTAATTTCTCTTCCAAAATTTCCGTGCGTTCTTCTTCTGAGTGGGAAGAGTTGCACAGTGATTCGCCTTCCTCGCAAAAAAGCCTTGCCATCATTATTTTATCTTGTTGAATCAAAGAGTTTTTATTTGGTGAACGTGAAAGATTAACAGTAACTGAAGCAGCATCATACTTTCTCCCAAAATTTAGATATTGTATTAATCCAAGTAAACTAATATTGCGTTCCTCACTAATTCATTGGACCAGAGAACATTTGATATTCTTAGCGAATTCTGAGTTTTGTTTGTTCAACTCTCCAATAATGAAAGGAAATACTCCTTCAACAGCTAGCAAAATCGCGTTTCGACTGCATAGTTTTTTAGGCCAGTTTTTCTGGCTTCCAACCTCCTACAATTGCAGTCAGAGTTTCAAATTCTACATTAGCCAAAATTTGTTGTTCTTTAATATCAATTAATGCTTTTGAAAATTTCTCTAAAAATCTTTCAAGCATTGCCAACAAACTATTCCAGCGCGTTTTGGCATCTAAACAAACCATCTTTTCACAGCCAAACTCTGCTTTAGCCTAATTTTGTAAAATATCATACTTGAGAGTGATTTTCTGAATAATTTTAAGATTTTTTGTTCCCGGGAATTCCCGTGAACCAAGTATAATTCCCGGGAATAAAAAAATATGAAAATGTTACGATTTCACAGGAACCCGGATTCCTGGGCTCCCGGAAAAAAACCCTAAATGAATTGTTAGTGTTAGTTTCTAAAATTTTCCAAGTTCGACCAAAAGTGACAAGGGTCAGGTCGTCAGCAAATGCCTGACGATAATATAAGTCATTATTTAAATGTAAAATATGATCAGAATAAAAATTCCAAGAAAGGGGGCCAGGACAGAACATTAGGGACACCCTTAAAAAATCTTATTTTTAACATATAAATTACAATAATTGAAAACAACACTTCAATTAATTAAATAATAAAAAGACAAAATTTCTGTATGCAAAAGGAACAGTAAATTTATCACACAAGCCAAAGAGAACATTCCAATTCCAATTCATCTTATCAAAGGCGGCCTTGATGCCAATTGACACCAATGCCGCATGTAAATCATTAGTAAGAGAAGAAATCTTAGACAAAATTCTGTAACTGCAAGTTCACAGCATCTATTTTCCCGGAACCCATATTGATTAACATGAATTATGTTATTGGAGCAAAACCAACTCTGCAATTTAATTAGGAACAATCGGTCCAAAATTTTCCCTAAACATAGCAGCAAACTAATGGGTCTATAAGACCCGACCAAACTTGGATCTTTCCCTGCCTTTTGCAGGAAGAAGACCTTTGCATTTTTTAAGTCTTCAGGAAAATAAGAATATCTAAAACAAGTATTAAAAATATTTAACAATAAAGATTTATACACATCATAAATAGCGTTCTACATTTTGTAGTCCAGACGGTCCAAACCAGGGGCCTTTCCACTTTTTAAGCAATTTAATACAATTTTTAAATCTTCCTAGAACAACGGGTGTAAGGAATCATTATCAGAAACATAAAAATTTGTCTAAAAATTATCATTATTTGGAAAAAAGTTATAAAGTAAGGTTTCAACTCTTAACTCAAGTGGAGGATTAACAACATTGTCGATTTTAAAATCCAGATTATTTACCTTTTCACATTTTTTAAATGCGAACTTAAAAATAGCTCTAAATTTTTCGTTATGTTTAATACAGAAGTTCCTCCAAGCTAAACTCCTAAAGTATAATAACCTATGCTTGAAAATAGCTCTTTCTTTTCTATAAAGAGAGCCCACATCCTGGACCATCTACAACAGTTTTCCTCAAAATATCGTATTTCTTATACAAAGCTGTTACTTTGTTCCTTAAAGTTCTAAGTGCAGGGTTCCAGAAAGAAACCTTTCTCGGAAACCTACCTTTAACCTTCTTACGATATGATTTATATACACATTCCGAAACACTATCAACAAAAAAAACTGAAAAACAAATCCAAAGAAATAAGGTCTTTCACATTTTCAAGTTTATTGTGCAAATCTGGAAGCAACTTTTGTAAACTTTTAACAAATTTATGTGTTATAAATGGTCTGAAAATAAAAATCCATGATGTTAGGAACATGAATGACACTTGTAGGAGGAGGAAGTCTTAGTCTGCATCGTGCTGTGCCACGTCCTTCTCTCTGTAATTATAGATGTTCGGAAAGGATACCTAGGATAACCTACAGAGTTGCCATGGAGATCGTCCTGTAGACACCTGAGATTACCAGGATGCTGAATTATTGAAAGTTTTCTTTTTAGAACGAGTGGTGGAAAACAAATCGGGTGACTGTGATTCTGGACACCAGGCGACCGATTTGTGCCCCAGTACTCGTTCTATTACTGTTTTAATAGGCCCTTCAATGTCTCGGGAAAATTTCTTCGGATTTCCAAGCTAATTTTAGGAGGTTTTGATAAAGTTCCATAGCTTTGATAGATTCTGCTTTAAAGCGGATGTACCCATTCATGTTTTCATCTGTATCTATTCCGAGATATGTATGATATATTTCTCGGAAACCTACCTTTAACCTTCTTACGATATGATTTGTATGCACATTCAGAAACACTATCAACAAAAAATTTGAAAAACAAATCCAAAGAAGCGCGGTCTTTTACATTTTCAAGTTTATTGTGCAAATCTGGAAGCAACTTTTGTAAATTTTTAACAAATTTATGTGTTATAAGTGGTCTGAAAATAAAAATCCATGATGTTAGGGGCATGAATGACACTTGTAGGAGGAGGAAGTCTTAGTCTGTATCGTGCTGTGCCACGTCCTTCTCTTTGTAATTATAGATGTAGGGAAAGGATACCCGAATAACCTACAGAGTTGCCATGGAGATCGTCCTGTAGACACCTGAGATTACCAGGATGGTGAATTATTGAAAGTTTTCTTTTTAGAACGAGTGATGGGGAACAAATCAGGTGACTGTGGTTCTAGAGACCAGGCGACTGATTTGTGCCCCAGTACTCGTTCTATTACTGTTTTAATAGGCCCTTCGATGTCTCGGGGAAATTTCTTCGGATTACCAAGCTAATTTTAGGAGGTTTTGATAAAGTTCCATGGCTTTGACAGATTGTACTTTAAGGCGGATGTACCAATTCATTTTTTTCATCTGTATATATTCCGAGATATTTTATTGCATGGGTTCTTTCAATTCTTTCACCTTGCCAGCGAATGGTGGGTTCCCTAACTAGCTTGCTGTATAGGATACAGTTGGTTTTATCAGCTGGTGTTTGAAGTTGGTTTTTGCTTTTTTTTATTGCCCATGCCAACCCTGCTTGCTCAAAGGGTGTAACGCATGTTACGAGTCAGCGGTAAGAAAAATTCAATACAAATATTAAAGTAATACAATACAAAATAATAGAAAAGAATATAATACAAAAAATTAGGTAATACAATACAAAACAATATAAGTAATATAATAAAATACAAACATCTAACATAATAAGTAATTACAAACATCAATAATAAATAAATGCAAATAAGCGTAATAAATAAAGAAACATACATAAAATAAACAAGAAATGAAAAATTTATATAATATAATAAATAGTATATAAATTGTAAAAAAACCCCAAGTCTGAGATATAATTTAAAGAAGAAAAACAGGAAAAAAATCTGAAAAAAAAAACCAAATCAGTTTCTATAAAATAATTTAGAGGAAAAAAAACGATACAAAAAACCGAATTCTGTATCACAATTTAGTAGAGGAAAAAGATAGTCAGATTTGCCCATAATACACTTGGGAAAGTCAATTGCATATGTTATCATTTATAAGGAATATCTCCCGAATTTTAAAAGTTGCATTTTTGTTAAAGAGTAAAGATTTAAACCACTCTCTTTTTAAATTATTTGATGGTTTTTTAAGATGATACCTTTCTGTGTGGATGCAATCAAAAACAAAAACATTGGTTTTTGCTTGCCCATGTGGAGACTTTAGCTATTGACTGGTTAATTTGTGTCTCTAGTTGGGGCATGGGAGACCAGAACAAAGTCATTTGTGAAGATCTGAGTGTTGGTGTTAATTGGCCAGTTTTCTTGAAGTATTTCAATGGCTGTGCCACTGCAAGAGCCTTGTGAGAAGCTTTGTTTCTGATTCCTGATCGTTAGTCCTTCAATGGTATTTAGCCTGTTCCGGAGTAGATTTTTAAAGACATTAACTATGTTTGTTGGGCATTTACGATTGTCAAGGTAAGATTCTATGGCGTTGTACTGAATACTTTCGAAGGCACCCTTAATGTCGATTTTATTGTGGACAGGGTTCATAAATTGAATGAAAAGCATTTTAAACATTACGTCCGTGTTAACTGATAGCAAGTTGTTCGGAAATGAAACGACAAAAATATTTGGAATGAAATAATTATATAATTTCCAAATACATGTCATCCTTGTATACACGTCTCCTCTGTAACACCGTTTCGTTCTAACACTGTCCGAGAATTGGATAAAACTTTAATTCAACATGAGATTTTAAAGCTCGATTTTACTCTAACGCGATTTGAAAATTAGGAAAATCACCGAAGAATACAGAGAACAATAAATCAAAATTTCCATTCGATCGTGGATATCGCATCAGTTTTGAGAGCAGAACGTTCAAATTTATTATAATTTTCAATCCATCCTTAACTGTGTCTGGCGAATGAGCTTCATAAGTATTTAGCTCCATATAACGAAATTTAAAAGATCTCTCAGCTAAAAGCAAGCAATCGAAAATAACATATAAGCCAGGATAACACTTAAGAAATATCAGAGGATGAATATATCTTGCGAAAAAGAAAACGCTATCGATCAGTGGATTCAACAACAAATATATCTCCCCAATTTAATTTTGAAATCCATTGCACGTCTTGTAGGATGAAAATGAACGTGACAACGCAGCACGGTATAAATCAAAGTACAATTAGATTATATGCGCAGTTACGTTTGTCATGTGACCGTAATGTTACTTGATCTGATTCCATTTTGTTTTGTCGTGGTAAAGAAGAAAACATTATTCAATACAAATTAATAAACCATAATTTTTATTGAAAAATGCTTCACTTCAGATATTTATCTCAATTATTAAAATATAACAGCTTATCGTACTACTTTTCTGTTTCGTATAAGTCAGCAATTTTTAAGACCCTAACAGTGTTCTACTTTGGGGGGGACCTGTAGAATTTTTTGTATAACGACAGCTATAGAATATATCTGCCAACATTTTTCAAGTAAGAATTACTGAGTAAGGGCAAAGAAAAGTAAATTAAGGCTTAATTTGAAAAATTCTAATAAATGCTTATTTTTGAATTTTAACGAAGCCAAAGATACAACTACTTTAAATAAATTTATGATACAGAAGATAATAACTCCAAATCTATAGCGGAAGGATTAAAAATTAAAATGTTAAAGCTTTATCAAGAAGCAACACATTGGATTGTGCTCTAGGCAAGAGAATTACGGATAATATACCGAGTTCAACTGGGCATTTCGGGCTAGAAAAGCTCCATCTGGCACAGGCTATAGACGGGCACAAGTGGTATTAATTGCTTAAACTATTTCAGTAATTTATCAAGCGCGTTCGAGAAAGAATAATCGATAATGGCTCAGAGTGCAGTCAGTTCTTTGAGTTATTGCAATAGAAAATGTCAATTTAGAAGAGCCATGTATTGAACAACTTTCTAAATATATTACACATTCTGTTAGTTTCATAAAGCAATTATTTCAGATGAATGTAGTTTCCTAACGACACATTGATTTAACTCTTTGCTCAGAGTATTTGAGATATTGTTTATAGATATCATTTGATAGAAATGGTAAGCAGAGTGATAC
>BGPR01000492.1:550171-568241 GCA_013235015.1 Araneus ventricosus
ATAGAAAATTCCACTAGAGGATAAAAGCGTCCTTCATTTAACATTGGCGTACTCATATATTTTATGTAAATCTATGTATATTATTGTTCTCAAAATTTTGTGTTAAGAAGGAACTTCTATGTTGTCAATATCTTAATTGCTCAATCGGTTTGTTTGGCAGACTTTTATTTAACGTATGGGTATTGTTACTCTATTAATGCGTATGTTCCCGCTATTCACCAAAAGGACAGAAAATTCCACTAGAGGATAAAAGCGCCCTTCATTTAATTAATATTGGTGTACTCATATATTTTATTAAATCTATCTATTTTATTGTCCTCAAAATTTGTGTTAAAAAAAGAGCTACTATGTTGTTAATATCTCAATTGGTTGGTTTGAGGAACTTTCACTTAACCCATGAAAGTAGTTTTTCTCCTGATGCATGTGCTCCCACCATTCTCCAAAGGTATAGAAAATGCGGCTAGAGGATAAAAGCGCCCTTCATTTGACAACGCTGTGTTTTCTATAAAGCTATGTTATTATCAAATATTCCATTTTGTCAATTGTCTATATTTGAATTGGTTCCTTGGTTTCTTGACGAGAAACAATTCGGCTGCGCTACGCCGAACATGAAGTTAGAGGGAAAAGACGCACGTAATTGCAAAAAAAGAAAATTATGACACGATCAAAACAAAAAAAAATTAAAAGCAAGAACTGAAATAGGTTTAATAAACAATATTTAAAATCAGGACATTATAGACTCAGTCTAAAAGCTACTATACTAAATAATATAAAATCGAATTAAAAAGCCTCATTTTTCAAGTATTTATGAACTGGAGATTACAAAGCAAAATATGTATCGTTAGCCCCTTCGTACACAATAACATTTCTGACTCGTTAATCGAATTATACAGGGTATCCACTTAAATAATGGCCACCCCTTTAACTTCAGAACCATGATAGTTATAGTCATGAAAGTAGTGTCTAGGTATAGTAAAATGTCTATGCGCTAAGCTATGAGACATCTTACAGCGCAACCTGGTGACAAAATCTGGAGTTATAAAAATTGTTTTGTTGTTGTTTCTTTTCATTTTCAAAAATTTTTTAAAGATTTTTTTCCTGTCTCTATTTTCTAAATTGTATCTCGAACTTCGTTTTTTTAAGGGCACTTCTTTTCTCTTTTTAAAAATGTTATTTACTTTTTGTTAGATTTTATTAATTTTTAATTTGTTTCTTATTTTATGTATGTTTCTTTATTTATTATATCTATTTGTACCTATTTATTAATTATGTTTGTAATTATTTATTATGTTTGTTGTTTGTATCTTATTGTATTTATATTAATATTTGTATTTTGTAGTGTATTACTCATGTTGCATTATTTTACTAATATTGTTTTGTATTGTATTACTATTTTTTGTATTATATTGTATACTTCTATTACATTGTATTGTATTGTACTACGCTAATATTTGTATCGAAATTTTTCTTCCCGCCGACTCGTGATATGCTCTATACCCTTTGGTTAAGCAGGGTCAGTTTGGATAATAAAATAATAAAAAAAAACCTCCGGAGTTAGGGTTGCTATCTCAAAAATGGTACAAAATAGGGTAAAAATGTCAATTATGAAGTTGTAGAGCGTAATCGATTTAGTACAAAATGACGCCTTGTGCACATTAATAATAAGAACAGAACGCTTGAAATGCACACTTGATTCTTTGCGATTTCCGAAACTGTGACGTAACAAGTTGGTTGAAAAAAGAGAAAAAACAATTAGTAATCACAAGATACCTTTATTTTCGGTGTTCAAAGTGCTCACCATCATCTCAACTACACATTTGAGACCTTGTTTGAATTTCATTTTGCACCCGTTTTAGCCTTTAGTTGGTACGCTAGAACAAGCAACAGTAATACGTCAAGTCCTATAATGTTGACGAAAAGGTCGCATCCACCTGCGTGAGCATAATGGGGTCGGTTTTTTGTCCGATAAATAACATTTTCTCCCTTTCTCCATGTCTTGTGACATCACGACTTCGGAAATTTCTAACAAACAAATGTGCATTTTAAGAGTTCTGTTCTTCGTATTAATGTGCACAAGGTGTCTTTTTGTACTAAAGCGATAACGCTCTATAACTTTGTAATTGACATTTACTTCCTATTTTGTACCGTTTTCGAGATAGGAAGGATAACTCTGGAGTTTACCACCAGGTGGAGCTGTAAGTGATCTCATCGTACCGCATAGAAGATTTAATATAACTAGATACTATTTGCATGACTATTGATGTCGTCGATCTGAAGTTAATATGGAACGGCCCTTATTTAATTGGGCGCCCTGTAGAATTTTTATCATTTAAATCTGTTATTCAGCCAAAGAAGTAATTAATGCCAAACGCAAAAATTGTTTAGACACGCTTAAGTATCTCCGCAGTCCTTGACGTTCTTATATGGATTGAAATAACATTAAATATCCCAAACAGGATGTGTCACCCAATAAGGTGGTTAAATAAATTTGTAGGTCAAGGTGTTAAAGATAATTTGCCAATGCCTCAAAAACAAATTGAATTACACAGTATACTTTGCTTCGATCAAATTTCAAAGAACTCATGCTGGTTCATAAAATAAATGGTTTTACATATATTTCTATTTATGTTTTGGTAACTAGGTTAAAAACAAAAATTCACATAGTATTTTAAATTAAAATAAGACTTTACAGCATATTTTTGCGTATAAAAAACATTTAGACGAATGCAAATTTTAAAAAATATTTTAATTAAGATATTGCGTTAAATTTATAAATAATTTGAGCATATTTTTCTTTGGATGTTTGCTTAATTTTTCAAGGAGAAACATTTCTGTATCTCTGTAAAATAACAGAAATTTTGAATGGCAAAAATTTACATTTTTTTAGTTCTTCGTTTGCATTTATAAAGTATTGCATTAATATCAAAACTACATTGCCGATTTTTCTTATCTGGGTAGTTCCAAAGATGGAGTTTTCTGAATATTGGACTCCACAAGCGCATTTCGGCTTTTATATTCATAGTGCGATTTATTCGTTTGAGATCACAAAGCCAAGTCATAGGAAGAATAATATCGTTCAATATTTATGAGACTCGATGCTATTCTTTGTATTTATGGAAATACATTTCTCCCATATCTACGAGTTAATATATGTACCGACAGTGCTCTTTCGCTTTCACTAAACGGGAGTCAATCTTTCGTATTTTCATTATCTGCTGAAAGAAGGACATTGATTTCGGAGAAGATTATTTCTGGCTAAAAATCATTGCTATTTAACAAAACTTGTGGTATTTGACGAAGCTATTAATTGGAGGCTTATTTTAAAACCTGGGAAAAGTGTCTCGTTTCAACTTTAGTACTTTAAAAGATATATAGGGAGAAATATTTGACTGCGTATTGCAAACACTACAAATGAATTCTCGCTGTTTGATCTCCCAAATGAACGTCCTGTTTTATAGCTACAGGAAAGTTAATAGAGGGTAAAATTCTTAATGTTGAACATTGGTCAGATAATAAGGAAAACTTGATCACTTATCCCTATATCTACGCGTTAATATATGTAGCGGCAGTGCTCTTTCGCTTTCACTAAACAGGAGTCAATCTTTCGTATTTTCATTATATGCTGAAAGAAGGACTTTCATTTAGAAGAAGATTATTTCTGGCTAAAAATCATTGCTATTTAACAAAACTTGTGGTATTTGACGACGCTATTAATTGGAGGCTCATTTTAAAGACTGGAAAAAGTGTCTCGCTTCAACTTTGGTACTTTAAAAGATATATAGGGAGAAATATTTGACTGCGTATTGCAAACAATACAAATGAATTCTCGCTGTTTGATCCCCCAAATGAACGTCCTGTTTTATAGCTACAGAAAAGTTAACAGAGGGTAAAATTCTTAATGTTGAACATTGGTCAGATAATAAGGAAAACCTGATCACTTATCCCACTCTTCTAATTTTCACGCCATACCTTTGAAGAAGTTTGACTCCAAATGACAATTTTAACTTGCACAAGGCCCACAGAAATGACAGATATATAGTGGAATCGAGTCTCGAATCTGTAGGCTTTCTATCTAGAAACCAAAAATCGAGAAGTTTGAAAGCAGCAATATAGAATTCGAAAAATTTGAAGACAGGAAAGATTGTTCTATAATTTTCTAAGAAATTTAGGTTATCGTTAATGCAGTGAGACATAATGGTTATATCCTAAAGAAAAAAAGTCCATATGAATTTGCCTATTAAAGATGTAGATTTTCGTGAAGATGGCCATGTGGATTTCTATTATGCCATGCAAATGCAGGTTAAAAGTTAAATAGAAATAAAAAAATCACCTTAAATAAACTTTTTATGAATTTTGAAAGCAAATTAGCCTGATACATGTTAAAGATATTATTATTTTGAATGAAACAATTATATTATTTGGTTATTGTAGATTTCCAAAGAAGAAAAGTGTCTAGATTTCATCTATATTTTTGAAATCATAATTCATTCGTGAAAGGCAGAAGAACTGTTTCTTTCTCTACAGTAAATCACGCAATGTATTATATTTCTACTTTAATATTTGAAAACTAGAAATCTGCCAATCAATATTTTTACGGTTTTGTCAATGATCGATGATAAAAAAAATCAAGTTATTTTTACATCAATCATGAAAAAGTTTTATATAAATATTTAACGAAATAATCATGTATAATAAAATGATTGATGTAAAAATAATTTAAAATTAACAGTTCAAGTTTTCAACCAGCTTCGTCTTTCTGCTTTAGATCCACCAATATGCTATATTTAAAGGAATAATATTTTTCTTAACAATATAGCATTAATAATTAAGATCTTTTACTAGAAAAAAGCATGAAATCAAAAGTACATGTGTCATGTTAAACCAACGATGTAAGAACAGGCCATACTTTTATATTGTTCATAATTATTATATTAATCGCCGATGTGATTAATTATTATTTCATTAATGCGACGCGAAGAAATGCAATAATTGTAATTCTTTGCTTTATGCAAGCAATGCATTTTTTCATATTACAGGTAGTCAGTAACGGGAATTGTTTTACTCTCTTTAATCTTAAATTCTCATCAAGGCATCTTAAGAAAATCTATTGTTGTTATATTTATTTTTCTCCATTTGCAAAGCAATAACAAGAAATGAGAAAAGAAAATACCTAAAGGTTATTTTCAAGGATCACTAAGAACGCTACAATGGAAAAGGGGATAAAATAAATAAAAATGACGAAATTACATCTCTGTTAACCAGAACATTATCTACGATTAGCCGCACATGTAGCTACTGTTCAAATCCTTAATAATCTCTAAATTCTTTCCCTATAATGAGAAAAAAATCAAGATAAAAGAACACAGTCATAATCGCCTCATTCCGGCCAAATTTCATGTTTTGATAATCTGAAAATGTCAAGATGATAATTAGTTGGATTCTGCAGTTGGTTCTTCCAATATTCCTTTGTCACCCTTGATCGTTTCTTCTTCTAAAGCATTAAATAAGACTTCTGACGAAACGAAACAAAAGATTTACACAGGGAGTCCGCGAAGTCTTCCGAAAAAAAGCAGAGAAGTTACAGAATATTACAAAAAAGTCATCATTTGTATTAAAATCCAAAATCACAGTTCATTCACAGTGCCAGAAATACAACATAAAATACAGCTCAGTTGCTGGGGCGACACTGACGATCATTGTTTTACAACAAATAGCTCACATAATTCCAAGCCACATCCGTCCATTTTACTATAAATATATTCAAAGCGACAAAGGCATATTACCTAGCTAACATCCCATGTTAACTGTCGAATTCTTGTCCTGGTTGGTGAAATACACATACGAGGAACTGATAGATGTTCATGAACTCTAAGATTTCCAAGCCTGAATCCTCTGTATTTCTTCATCCGGGAACTCAGGAAGCATTTGGTGCATGATATAGTTATGGGATTTCAGTGTTTTTTCCATTAAAAGATATACGGAGAAGGCATCATTTCCCTTTTCAAGCAATATGCGTGCATTGAGAACCGTAAGTTTTATACCAAATATATTTCAACCTTTTGCAATGCAAAAGCACCCTGTATAAAACGGAGAATGTGATGAAAGAATGCATTTTCACATACCAAATCTTTTCTACTTTCTCTACTGCACGTGCAAAAAACCTTTAAACGTGCCAGGAAGAATCTCTCTGAGGTGAAAGAGCAAGAAAATTTTATGTTTCTTGCAATATATCAGATAGAAAATTTTGGTAAGAAAATGCAACAGAGCCCCTTTCCAAATTCGTATGATACGTCTTTCTGGTTCATGTGATATTAATTATATTAATGCATTACCCAAAAATCAGATATAGCATTTATATAGCCGAATATTTTTTACATACTGTGTTTTTTCTGTGTCAAGCAAATTTCATTATCCTATTACATCGTTCATTAACTTGTGTTTCAATAAAGCAAAATATATTTCCTTATATGGTATGGTCAAAAATGACAATAGTTTTTTTTATTAAAATATAGTAAATGTATCGAACGATGAATCTTACTCCTTCCTATGCTTAAAAAACTGGATGTGTTTATAAAGAGATAGTATAATGATTGTTACATCTTATAAATATGCAGATTATAGAACTGACGGAATTTATACGAATTTATACTCGCAATAACGAAAGAATATCAGTGAAGAAGAAGTATGTAACGCCAAGTCAACATTCCTTTAAAAAAATTGCTATATGAAGATTATATCGTCTACAAAAATCAAATAAATTCCTTCATTCGCATTCGGTCGCTGTTGCTTGATAGCAAAGTCGCGGCTTTCCGTAAGAAGATCAAGCGTTTAAGACCGGTTTTCGCAGATGATCCACTGTGTATGTGAACCTGGTGCATGTTAAATCTTTTGTTGATAGTCAGACGCCCTCAAGTTGGTGTGGTATGGAAGTTTGGAACAGCGGGTTAGCCTCAGGTATCTTCCACAGTCCCAAATTATCACGTCCATCCATATTTTTGTATACTTTTTATGGTAAAGGGTAGATAAAAGCACCCTGCTGAAAAAATGTTTAATATGTAAAGATATAATACCAAATAAATACATATATGTAACATCTTCAATTTTATCATGTTTGTGGAGGCATTTTCAAAAATAATCCATGGACGATTCAAGTAAGACTTTCTTTATTGAGGTACTGTAAAGGTGTTAGGTCATTTTAGTTTCTTAGATCATATGCCATGATCATTCTTGCGGACAACGCCGGCCGTGCGTTGTCGCTGTAGTTAAAATCAGAAGAAAAAGGACAGTTGACAATGCGCAGAGAAGTTATATACGGGAAAAAGGGGATTTCCCGGAAAGACTCGTGACTTAAATGAAAGTACAAGTGCGCTTCTTACGATGGAAGTAGAAGCAATTAAAAATGAAGTATCGTTAAAAATAATTAAAATAAGTTAAAAAATTAAATTTTATTACATATATACAGTTTTATCATAAAATAATCCCCCTTTTCCAGTGAAATGACATTCATGTCAAGAATGAATTATAGAAATTTGACAACATTTCTTCAGATTTCGGTTAGGCTGTAATTTCCATTGTAGATCTTATAAACAGTCTGAAGCCTCCATCGTAAATTTGTATTTATGCAATACCTTACTGGTCAAAATATGGAAAAACTGATGACAAAAAAGCACTACAGAAAGGATTTGAATGATACAAAAAAAACATTGCAAAATCACCAAATATATGCTTATATGCAGGTCTAAAAGATGGCAAATTCATTACATTCTAGGGAAATGCCTTTCATGCTTAGAATGATTTCAGGTAGCACGGCAATCATTTCTTTAGATTTCTTATTTCAAAAGAATCATATCCATCTTGATCTAGACGTTTATTACTCATTTTTCATAGAGTTTACCATATTAATGGAAAAATGAACATTGCATCTCCCTTTCTCTTTGCTCTTAAAAATTCATCCCTGGCTGAGTTTTTTCAGTCACATCCCGTATAATGTATTTTCTTCAAGTTGCGCATCTTATAATAAGAAAAAAAAGTGCTCCAGTAGTTTACAGTCGTCAGACTAGATTTTGAAAAATCTGTGGGAAAATCTCTTCTCTTCTTTTCTTTGGAATTCTTGATATGTATGCTTCGGTTAGGCATTAGGTTCTTTCATGATATATGACTTAATGCGATGATGTTTTAAAAATAAAAGACGATCTTTCATCGTGATAAATGTTTGTTATACAAAATATCTCTCTCACACACACACACGGCAACATTTAAACAAAAATATCCTTCCTTTCCCAATAGCCCACAAAAATTAAAAAAGAAATATTAAAATTACACAACATGTCTTACTCATAAGAAAAATTTATCTATGCTAATCTACAACACAAATATAACTGATATTTCCTATTGAAGACAAGCAGTTTAAGATATCCATCGTGTTTTTTTTTATTTGCGCATATTTTTAAGGTTAAAATTTGGACACTAGCTGATAACAAAAAGCATTACCCGAAGTATCTAAAAGAATGCAAATAATACCGGATAATGCCAAATATATGTTTATAAAGATATGAGGTGGTTCGAACTTAGAAGAGTAAGAAGGAGACCAAGTTATCCTCAAAACATTTTTTAAAATATGTTTTACGATATGTTATTCGCAATAAATAGCAATCTATAGAGATCAAGATTTTAGAAATAATTTTAAGATTTAGTGTTTAAATTCAAAAGACGTGAAGTACGATATTCTTTTCATGTCCAATTATTAGAAAGTGAACACGAAAAATGTGTGCACTCCAGTAAGGTCAAACGTAGAAACAGAGCGTTAATGTAGTGATGCGACTTTTTACAACTTCATAATAGAGAAATGCCTTTAATTTGAAATAGATAATAAGTCGTTGATTCAGTATTTTGAAGAAGCTCACGAAGCTAATCACGAACAGGCGACCAATCTAAGTCAATAGAACTACAGGAGACTTATTTTAACTTTTAAAGGAGCGGGTAAAAATTATCTATAATAGAATTGTTCAGATATGTCCGTAACGCTGGGCGGAGCTTAAAATAACCGCACCCCTTTTGTCTGCGTCATTATTGAACTAGCAAATCGGACGATTGTATAAGAATATTACTTCAGCTTTCAACAATGAAAGAAAAACACGCAATTAAATATTTGTTTAAACAATGAAAATGGATTGAATTGCGTTTCAACAATGAAAAGTATCGTTGGAAATTATGCCATAATATTTTTATGAATTACGCTGGGCGGAGCTTAAAACAATCCCGCCCCTTTTGTCTCCGTCATTATCTAGAATATTTGTGCCCGTCTAAGACGGGTTTTTAGCCTACAAACCATATCTCAGAACTGATTGTAACAGATAGTCACGAAAGATGTAATACAAAATCTCATGCACATTGGCGTGAGATTTTGCCTATGTGCATTTTTCACTTATTTTTAAGCACTCTGACAAAGTGCATGAGATTTTGTATTATATCTGTCGTGACTATCTGTTACAATCAGTTCTGAGAAATGGTTTGCAGGCTAAAAACCCGTCTTAGACGGGCACAGATCTTCTAGTTATATACATATTAACAAATCTGTAATAATTAAACCTCCTTATTTTTCAGTGAAATGCCACTCATGTCAAAAACAAATAAAACTGTCATGACAACAATTTCTTAGAAATTCGGTTTTAGATAAAATAACATCTTGCTTCATCCAGATACTTATTACTTTCTTTACGAAGATTTTACCATAAGAGTGAAAGGCATGGCCATCAAACCACCGTTACCCTTTCCTTTCAACAACTGATCTGAGACAATCTCATGCACATTGGCATGAGATTTTGCCGATGTGCATTTTTCATTTATTTTTAAGAACTCTAACAATATGCATGAGATTTTGTATTATATCTTTCGTGACCATCTGGCTCAATCAGTTCTGAGAAATGGTTTGTAGGCTAAAAGCCCATCTTAGACGGTCGCAAATCTTCTAGTTATATACATATTAACAAATCTATAATAATTAAACCTCCTTATTTTCAGTGCAATGCCACTCATGTCAAAAACAAATAAAACTGTCATGACATCAATTTCTTAGAAATTCGATTTTAGATAAAATAACATCTTGCTTCATCCAGATACTTATTACTTTCTTTCCGAAGATTTTACCATAAAAGTGGAAGCATGGCCATCACCCTTTCCTCTCAACATCTGATCTCTCGCTGAGTTTCTTTCAGTCAACGCCCGTGAAATCTATTTTCTTCAAGTTACATTTCTTCAGGAAAGAAAGGGAACGTCTTTTTAATTCATCCGAGGAAGAAGAAAGAAAGCATTACAAAAGTTTCACAATCGTCAGACAGAACCTTGAAAAGCCTTTCTGGAAAAGGCTATTCTCTTCTTCTTTACCTAGGAATTCTTTTTCAGGGAAAGTTCCCCCATTTCGACGTGGAGTGGACGTCATCTGGAGTTGAAATATCCTTCAATCTTTCGAGACAAGAGGAAAAGAAAGAAGAAAAGATGTTTCCCATCGAAGAAAAAATATCAGAAAGGGACGTGAAGAAGCGGCGGATCGGAAAAGAAAAACCGAATGCATCGATTTTTCTTAATCGCTAACTACAGCGTAGACTAAGATGAGAATCGATAAACGCGAGAGTTTTTCCAATTCCACATAAATCATTGATCTGGTTATCTTCGTTGGAATTGAGTTTCGAGTAGCCATTTGGAGCGCTTTCTGTGTGGATACGTTAAAAAAATAAATAAAACTGCCGGATCGAACCTTTTGGAATTTCCTATGCATATAAATGTGGATTTCAAAACTCCAGATCATTTGACGATGAATTATTATTCACATTCTTTTTGTACTGGTCATTAAATAAAGCTTTAGATACAATCAAGCTTTGGATTTAAAGGTCCGTGCCCAAGTTTTAGAAAGAGGAAATTAGAGGCCATTAAAACCTGGGTAAATGAGAAGTTTTAGAAAGAGGAAATTAGAGGCCATTAAAACCCTGCAATGGAGAAACGAAGAATTTTGGATAGATATTCTTACTTTTTTAATCGTATTAGTAAAGTATTGTTAGTTGTATTTCGTTGGTTTTGGAGTCACACATGAAGAAAACTTTTAAAAATATTTTCTTTGCATTTATTGCTAGAACCGAACCATGTATGACAGATAAGATAATAAAAGAATTGTTACATATCTACTCAAAGATGGGGAAAATCTTATAATACATAAACTTCCTTTTTTCAATTAACCAAATAAAAATTTTTGGCTAAAGATTTCATTCTATTTTACTTTTACCTAAAATAGTAAATGCTTTGGCAAGTCTTTTTGTTGCTTCTACTAGTAACATAACTTAAAACAAATACAAAATCAAAACAAAGAACAGAAGAATGAATAGAAGAAATTATTATATATACTCAAAAATAAGTATTCAGCGAAAAAATTATTTTAACCATTCAAAAGGTAATTCAGCTAAAGAAAAAAAATTACGAAACCAAAAATTTACGGAATGGACCAAAAACCTTTTAAAGTTTGCATGCTTTATCCCTTTAGCGTTCATTGGTTTTGCAGTGAAACCACACATTGAACATTTTTTTACTGCGCATGGGCGAAACGTAACATAATTTTTCTTTCATAACTTAAGAGCCAGATATATAGGCCAACTTATATAAAAATTCCAGTTCGATACCGTTAGTATTCACAAAGATGTTGGTATTGTAAGAGCTAAATTGCTTTTGATATCTAAGAGAAACAATATTATGCAGAAATTGATATTTTTTAAAATTGAATCTCCAAACATAATATTGAATTTTATGAAGGTTGAATATCCTGAATACTCGCGTATACTTATAAATTGAATACATAATTTAAATTGCATTTCGATGTTAACTTATTCGGAGGAAAAATAGACCGCTACCGTTCATTGGTTTCACTGTGAAACCACAAATTTTTTGAAAATAAAAAATGCCAATTTTTTTTTTCCTTTACATATTTACCATCAGCTACATGTATAATACTCATTTTTGAAATAAATTTAGTAATTTTCAAAACAAAACGTGTAGTGAACTTGAAAGGGTTATCTAGGCTAAATAAAACGTTCATAATTATTAAGTTTTAGAGTTAGAGATATTGAATATGACATGCTAGATTTGACTCACTTCCCGACTTATCACATGTTAGGTATAAGAAGAACTTGTAGGTAATCAGGTCAGGTAGTGATCTCACCTACAAAAAAGCTGTTAGAAAGTATTCTAAAACAATGCGTAACTAATTTTACAAACTACCGTGTTTGGTTTAAGTGCCGTGAAGGACAAAAAGTTCATGCATTCGTTTAATGTTCAGGAAAGAATGTACTGTTGCAGTAAACAAAAAACTAAACAAAGAAAAAAAGGCTTTCTATCGCCCTTTGCTCTGCAGTGTTTCGCTTCGTCAGGGTTGCAGGTGATGAACAGCTGCAATAGTCGTGACTTGCTTTTCAAATAATTACTCTATCAGCGCAAGGAAATTTGATCAGTCCCGATAAATGAGTTTTCGTTCGACTTTACCCTCGGTTAGCCGCAATATCTAATGGATACGCGTGCAAGTTGCATCTATTAGCTGCTTTTAACGCATTAGAATTTGAACTTTCCTTACTGAATGCTGATTTACAATCTCGTTAGGACTAATAATTTTAATTATTAGTCCTAAAAAATTATCACAACCTGATGAACATGTAGAATAAATTTTATATTCACGAGATACATTGCAGCCGTTTAAGGATGAAAACGATTGCGACTGAAGGAGAATTAAACACATTGCGTGCTTTAAAAATGCTTCTTTTTTTTCTTGACTGTTTCGTGTATTTTTCAATAATAATCTTATACATGATACTTAAGCGTGTTCACGGATGAGAATCGGGTTCTAGCTTCTCTGGTGGGTATAGTAATGATATGGAGTCGAGTTATCTCCACTCCGATGACGGGACATACCTCTTTCGGGAGGGGTTGGACCGTGGCAGGTGTGTGCTACTAGGACTCCGACCTTAGTTCCTAACTGCTGTCGTGGCGCTGGTCATTCAATACCTTGGTATCCCAACTGGCATGACAAGGGTAACTCCGTGTGAGCCTTATATATTATACTTACTTTTATAATTAAAACAAAATACTGAAAGCATTGGGTTGAAGAATAATTCATGAGCGCCTTTTTTTTGTCAAATTTGAAAATGCACGCAAAATTAAAACGTATTAGGAAAACATTTTCTAATATTTGAAAGCGAGTTTATACTCGACAAGACAGTGTGTTTTGATTTTTTAATATTATTGAATTTTGCGTATTTTCAGATTATTAAAACAGAATGCCAAATAGGATAAACCTTTTCAACACCGTTTACTTTTTGCTTTCAGTCGAAGTGATAAGGTTGACGAAGCTGCTCGTGAGATTTTCCCTGAGTTTGGAGAACGAGCAATGCTTCATAGTATAATTTGCAGTTGGTTTTCGAGCTTCTGAAGCGGGGCATTTACCGCCGTTCCATTCTGGAATTTTTGAAACTGGGGAAGGAAAAATATTTCGTCAGTTTGAGAAACCGATGAAAATTGGTGCGAATGGATTGGATGTTTGGAATTCCGAATAATTTCAAGTCTGATTGGAATGGCCGGATAGCCTTTTGAGGGTCTCGCTGCGAGGGTAGCGGGAAAACAAATGTTTTGCCTAGATTGGGACCTCGCGACGAGGCTAGAAAATCGGAAATCCACCGTGTGGGGTAGGATGAGTAGGGGAATCGTAGTGCGGCTGTAGCGCACTTTGGAGGATCCGTGAATGACGTGCCTAATTTTTCAATTTGAATGGGTGGGAAAAAAACCAGACTTGCGACAAATGGCATAGCCTAGTCTTCTCGTGAATGCCCAAATTTTTTTACCTCGAGGACGGATCACACAACGATTGATCAACAGAGTACGTTGAAGAGGGACTGGATCAACTTCTTCACGAAAATCCACATCAAATGACAAGGGAAACTTTAAAAATATAGTTTTAAAAATTCAAAACATATTTGAAAAAAATGCTGATGAATTATATTCCTCTACTTAATAATTAAGTCGAAAGTTCCAATATCTCAGTTTGTGTATGTAAGATAAAAATTTCTTTAAACATTTCTTTTCATTTAAAGCCAAAAATTGTTATAAAATTAACCGTTAGAATTCAAGAAAAGAAGTTATGTCTAAAAAACTGAACTTCGGTCTACCATAAATTTTTTTCTAATTTCGCGGAAGTTTCATAGATATGAAACATCTATGAAATTTCCGAAACATCTATTTTCATCTTATGCTGAAATTCTAAATGAGAGAATGCAGACACATTGCAAATAGTCTTTTAAATTAAATAAGGAAGAACACTTATTATTTTTGTCATTTTTTAAAATTAAAGATAAGAATAAACTCTTTTTTCTCTTCATTCGTTTTTCGTTATGGTTTAGAGGCACTTTGTTAAACACATTAAAAACAACTGTTAAATAAGCATTTTCTAACAGTCACTCAGGTAGATTTTTGTTTGAATAAGAAAATGCTTAAAATGAATTAAGAAAACTCTTCTATTATCTTACTTCCCAATGCCGAAACAATCATTTATTAAATTAGTTCCACTTTGCCAAAGTGAGTTACACATTATCTTTTATAGACAGAATTGCGCATTCACGTTACTAGTTAATTTCTAGATTTAAAATTTTTTATTTCTATTGCTTAACTATTACATATAAATTTAGACTCCTTTGAAATTCGTTTATAGCACTGAAAAAGAAAAGGGATTTGAGTGTTCGTGTATAAAAATTATAATTTCATAGGACAAAGAGAATACAATAGCATTACCGTTCATTTGGCTTGACTTTTGAGATAAATAATACAAATATAACAAGATAATAACGATTGCAACTGTTATTTTATCACATTAGATGAACCGATAAAATAATTCTTTATTAGAAAGCATCGCCAAAATAATCAGTCCAAAAGAATTTCTCAATAACATTTAAACAGGGCTTTTGTATCTAAACTATCCAAAAAATGCCCTTTTTTTTCACTGTCTCTTTAATTTGATGGTCTGGATAATGTGTAAATTGAAAAAAAATCTCTTTCAAAGGATTTATTTTGACAAAAGGAATGCATGCATTTTTTTGAATATGATAGATTCTGATAATTTTAAGTAACACAAAGATCTTTCTATTCGAAATTTTAAAAATATATGGACGTAAACTGGAATACAAAAGCAAAGTTTTTAAGCTATACTGACACTTAAATCTGACCGAATTCTTTCAAAATAACGATTTATGGATTTTTTCATTATTATACTGAAAAGATATTTTTGTTTCTGATTCGGTTCGAATTTGTATAAGTGACAAAAGTTAAGAGCATTTATTAACTTTACTTCTAACTTTTAAATACGTATATTCTAGGTTTTTAAAAAATTCTCGATATGTTTTATGCACTTTTTCATTAGATTAATAAAGGGAAAGGTATATTTTTATAATCATATAAGTGCTTTCAAAGAAAATATTATTGTAAAGTTTTAAAAGATTGCAAAATTTTTATTTTTGTCCTCTGTAAAATCTCTTAAAGTTGCAGAAAATTTCAAGAAAAGACTTGTAAAGAATGTAGTACAATGCACTGGATTGAGGGAAAATTTCTTTGTAATTTATCGAAAATTTCTTTGTAATTTTTCGATTTAATTATATTTCTTTGTAATTAAATTATATTTTTTTATAATTTCGAAAATTACCAGGGATAATTTATGAAATTATTCTTGGTAATTTTTGACACATCTAGCAAAGATAAATATAGTACGAAAGGTTTTTCCAATTCTGTAAATGCGTGACATTTTTTATATCGGGCAGCATAAAAATCTAAAACAAATGAAATATAGGATGTTCCTAATCTTAAGCCAAATTGAAGAATGTACTATATTGCATTTGTTTATCAAGTTATTTGGTTCTTAAATCAAAATCGTTCAAATCAATTGATTTTTAAATCAAAATAAGATGAACTTAGTCAAAGGAGGAAACTTTGTATTATTTTGTACGGAGAGACTTTTCAGTCGTTTGCTTTCAGTAACAAGTCGAAGATAAAAGTCATCAACATTTTTTCTCTCATTGACATATGCATCATACTGTTTAATCTTCATTCTAGTCATTTGACAGTCGTTATCTAATTGCAGTATTCTATCTAGACATTCAGTAATTTGTACTAAAATATTCAGGAAGATGAAGTAGAAGATCTGCTCACAGTGTGTTGTAGCTCTTTCATTTCTACAGATACCATGAATAGTGATAAAACAATAACTCATTCAATGAATTCGCATCTTTTATGAGACAGTACTGGTAATGGACTATCAGATAATAAATTTGAATAAATTGATACCATATGAAACAATGCGTGAATTATTTAATGATTTAATCAGGTGACTGAATCGGAGAATTTCTCCAGCCCCCAAAATAGATCTACCAAAACTATTTCCCCGTGAATATAATTCTTCAGTTCCTTGTTTTACAATTTTTCATTAAAGAAATCCAAAGCAATTAGGGTTTTATAAGAACACACAGGTCATATTTCCCAATTGCCACAAACATTACCAGTACCATAACCACAATTTTGCATTCATTCAAATCAACATCAGTAATGAGATTACCACATGAAGATTATCTGAATTGTTTTCTAAACTATTTAGGAAGCAAAACTTTAACAGAAAAATGCCAGACAAAGAAAAATCCATCTGTAGAACGCAGCATTCAACTGAAAAATCTTAAATTATGAGTCTTTAAGAATCGTTTAACGTCTTTTTTTATTTTTCGTAACCCAAATTCGAGAAAGGCATTTGTCTACCAATAGATAAAGTCTGCCACCTCCTTGAAGACAGCGTCTCGAAACGCATTTTTACTTTCCGATCCATAGTCTCCAGTTAGTCTAGCCTCCACACTGTCTAGTCTACGTCTAAAAGCTTTTCGGATTCGTCCTTGCTTAATTCGGCCTTTGGCCTTTCGTGTATTTTTTTTCAGGATATGCTAGACTATTATTATCCATATTAATTCGATTCACATTCGAATGGCACTACGCAATCGAATGGTATGTTCCTTCCATGGTAATTTTAACGTTTACAGCTGTAGAAAGCGTATGATAAAAGTATTTTTCAGATAAAACTAAAATTTGAGCAATACATTTTAAAAATATTTTCAAACTGAATACTTTCATTTCACAAGAGGGCCTCTTAAACCGTGGGTCGTTACCTGAATTTGAACCGATCTTAAAGGGATAGATATTCATACTGCGTCCGTACACTTTCACAGTGCTTTCTTTTTTCAAATTTCTAAATTCCAAATATTTGCCGACAAAAATTGTTTTAAAAGATATTTTCATTAAAATTTGCTGGATAATTATAAAAATTTAATTTTTTGATTATATTTCAATGTATAACATTTCGTTCCCTTACTTATTATCGAAATTTAAGGTTGCGGTTAACTTTTCAATCAAAACATAGGACACGAATAAAAATGTTTAGAAATCCCTGATGGGAAACGATGTAAATGTTACTGTCTGATTGGAAATATTTACAGGACGAATTAAAATTAGTGCTTTTCATTCAGATTTTTTCATTGCTTCTTTGATTTTTCTATACGTTACGGTATTACCCAATACTTTCCTGTTTTTTTGTATTATTAATTAATTAAAGGTTATTAAACTACTATTAATCATAGCGTAATAAATTTCCATAAAAAGTTTATATACTACACAGTTATGGTTCTAGAATTCTAATCAGTATTATTATTTTGTTAGCCTACCCACCTATATAATGTATGCTTCAGTAAATGTAGTGTAGCTTACTCATGTTTCAAAGAAATAATTTAGTTTTGAATGCCTATAAAAAAATAGAAATTTCCATACAATAAAAAAATATCCGACGAGTACTTCATCGCATTACCATTATCTTTTATATTGCGAATGAAAAACAAAGCATAAATTTTGAGTTTAAAATTGTATTAATTTTTGTATGGATGAACATTCGCAAAAAACTGCTATTGAATAGCATTTTTTTTACTGTTGGAAATTTTTATTACATGTATTAATTTTTGTAGCGTAG
>BGPR01000493.1:0-39488 GCA_013235015.1 Araneus ventricosus
GTCCTGTTTTATATCCCCTCTCATAAAATGTCCTGTTTTATATCCCCTCTCATAAAACGTTCTTTTCTATATCCCCTCTCATAAGACATCCTGTTTTATATCCCCTCTCATAAAACGTCCCGTTTTATATCCCCTCTCATAAAACCGGATTTATTGCAGCTAAAAATGGTATCTAGTTGCTTCTTACAGTCCTCCAGAGAATGGAAAATGTTTACTTATAGTGAATTTGGAAATAAGTGGAACAGATAGTACTCCGAAGGTTCCAAGTCGAGAGGATGCAGAGGGTGTTCTAAGACATCCCAAATAATCTCCAACTTCCACAGGGTGGGCAAAGACACATGTGTTCGAGATTTATCCTGTTGAAAGACAACCCTTTAACGACTGGACAACTCAGGACACATATGGTCACAGGATTGCTTCAATTTGACCAACTTTCTACTATATTTAACAAATTAATTATATGGCTATGTGGCAGCAACTCGTAATAAACAATGTCCTACCAATCCTTCCATCTTCATATCAAAGCTTTACTGGAATGCATATTGGACTTTCGGGTGACTGATCGTGGTTCATCAGAAAATCTCCACGGCCCTTGTCGATCAGCATCATTGTGGACGATCCATTTGCCAGTGCCTGTCATCACCAGTTCGAAAATGAATAATTTTGTTGTATTCGTGTACATTACATTGTGGCATATTAAAATACAAAGATGACCCTCTAAGCCAAGACACACCAAATGCTCATATATGGTCGAATTCGACACTTCGAGCCTCTCTGCTTTTTCACTTTTTTTGACGCCTTGATTTGATCGTCATAAACATCGGATGACCTTATGGAGGGTTAATAGATTTAAACGTCAACTTCGCCCCGGATCAAATTCACAAACAATTTATACACTTTTCCTTCACTTAAAGAATCTTCTTTGTAAACAGCACACATCTTTTTTTCCATTTTCTTTTTTTGTAGTAAAAGAGCATCGAATGTCGAAAATGCACTTTTCGGCATTTGATATCCGATATCATTATTTTTTCTAACATCAAACCATCACAATTAAGTTTAGTTTAGTTATAGTAACGTCCCATTTTGAAGCAACACGAGGTCCATTTGGGGACGGACCTCGTAATTTTTAGCCGCGGTCAGATACAGAGACAATAAAACCAATGTTGACGGTGAACAGACAGGAACACTGGCGAAAGCCCCATCTTTCAGAAAATATCTAATTTCAAAGATGATAACAGAAATTTAGCGTCTATACATTGATCAGCGCAAATTGTCGGAGAAAGACAGTAACTTTGCGAATAACCCGCTATTCATAATTGAAACGTTCACCATATCATTATCAAATAAATCCTGCATCTTCTAAACATTAAAGGACATTTTAAAAATATCAAGGTCTTCAGAAATCTTGTTGAAAATATTATAAAATTTATATAACACGAGATTAGCAAAGTAATAATCTATATATGTAGTAATTCTCTTACGTGGCGACAAAAAAGGGTCGAATTTCTTAATCGCCGTTTGGCAACAGCTAGCAAGTTTGATTTGTTTACATCTGCGGAAAGTCCGAAGTCGCTTCGTGTGATCACGTTTATTGAAAACTATTTTTAGCAGTTGGAAATTTTTAAAAATAATGAATTTAAGTCGTGCTGTTGGATATATTATCTGAAATGAACAAAGGCGAACTGAACGGAGCCAGGAAACAGTTCAGGAATCCAATGCAAGGCGAAGTATTCGAAACGAAGCCGATAATCGCTGTCGCCCAAAACGGGTGTGTATTCGAAACGATGTGAGGAGCATAATTGTGGAACTATGTCCGAACAGTGCGATTTTTGTGGGGCTGTTTATTGGAAGGAAGAGAAAAATACTGCCCATAAGTATACAAAATGTTGCCATGATGGAAAGGTTCAGCTACCGGCATTTCCTCTAACTGAAAATTTACCTGATGCTAAAAATTATCTATAGCGAATTCGGAAATGCAATTCTGCCTTAGCATTCGCTTCGATGGGAGCACAAAATAAACCACTACGTGGAACTGGGCCATACCGTTACCGTTTACATGGTCAAGTGTACCACAGAGTTTCCCCCGTATGCAAGTGACCAACATAAAGAAAGTTACGGACAGCTTTATATATTTGACTCCAGTGAGGCAACAGAGAAACGCTTGAGTAACAAATAAAATTGCTTGCAACATGTATTTGAAAAAATTGATTTTATGTTAAGGGAAATCAATATCTTTGCTCAGTTTTATCTTCAAATGCACCGATTGGTACAAGAGCACCCAACTACATCAGTGAAAATGGTATTTTTGGAAGATAAAAATTTGGATATGCGGCGTTATAATGCTCCTATTTTATGCACTGAAGAAGCAGCTATATTTGTAGGTGATAATGGAGAGTCCCCAGCCAACCGAGACATTTGTGTGTACCCAGTTGGGGATACATGCCATAGCATTTCACCTTTAAATCAATGCTGTGATCCAATGACCTATCCTTTGCTATTTCCAAGGGGCGAGTGTAGTTGGAACACTGGAATGGAACATGTAGAAGAAAGGAGAACAGCAAAGCGCACCCGTGTCACTCAACTACAATATTATGCATAGAGACTTTCCCAGCGAAATGGTTTCAGTATTTTGCACAATAGTGGTAAGCTTTTTCAGCAATATATTCTTGATACATATGTTAAAACCGAAGGCTCACGTTTACATTTTTTGCGACAAAATCAAAAAGATTTGCGAATTGAACTTTATCGGGGGCTTTTAGAAGCTTTAGAGTGTCGAGCACATAATGAAAATATACGCACTGGAAAACTTATAATACTGCCACCTTCTTTCCAAGGGAGCCCACGTCATATGCAACAGAATTGCCAAGATGCAATGGCTATGGTACGCAAGTTTGGTAAGCCAGATCTCTTTCTGACGTTTACTTGCAACCCATCTTGGTCTGAAATTTTAAATAGCATGGAGGGAGTACAACATCCTGAAGACCGACCTGATATTATTTTACGTGTATTTAATATGAAATTAAAAGAACTTTTAGAAGATGTTTGCAAGCATGGAATATTTGGAACTGTTTTGACCTATATTTATGTTATTGAGTTCCAAAAGCGAGGTTTGCCTCATCCCCACATTCTTCTAACGTTAGATTCAGAAAGCAAAATTCGCACTAAAGATGACATTGTCAAGTTTGTGAGTGCAGAACTTCCAGATCCTTGCATTAATCTTAGACTCTTCCAACTTGTGACAAAATGCATGGTACATGGCCCATGTGGAACTATAAATATAAATTCTCCATGCAGGAGAGATTTACAGTGCAGCAAAAGTTTTCCGAAACAATTCAAGGATGATACAGAGGAAAATGTTAATGGATACTCTATTTATCGCAGAAGAGCCACTGAACCTGTCCAAGTAGGGAAATATTCCATCGATAACAGATGGATTGTCCCATATAATCCTTGGTTTCTTAAAAAATTTAATGCACATATAAATGTCGAAGTTTGTGCATCAGTTAAAAGTGTCAAATACTTATATAAATACGTATACAAAGGACATGATGCAGCCTCGGTCAAAATACAAAAAGAAGGTGCTCTGGATCATGATGAAATTTTAAGTTTTGTTGAAGGTAGGTATGTTAGTGCACCTGAAGCCATGTGGCGTTTAAATGAATTTAATTTGTCGCATAAATCTCACACTGTAGTGCGCTTAGCTGTGCATTTACCACAGCAACAGCCGATTGTGTACCAAGACGGTCAAGAAGCCCAAGCAATTGAACGAGCTGCTTTAAGAAAAACAACACTAACATCATGGTTTGAACTAAACAAAAATTATCCTTCAGCTCACAACATTTCTTACTCAGATATTCCACAATTTTATGTGTTTGATAAGAGTACCACAAATTGGAAGAAGCTACAACGTGGTGAATAAAATGTTATTGGGAGACTGCCAGTAATTAGGATACTGAGATACTCATTCCCCGAATCCCTTTGATTCCATCTCAGACTAACATGCCTTTCAAATTTAAACGTATGCAATTTCCCATTCGTTTAGCCTTTTCCATGACAATTAATAAGTCGCAAGGCCAAACTTTTGAAAAGATATGTTTGGTGCTCAATGAGCCGATTTTTAGTCATGGACAACTCTATGTTGGCTTATCAAGAGCACGAACTTTTGAATCTGTTTCTGTGGTAGCTCCAAAATGTGACATATTTAACTGTGTTTATGAGGAAGTTTTCTGTGATTGATTGTCAAGTGTATTTTTTTGCATTACATTTTAAATTTGTTTCAATGTTGTATATTATTTTATATCTGAGTGGATTTAATATACCTGCTTTGATACAATTTTTTTTGTAGAGCACAATCTTCAATGTTGTATATTATTTTATATATGAATGTATTGAATATGTATATACCTGCTTTCGTATAATTTATGTTTTCGTAGAGCACGATCTTTTGAATCTGTTTCTGTGATTGATTGTCAAGTGTAATTTTTTGCATTACGTTTTTAATTTGTTTCAATGTTGTATATTATTTTATATCTGAGTGGATTGAATATACCTGCTTTGATACAATTTTTTGTAGAGCACAATCTTCAATGTTGTATATTATTTTATATATGAATGTATTGAATATGTATATACCTACTTTCGTACAATTTATGTTTTTGTAGAGCACCATCTTTTGAATCTGTTTCTGTGGTCGCTCCAAAATGTGAAATATTTAACTGTGTTTAGTGGGAAGTTTTCTGTGGTTGATTGTCAAGTGTATTTTTTTTGCTTTACATTTTTAATTTGTTTCAATGTTGTATATTATTTTATATATAGGAATTTATTGAATATGTATATACCTGCTTTCGTACAGCACAATCTTTTGAATCTGTTTCTGTGATAGCTCCAAAATGTGAAATATTTAATTGTGTTTATGGGGGAGGTTCCTGATGCTTTCACTATATAAAAAACGGCTCTTTTTGAGGGCCAAAAAATTTTATTCTTTCTTTATGAAGGTGAAAGCATTAAAAGGAAATCATCTTTACTTTGTAAATTTTATTTGAAGAACAATATCTTTTCTGAGGCTAAAAAATTTTATTCTGTGCTGATTTAATTTAAAGCATCAGAAGCAAAATAAGCTGATTCATATATATACATATATATGAAGATTTTAGAATAACTTCTAGGACACACAGTGTCTTCATTATAGCGAGCGAAGCGAGCAGGGCTTGCGTAGCAAACCTGAGAGGATTACAGCGCAATCCTTCTGGGGTTGGCGAGCTTCAGCGAGCAGGGGGAAGAGCCCCCTAGTATTTAATAAATATATTGTCTAAAACACTATTGTTTCTAAAAGATGTAAGTATATTATTCCACTTATTTCCAAATTTACTATAATGAAACATTTTCCATTCTCTGGAGGACTGTAAGAAGCAACTGGATACCATTTTTAGCTGCAATAAATCAGGTTTTATGAGAGGGGATATAAAACAGGACGTCTTATGAGAGGGAATATAGAACAGAACGTTTTATGAGAGGGGATATAAAACAGGGCGTCTTATTAGTAATTTATCCCTCCGATAAAATTATATAGATTTTATCCTTAAATATATCTCATTATTTATTATGACATAAACAAACACAATAAGTTTAGTTAAATTATATTAACGTCCCATTTTGAAGCAACACGAGGGCCATTTTGGGACGGACTTTGTAATTTTTAGCCGCGGTCAGATACAAACACAATAAAGCCAATGTTGACGGTGAACAGACAGGAACACTGGCGAAAGCCCCCACCCTTCAGAAAATATTTAATTTCAAAGGTTGATAACAGCAATTTAGCGTCTAAACATTGATCAGACAGTAATTTTGCGAACAACCCCTTATTCATAATTGAAACGTCCCCCATATCATTATCAAATAAATTCTGCATCTTCTAAACATTAAAGGACATTTTAAAAATATCAAGGTCTTCAGAAAGCTTGTTAAAAATATTAAATTTATATTAAGAGAGATTAGTCAAGCAATAATATTTAATAAGCATATTGTCTAGAACGCTATTGTTTCTAAAAGTTCTCTAAAACAATGCTTTGTCTATCTTTTATTTTATGGTAATTTTCAGAGAGAAACTGATTAGAAATTTAAATAATAAATAATCTAAATTATAAGAAAAAGAAAGATTTCCTACAAAATTGTTTTAATGTTAAGTTATCTGTTGGGCATTATTTTTTATTAGTTTCATGTAGTTTAAATTAATGGTACTATCTTTATGCCCAATGCCACAGGTAACACTCTACCATTAAGATATTGCTTAAAATTCGAAATGAAACGATATTGGCAGATCTCATAACGTTAATTTTACTTGCAATAATTGCGTTACTAAAAGAAACACTAGATTTCAGCAAAGATCTATACAGAAAATAAAAAGCGAAGTCATTAAATTAAAAGTTAGGAAAGTCGTCTAGTCAATAGAAATATCAAAATCAGAAAATATTTTATATATTAATCTATTAAGAACAAAATATATTGCAAAATTAATTTAATTTAAAAACCCATTACAAACTGTTTGAAAAAAGAATTTTAATAAGCTTAAATGGATTGAAAACAAACCATTTCGATTAGAAAATGGAGTTGGTTATACATATTTACCATTTATAAGGAAATTTATTCTTTTATTATTTAATTAATTAATTATTTAGTTAACAAGTCTAACCATAAAATTTATAAAACTTTTAAACCAAATTTGATTAAAAACAGAATTATTATTTAGAAGTGAATTATGAAGTATGTTCCTAATATTATTATTTAAATGTTTCGTATATTTTACTGCTTACTTTCTTCAATTTTTAATGTACCAAGAATGGCAAGAACGCGTTTTGCAGAAAGAAAATTCAAAATGCATAGTTATTTTTTGTTTTGAGGAAAATTATTTACATAGAAGATGGTGCTTGTTGGAAATTTTTAAACTTTTTTTATAGGAAGAAACACAGTTAGTTCTTTGGCATTCACAATTTTAATTATTTAAAATCAATTATTCATGCAATTAACGGATAAACTATCAAAATTAATTAAATACCAAAACCTTAAGAAGCGGAAATTATTCTAAAGACGAAAAAGTCTCAAAAATAGCGAATGTAAAATTCGTGAATGTATTCAGTTACAATTGAAAGAAAAGCGAATTTCTGCCTTTTGGAGAAAAGAAACTGAATTGCTAATTTACAAAAAAATTGTTGCTAGGCTGTTTACTTTTACTTTTTGAGTAAAAGAAGTTAACATTGTTATATATACTTCTTTATTATTTTAAGAATTATTATAAATGTGGCTATTTGGAGCAGAAATTCTATTTTTAACAAGCATTCCTGGAATTAACTCTACACAATTCAGATCATTTCTATGAATTTCTCAATTCAAACGAAGCAAAACAATAAAACTGGTATTTCAATAGCTTATTCAGTTGAGGGTATTTCATGATGCATAGAACCACCACAATAATCTGAATTGCTGCGAAACTAAGACTATACAGTGTTATGCAATTATTATGGCATTTCTCTGTCATTTCTATGAATATAAGAATGCACATATCCGCACATTTTGATGGCAAATATCTGGAACTGCGATTTAACGACATTTCAAAATTACTATATTTATGACATAATATTCTTGGCTTTAAATTTGATCTAAATGCAACTTATTAACTTCTGTACTACATAGCACACACTAGATAGTAAAAGTATCAAAATAAGGATATTGTTACAAGAATCGCTCTGTGGGTGTAAGGTGTAAACAGTCCAACACGCAGGATAATGGAGAATGAATGTTTATTCACAAATATGTAGGAAAACGCGTACCACAGGTAACAGGAAACAATGTATCTTGCACATATTAGCAATGTAAACAGACAACAATTCACAGGTAATAACATTTCAGTACTTCGAGATTTAGCAACGAAAACAGTCAGCAAATCACTAATAGCGACAATAACGGCACTTTCAATAGCGCTCAGCTCACTAGCTTTCTAGCTCCCGCTACAAACAAAACTCCAAAGTCGTACTAGTCGATCAACACACACTACTCAATACTTCTTGGCGTCTAAAAGCTTAATAGCTCGCACAGCGGAGAGAATCCAAAGAGAGATTCCAAAGACGTTCGCACTCCAAGGCGATCCCAGTCGATCAACACGTTCAAATTCGATCAACGTTCAGACACTGTGTGATCCAAGAGCACTCCTTATTAGGCAGGCCGTGACGTCACACGGAATCATCACCTTCCTAATAGAGATATCGAGAAAAGGATCGCATTTTCTGGAGTCATCGATTTGGCGCCAAGTCGCCAAACTGGTCGCCAAGGTCAGGGGTCCAGGCCTTGTCATCCAATATTTACCCCTGTAAACTTCTCTTCCCAAACATAAGACTAGTGAGGCACGAAAGCTACATTACACTTTTGTAACAATATTCACTACCGTCACTACATTTGTCAATCAGTAGATGGCCATAGCATGTTTTCGTCACTAGTTCTATAGTTTAAAAGTAAAAATATATTTTATATCAGCAGGAGAGTACTATGTTTTCAAAGCTTGGACTACTGGTAGAAACTATTCCATTTTCTTTCAATAATTTTTGTGCACGGGAAATCTAGAAAATGAATTTGCAAAGGCATCTTACTATTGGTTTCTGAGGTTAATAGCTCTCTCTCTCTCTAAATATCAGCATTTGCTAAAGTACTCTGAAAGTTACAAATGCTTATCAATTTGCACATATTTCGCCTTCGTAACTACAAAGTTTTATTAGAAATATTATCAACTTTTTTAAGGAAAGCAATCTGATATAAAATATCCTTCTGACTGCATTTAAGTCACAAAACATTATTTAAAAAGTCGATATATTATTAAAATAATATGCGATAAATATGGGATATATATTATTTGAAACTCGACTCTTTCTGTGACAAACCACATGAATCGCATAATTATAAATTAATTGATAACAAATGGGGAAAAATCTAATCTTTCTAATATCGACTTCCTTCTAATGCAAAGTTGAAGAAAGAAAATATATATTTGCTTTATGAATTTATTGTTATCAATTACTTTTGTAAATTGCTAGCAGCAAGCGCATGACGTTTCCCGTGGAATCAGGAATTCAACAAAATAGAGAAAAAACGCCCGCAATGTCACGAAAAACAAAATTAAAACAAAAAATGCACAGTAATGATTTTAGAGCTTATTGGTCTTCGCGATAATGACATTTGGACTGTAGGAGAAAGTACAGAGTACGCAGAAAAATCAATACATATTAAATCAAATCCAACTCAAATTATAAAACCAAAACAAAAAATATCAAAACAAATGAGCTAAAATGCAAAAAATATCCAAGCCAAAAACACAGAGAAGAACTCTATGACCAGAAAACGGGACAAAACGTAATATGTATCCGATCGAGTAACAACTCATGAGTGAAATTATTCTTAGTCATTCGCACAAAGAATGCCTCTTTTGAAAAGCAGTTGCCGATACATGCTTCACAACAACTCAATGGCGCCGACAACGCCGGTCCTTTAATATGAGTAATATTTCATTTAGGTTGATGCAATACAATCTCCAGATTTATAATCAGGATCGTAAAACCACAGTACCCCTTCATCATTTTCCCTGGTGCTATTTTTAGAACTTGACCTTTCGCGAAAAGCTATGGCCCGTTTTACGCAGATAGAAAAGAAACCTTTTTATCGCATGACGCAAAAATTTGCTCAGAATTCAGGTAAATACATTAGAATTTCAAAACACACTTATCACCCAGGTCAGAATGTTCCAGCACTGCTTAATTTACGACTAAACCAGCGCATCCAACGAAATGATTTCAAATTATTCCTAGCTAAACATACTAAAAAGTTAGGAGGGAATAATTCGGAAAGAAGGCCACATACGTAGCCAGGAGAAATTGTCCGTTTTGGATTAGTTCTTCATTTGAAAATGTTATTTAACTATTTAAGAAAAAAATATTAAAAATGAATGGGCAAAGATATTTTAACAGTTCTTGTTCTAAATCACGTAAAAGTGTTATATTTATTACTTCAAGGAATTCCAAATTGATAACGTAATTAGTACGTCAGATGCATTAAAGTGAAATTCAAAATTAAAGGAAACCGACTATTAATTAAAAAAGGAATTAGAGGAAACCGACTATTATTTAAAAATTTCTCGAAATTCAGTAAACTACATTAGACTTTCGAAACAAACTTTATTATAAGGGAAATCGTTTTCTCTTTCCGAATGTGTATCGATTTTTTCATACAATTACCCGAAACCATGCTATTGAGAAATTAGTGCTAATAAGCACCCAAAATAGAACAAAATATTGATTAAAAAAGTTTCTAAATAAAATTTTAAAATTCGGGTTTCGAGGTGCATTGAGTCACCATTAAGACTACCTGTGTTTCAAATTGTATGGCTGTAAGTGCGATATATTCGTCTGGACATCGCAGATACACAGACACAAACATTGCCTTTTATAAGTATAGGTACGAGTAATTCATATTTTGTGTGAAAAATCCTAGAAAACAATTTGTCATGATACAAGCATATGCTAAAAATATTCCTCTTAAAAAATAGAACTGTTGTTTCTTTTATTTCTCATAGATAAAAAAAAAATGGTCTTATTAGCCAAATACTGAAGGATTCAATTTTACTATTTCGTTCTTGAAACTGTAATTGGTATAATTTTTTTTGCTCAATCGGACCTGTTTGATTTTATTTTTATAAACTTTTTATGAGCGTTGCCATCTCAGACAAAATGGCTGTGACAAAATATTGGTATTATGATAATGTTTTAAAAATAAATATTTTAATTAAAATAAATAATGAAAAAGTTAATCAGTGATAAATGAAAGTGCATTTTATCCAAAATATTTATATCATTAAATCTTCTAAAAAAATATGTTTATAGATGAGCAATAGAAAATTAAAAAACATTAAGAAGGAAAAACTAGAAAAAATATATAAAAGAAACAGAAGAAGTAGTCAACAATGACAACAATACACCTTTTTGCGAGCCCAACGCAGCAGCATCCAGCGATTGCATCAACTACATTTTACTACAATTAACCAACCAATCACTGAAGAATTAAACAACAAAAATTCCCCAATAATAAAATAGTCACAACACATAAAATAAAAAAATTAGAAAATAAAAGAAAATAAAATCAAAATGGAAAAATTGGAAGAAAACTCAAAAAGCGAACATTTTCAAAGAGCCATCCGCCATAGGAGTTCTAATATAGAGAAATTTTCTGTCGAGGATAAGACTTACAAAGTCAAGAATATACCCCTGTGGCTCTGAATTTGTCCATTAATTGAAATATAAGAAGTAATCCCTTTAGAAAAAAAGAAGCAAGCATAATAAAAAAAATTATAACAAATCTAGTAGATACTTGAGAATGTAAAAAAAATCACCCTCAGCCTAGATAGAAGCAAGAAAAGGACGCCAACTAAAATAGAACAAAGGTTGAAAAAAATATTGGAAGCTAGTGCACCTAGCTCCATCTAGGAAAAAAAATTCGAACTAAAAAAACGAGAACAAATGTTAAAAAAAATATTGGAGGCTAGCACACCTAGCTCCATCTATGAATAAAAATTCAAACCAATAACCAGAAGAAAAAAGCTTCTCAATCTTGATTTAAATAAGCTATTAACACTAGAATAATTATTTGGGTAAACGTTATCTTTCAAAATATTTTTCAAATTATCTAAAGTCTTAACAAAAGTTGAGTGACTATTACAAATGTTTTTTTATTCTATTAATTTGAGAAAAAATGGAATTTTTATAATTCTATAGTGACGGTTTGTCAGAAAATCACAAAGTGTTATAGCTTTAAAATTAAATTCCTTTCTTTTTCCGTAAATGCCAATAGAGATTCCTGAATTTGAAATTTCAATTTCCAGACTCAAAAAATTGCATTTGTTTAATTCATTATTAGTTTTGTTTAATTTAAGATCTTCTGGATAGCTATTATAAATGGAGTTGTGATTGTTATAATTAAACACTAAAATGTCACCAATGTAACGATAACCATAAATAATTTCATTTTTAATATGATCTCTCTCATATGAGTGAAGAAATATATTAGCCAATGTACTAGAGAAACAACAACCCAGAGGAATTTCTAAAACCTGTCTATAATAATCAATTCCATTACAGAGGTAATTTTCACGAATATTTACTCTAAAAATTTCTAACCATTTATTTTTATCTATTACATCATTATTAAGGTATAAATCATATACTTTTGAGCATGCTTCAATTAATTTATTATGTGGCAGGCTAGTGAAAAGATTTTCAAAATCAAATGTATTAATATTGTATATTTAATTTTCTTTAATAAAAATTAAAATTGTAGCATTATTATCAGTAATAAAGTTCTCTTCTTCTTTGATTTTATTAAGAATAATTTTCAGAATTCTAAAGAAAAATTTACTCAAATGATAATTGTAGCTGCCAATGCTACAAGTTACAAATCTGAATTTTAATGGATTTTTATGAAATTTAATAGTAGGGAAAAGGTAAGGATAATTTAAATTACTGGTTTTTATTTTAGTTTTTTTAGAAAGTGCTATAATTCTCTTCTCAAGTTCCTTTTTGCCAAATTTAATTAGTTGATATGTTTTATTTGAATTATATTCATTATAATAATTTCCTTAAAGTGTAATTTATACATTATGTAAAATTATTACTTGCTTTGTCAACAGTGGTAACAATAAATTTACTTTTTATATAATCAATTTCTTTTCTCAGATGCTTGTTGAAGAAAATACCTTTATTAATTATTTTGTTTTTATTTTTATAAACTCTATTTTTGGTTTCCATTAAAATTCGTTGCTTCCATTCTCCAAATGCCAATGATATTTCCTGGCAATATTTGCAATGAAAATATCCAGGTCTCGATTAATGAAATTAACCACCTTTATTTGACTAACTTTATGTCTTAACCTAAATTTAGTTCCCTTTATTATAATATCTCTAAAAGATTTAGATTTAACAATACTCAAATTATCCGAGACAGCGAATCTTAATGGAAACCAAAAATAGAGTTAATAAAAATAAAAACAAAATTATTAATAGAGGCATTTTCTTCAACAAGCATCTTAAAAAAGAAATTGATAATCTAAAAAGTAAATTTATTGTTACCACAGTTGACAAAGAAAGTCATAATTTTTGCATAAAGTGTAGATTATACTTTAAGGAAATTATTCTTAATGAATATAATTCAAATAAAACATAACAATTAATTAAATTGGGCAAAAAATTGGATAAGAGAATTATAGCACTTGCTAAAAAAACTAAAATAAAAACCAGTAATTTAGGGTATCCTTACCTTCTCCCTACTATTAAATTTCATAAAAATCCATTAAAATTCAGATTTTATCATTTCAGTAGATTTTTCTTTAGAATTCTAAAAATTATTCTTAATAAAATCAAAAAGAAGAGAACTTTATTATTGATAATAATGCTAAAATTTTAAATTCTCTTAAAGAAAATAAAATATACAATATTAATACATTTGAATTTGAAAATCTTTTACTAGCCTCCCACATAATAAATTAATTGAAGCATGCTCAAAAGTATATGATTTATACCTTAATAATGATTTAATAGATAAAATAAAATGGTTAGAAATTTTTAGAGTAAATATTTGTGAAAACTACCTCTCTAATGGAATTGATTATTATAGGCAGGTTTTAGGAATTCCTCTGGGTTGTTGTTTCTCTAGTGCATTGGCTAATGTATTTCTTCACTCATATGAGAAAGATCTTATTAAAATGAAATTATTTATGGTTATCGTTACATTGATGACATTTTAGTGTTTAATTATAACAGTCTTAACTCCATTTATAATTGATATCCAGAAGAGCTTAAATTAAACAAAACTAAAAATGAATTAAACATAAGCAATTTTTCGGATCTGGAAATTGAAATTTTAAATTCAGGAGTCTCTATTGGCATTTACGAAAAGAGAAAGGAATTTAATTTTAAAGCTATAATTCTTTGTGATTTTCAGTCAAACCGTCACTATAGAATTATGAAAAATTCCATTTTTTCTCAAATTCATAGAATAAAAAACATTTGTAATAACCACTCAACTTTTGTAAAATCTTTATATAATTTAAAAAATATTTCAAATGGTAACGTTTACCCAAATAATTTCTCTAGTGTTAATAGCTTATTTAAAAAAGTTTGAAAAGCTCTTTTCTTCTGGTTCTTGGTTTGAATTTTTCTTCAAAGATGGAGCTAAGTATACTAGTTTCCAATATTTTTTTCAACCTTTGTTCTCGTTTAAGTTGGCGTCATTTTCTTGCTTCTATCTAGGCTGAGGGTGAATTATTTTTTTTACATTCGCACGTATCTACTGGATTTTTATAAATGTTTTTATTATGCTTGCTTCTTTTTCCTAAAGGTATTATTTCTTATATTTCAACTAATGGGCAAATTCAGAGACGCTGGGAATATATTCTTGACTTTGTAAGTCTTACCCTCGACAGAAAATTTGTCCATATTAGAACTCCTATGGCGGGTGGCTCTATGAAAAAATTCGCCATTTGAGTTCTCTTCCAATTTTTCCGTTTTGATTGTATTTTCTTTTATTTTGTAATTTTTTCTTTTATGTGTTTTAACTATTTTATTATTGGGGAATTTCTGTTGTTTAATTCTTTGATTGGCTGGTTTATTGTAGTAAAATATAGTTGATGCAATCACTGGATGCTGCTGCGTTGGGCGCGTGAAAAGGTGTATTGTTATCATTGTTGATTACTTCTTCTGTTTCTTTTATACATTTTTTCTAGTTTTTCTTTTTTTAAAATTTTTTTAAAATTTTCTATTGTTTGTATTTATTAGAGTTTGCTGCATCTGCGCCATTTTGTATAATATAAAGAGTTTTTATTTATTAATTTTAAATTAATTCTAAATTTTAATAATTTTTTTAAAATTTATTAATTGTAACTATTTATATTTGAGCTCCTTATTTATTATTGCTAGTTAGGACATAAATATTACATCCATGCTTTCTTTTTATCTTAAATCGTGTTTTGTCACATGAAATTTCTTTTTAACTTATATATATATATATATATATTATTTTAAGGATGTTAGCATAATCAATCAGAAACAAGTGATATAAAAAAAATTTGAAGTCAATTCCTACTTAGGTCAACAAAGAAAAATTTCAAAAAAATTGAAAAAACTGTATTAACATCACGTGTCATCCACTACAAGTTTTAAAAAATGTATTTGAAATAGAGTGGATGAATAAAAAGTATTTTATTAACGATTGAAAATTTGAACAAGATATATAAATAAATATATATAGGGAGAGTGTGAACTAATAGTAGGAATTGAAAAAGGGGTATTTGCCAGTTTTTATCGAGTAACAGTTGCTGCTTTTGAGAAATGTTATGAAATCAGCATCGGATTATCTGAAATCTTTTCCCACTTGATCCAATGGAAAGTGAAATTTAGGTTAAAGTATCTTCTTCAAACAAAACCCAAAGTTCCATTTCAGATCCATTGTCCTAAAATCTGAGAAGAAGCATCTGATTATTCAAGACATAGGGGAGTAACTCTCAATTGTTCCTGACTCAAACAGGTAAATTCATTTCACTCAATTTAATCTATAGCTGTTTCAAATGTGGAATTCGAGTACGTCACACGTTTCGAAGAGACATATGGTAGTCAATTGGCAACGATGTTCTTCGGTAGCAAGAAGAGAAAGAAAATGTTTACTATGAAATAGAGATATCCAGGGATAAACCAGTGATGATACTTAATAAGCCAAAAATTTAACTGAAATACTTAAATTTAATATTCTTGGAAAGGTTTACTTATGTCTGATATGGAAAGCTTTGTATTTATACTTGTTTCACACAGTCGAAGTGATAGTTTCAATAGCTTTATGAATACTTACAAGTTCAATTTTCATTTATAGGGTTTCTCGTCTTCAAAAGCAATGCCATAAAAATGTCCTTTTTGCCTTTAAACTTTCTTTTCACTTCCCGTTAGTTTAGCTATAATATTTTTGATTAAATTTTATTTTAATTTTAAAGTTAGGTTTGTAATAAATAATCCTATAATTATATACCAGATGTTTAAAACAATACCTTTTTCTGCTTGATGGTTTTAAGCTGGAATGGTAAATTGTAGTCATTAAATTTTAATTTAAAGTCTCTTTTTCTTTTAGCCGCATAGAATTTAACTACTTTTAAGTGCATTTCCACAATGTTCTAGGTAGACAGTATTATCATTTTTGAGAATGCTTTATTTTCTTGGTTCAACTAAGAGACAATAATGTATCTTAGATGTTCGTGCCTTTCTCGTAATTTTTGCATAATTATGTTAATGAATTACTTTTAATTTTAAAACAAAATTAAAAATACAATATTTCGATGCTCGTTTGATTCACGGTAATCTTAGTAAAGTGGTTAAATGTGCCAAAAAATTTTAAAATTGCTATCTCTGAATTTATTCTTGGCCTGATATAGCATTAATATTTTTCTACCTTTATCAGAATAATCTTTTCCGCTTCGGAATGCAATTAACTTCTGTTTCTTTAGGAATTTTAAAGTGGAGACCTCTTAATGGAATTCTGATAAAAATGCAGTTACATTTATAAATATACGGCATATTAGCGTCACTTCCTTTTTTTAAAATTAAAATATAGATTTATTGTGTTCTCTATTTTTATTTTTACTCGGAATGCTCAGAAATTTATTCAAGAACTTTCACAATTACCGAAAAATCCAGCAAACAGTTTCTTTATGCATAACTTCATCTTTTTCTTCAGCACAGATTTTAGTATCCTATAAAGCCGTCCTATATACATCTTTATTTTCTTTACGTTATGAAATATAAGTTTCCACAGCTATTTCTCTCCAATTCCAAAATGTATTATTTTTTAGGTGAATGAAACACTATTGTGCAGGCGAGACACACATACGATAACCTATAGTTAAGATGAAGACTTTCAAGAAAGCTGTGATATTACAACGATTCTCATGTTGCAATATGGTTTAAAAGAAGATAGTTTGATGAAAGAATACTGAAAACGTAATTGTTGTTACGGATAAAAATATTTGTTAAGATAAAATCAATAAATAGATAATTTTTCAGAACTTAGCGAGAATTTTCTAAAGGAGTTTTTCCATTTTAATGATAGCCGAGCCAGTTTAACCTACATATACTCTTATATTACATTTAGTAGCAATAATTTTAGTTAAAAGGTTTATTTTGAAAGCCTTTTACTGTTACATTAAAAGTACTTATGAATATTTAGGATTTATTGAGTTGATTTTGTTTATTCAGGATTTTTCAGCATGTGTGAACATATATATTTGGCTCTTTATGGATACTTATACTATGATACAGAATATAAACAATTGTTTCTTCCAAATCGAGACAGTTTTGCGATTCGTTAATATTTTCTGTGTAGAATTATTTAAACTGAGATAAAATAGAAAGTTGAATTTCCATTCTCAATATCATTTGAATAAATGTTCGTTTCATCCATCAAATATAGTTGAATTAAAATTGCTTCTTACTGTAACAGAAAAAGCAGAAAACAGTAGTGAAAAAATGATTGCTTTTGTTGAATTATTTCATTCTATGGTGTTTCAAATAAAAAATACAACGATTTTCTTTAAAAAGAATTTGAAATTCTAATAAGTTTGCTTTTCTTCAAATCCATCATGATATTTCTTGTTCTCAGCTGATTAGCATAATATTGAGATTCGTACGACAGCAAAGCATTTATTGTGAAGAGAAATCTATTCATTTATTTTATACAAAAATGCATCACAGATGCAATTGATAGTTTTTCCACTTCTTTGCGTCTTATTTCTTCTGTGTCAACTTTTTGAACCTAGGAGAATTACTTTTCTTTTCAATCGTCTTAATTTACTGTGATTTGACAATTGTTGTTCTTGGAAACTTCTGTAAAGAATGTATTTTTTGCCAGGTTTCGCCCTGTTCAATTTCTGGCTCTTCCCGGCAATAAATAATTTCAATTAAAACAGTTTTTAAAAACACAATTTTTTTTAGCTTTCAATGACTTACTTTTTTCATTTTAATGATTTTCACTTTCAGGTTTCAATTTTAAAATTCATCATTCTTATATATCATGGAATATTGATATCGTTTAGGAATTTATTCAATATTTGAAGATCACTAAAAGCGGAAGATTTATCGCATAGAATATGCTTTTCATACAAAAAAATAGAAAAAAAATCTATTTTTTCGAAATACCTTTTTAATTTAGTTTGGAAATTAGAATGTCTAATCAATTCGGGTGAAATAAGATTTCGTAAATAGGATTAACTCTTAACTACTCTCGCCAATTCAAACAGCAAAATTTGTAACCATATAATTATAAATTTCTAGGTAAAAGGATTACTGTTTTATAATATTAGTTTTAAGTCAAATAAAATAAACATGTGTTGCAATAAATAAAAAACGCTTAAAATAGACGTATATGACTATATTACCCAACAATATAAATTTTATGAAACGCACATTGAAGATTTGCAGATTTATAGATCTCTATAAAATTATAATAAAATAACATAAGAAAGAGGCAATAGAAATACTTTAGTAAGAAATTAAACAACTTTAATCCTTCATTAAAATAAAAAAAATCCAATTAGAGCTAATATAGTACTTATTCAGGGTCGGTTTCTTCATTATTTCGAGAGACTTAACGATGTAAAGACTTCGCTCAAGCTCTTAGGTTCAAATGAATGGAAACATAAACATTCTCTAATAACACAAGACGCTGCACAATATTGTTACAATATCTTCACGATATTGTACGGCATTCAGAATAACGGACAACGTCGTAGAGATATCGTGCAATATCTTGTGCTAATAGGGTTAGTACATCACTCAGCATGAGCCATCTGTAGGTTAGCCGGTAGAAAAAGTTTAAGGACGAAGCAGAATTAAAACAGCTTCCGTTAAAGCTCCAATGGTGTGTACATAATACACTAGCTCGAGTAATTAAGAGTTAACAGGATGATTCAAAGAAGATGGACCAAACTTGAAGGGCATTAGTACACACCAAAACAGGAGAGTTACGTAATAGTTTGCCAAGTCAGTCATGAAATATACTGGCAGTAGAATGCGTATAATTTTTTATGGATAGAGCGAAAACACAAATATAATACAGAAGTAATACATTCATATTCATTATTCTTTTTGAGGAGCTACCACAGTAGACCTATGTATGAAACTCAGTTACTTTGTATAATATAAAGAAAATTATAGCTCGCTTGTCATCCGGACACTTAAAAACCCTCAGATTATCCCGTGGTGATAAGAAGTTCAATATCTGCACAAAATGCAACATGATTGAGGCCACTCCGCAACATCTGTTTGACTGTGCTACCTTGGTGTATGATGACCAGCTTAAGCCACCGGATTTAGTGTTGGAGGTCATGAGGGCGAAGGATGTCGTAGATCTGATCTGATTCAGATCAGAAGGGTTAGTAAGAAGAAGAAGAAGAAGATTATAGACAAATTTTTATTATAAAATGCTGAAAAAGTTAATCCTCTATTAGGCATGGGCGATCTTACAGATCCTTTGAATAGGGGAAGGTGTAGTACCTCGGCCACTATTTTTTCATTTGCAAGAAAAAGTGGTCATATTAAATCTTATACCGAAAACTTTGGGTGCTGTAGAAATATAAGAAAATCAGCTTTTTATCTCCCTTAAGTTTTTCCTCATATTTATAACATAGTAATAAATATGTTTGGGAAAAACCCTTCAGTTTTGGCCATAAATGACAAGGAACATCACTATGTTGTACCTTGGCTACACTATGTTGTACCTTGGCCAGGGCAATAAAACGTGACATTGTCAAGCCTAAATTAGGTACAAAGCTAAGCTTTTCAAAATCATTGCACAATTTTTAGGTTTATATGATGGATGAACTATATCACAACTGAAAAGGCTTGTTGTTTTTCTGAACCCGGGAGGACGCCTGCTACGAAGAGTAACACGGAGACGCCCATGGGGATGTGCGACACCCCAATTCGTTATTTCTCTATTTAAGCAAAACTAACAACTATATCTGCTCTAAATGATTCGTGCAAACAGTTCTCTTTATACAAGAAGCAATTTTTAGTCGAAAAATTTAGAAAATAATACATTAAAATATTGAACCCATTGCGAACACATATATTTCTTAGGCACATGTGTTCAACATTTGTTATGGTAAAGAATCATCAACATTATAATCGTTGTACAATGTGGACAGAAAACTACTGCTTCTAATTTTCTTAGGTACATAGGAAACCATATTTTTAGTAATCCAAATAAGAATTCTGTTGGGCTTTACCTTTAGATCCAATAAATTTAGGGCGTAATACGCTTTTATTTTTCAGAATAGTTTCTACAATTTTAAGCTTTTGCTCGCATAATCCATTTAAAATTTTACTGAAATTTGAAAATATACAAAATTAAAATAAATTTTAAAATTAATAAATTTGTGTTATTTTTTATTAATTATTGTGCATTTCAGGGGTAAAAATGGTCCACTTCAATTTTAGTATATTTGCTGCTATAATCACTTTCTTTTGAACCTCTCATGAAAGTACAGACAAATCCTTTTATGAAAGTACAGGATGTAGCAACCGTAGGTTTTGAGAAATTCCAAGAATGTTTTAATGTGAATTAACAAAATATAAAAAAATACACTTGTGCGTTAATTAAGGATACATCGAAATAAAATTTAATACGGAAGTAAGCAATCAGTTTATTATGTATAATTCATTTCCTGCAAAAATAGTTCCTGCTGAATATTCTGTTTTTTACAAAGCATTACATATTTTCTTTTCTTTCTAAAAATGCATTTTAAAATGTCAAACGATAGTTGTATCCTGATTTTTTATAATTTTTAATAACTAGGATTAAGATCATTAAGAATTTAATTCAACTTGTAGCGGTTACAATTCACTGCCTTCTCCTTTTTATGATAGGTGGCGGTACTAGAGCCATCCGGGTTTTTCCCATGATGCCTCTCTCTTCTTTTTCCCATGATGCCTCTCTCTTCTTCTGTGTACTTGTCTTGTGTTGTTCTCTTGTCTTTTTCTCTTGTTTTGTACCTTTTAATGTACTGTGTCGTGCAACTTAGCCATTTAATAAAAATGATTCTTGAAATTGAATTAATTCTTCAACAGCGGCATTCCATATAAACATGAGTCTCGTCCGTCTACAAACTGAAATTCAGCTGAACGATTACGATTCATAAATATCTCTCCAGTTTGAACTGAAGAAAAACATGAAAGCATTACGTTTTCCTTATGAAGTCTACTTCTAGTAAATTGCTCCAGTAGTTCTATAGAACGCGCCTACTTGATAACTTGAATTGATGCGAAAAGTTTGAGTCCTAAAACGGAAGAAATAATTTTTCTTAAAATCTGCTTTCCTTTTATTACTCTCCTTAAATTCGAGAGCTTCCTCTTTTTGTTGATCCATTACATTGGTCCCTCCCCCATCACATTCTGGAAAACTTTTAGCTCGAGTGGACTTTTTGATAAAAATATGATATGTGATTCCTCAAAAGACTTGTCTCCGCTTTACTGTTCTGGGGTTGACAGATTTTAGTCTCGACGAATTCCCTAAATATTTCAAAACGTCTTTGAATGCTGTATGTTTCCATGAAAACGAGCTTCTTTTGTTGTGTTAGCTATGAGGAATGTATTTTTGGGTTGGAAAGGAGGCCAAATAAAAATAGGTACACTGAAACTGCTATTCTTCAGTTGCAAAAGACTTTACTTTATAACGATATATCACTGATTTTCTTTCTCTATTCTTTTGCTTCTATATAGCATATATTTCCCTTTGTGCTGTAAAAAATACTCTTGGGCCTTTAGAAGTATGACAGATATTAGTGTTTTTTTAATTCCTATTTAAGTTAAATACGGAGAAATATCAGATTGAAAAAAATATGTCAACAGGGTAAATATTAATTAAGAGATGTTAGATACCACATGCTAACGTTTCGAATATTTAAAAAAAAGCCTATGAGACAAAACCTGCAAAAAATATCATAAATTATTTAAAAGGGCAAAGAAAATATTCTCGTTATTCTAGAGATTTATTTTAAAGCGAAAGAAGAAAATATGCAAATAACTTTTACTAGGAAAACAAAATTCTTTGTTTCATTCATTGAAAAATTTAGAAGCACCAAAAGAATTAAATTTTTGAAAATTAATAATGTCAACTTTTATAGAGTGTTAAATGTCTACTAAAACTAGAGTCTTAGACAATCTTAAATTACAGCATCATGAGCTTTTACTAAGCAATTATTCCCATTTAAGAATGAAATATCTTGACTTAAATGTAAGCAAATGGCGAACGATTAAAACATGCTCCGATTATTTTGATGCCTAAAGCAGCAAATCATTGAGGCAAGATATTTTTTCCTTCAAATAAAATTTGGTGTTCAATCAAGCATAAATAAATTCGAAGCTGGTCTGCAGCGTAAACTTTCAAGCGTTGGGAAGTAAATTGAGATGGCTCGTGCGAGAAACATACATTTACTGGATCAATACTTTGATGCTATTCCTAGAGATTTTATTTGTTATTATTTATTTATAAATGTAAGCAAATGGCGAACGATTAAAACATGCTCCGATTATATTGATGCCTAAAGCAGAGAATCATTGAGGCAAGATATTTTTTCCTTCAAATAAAATTTGGTGTTCAATCAAGTATAAATAAATTCGAAGCTGGTCTGCAGCGTAAACTTTCAAGCGTTGGGAAGTAAATTAAGATGGCTCGTGCGAGAAACATACATTTACTAGATCAATACTTTGATGCTATTCCTAGAGATCTTATTTGTTATAGCTTTGGTAACTTCTCACATTCCATCTTGAAATACAGGTAACGGGAGCGCGCGCATCCGGAGGCCCGATCGTCTGTTTTCTGAGATAATAAATGTGGGAAAATTCTTGAAAAACTAAAGGTCTGCAAGTAAATGACCTTATAAATGACTGTGAATGTGGAATTTTTTCGTTCAAAGGTTAATTCTCTGTAATAAATTTTTGCAAGCACTGGGCCTCGCAGACCAAATGCGCGTTCTCCCGGGTTAATTAATTAACGTAACTTATTATTTTTATGTATAGAGCTTAAATTTAACAGATTTATTTTTTCATTTGGTAGCAAATATAATGGAATTTAATTTATAATGATGAATATAAAAGTGATAACAGAAAGCTTCCATGGTTATGCAGCAATGCATGCAATGAAACAATTTAAACGTTTTTGTGAAAATTTTCAATACATAAAATTTAGCCCATTTTTATCCCTGATGTGGCGGTATGGATTGAAACTCATTAATTTAAACGCACACACATTTGCAATTAAAATTAATTTACTCGTCTGTTTTTCCCCTTGCTTTTCATAGTCGTAACAACCAAAAATGGTAGATGAAGATTAATTCTTTTGAAATCCCTTAGATTTTCAGCTAAAATGAGATGAATTTTGATTGCATGTTTCCAAGAATTCCTTTGTTAATGAAATCAGAATTTTTTGATTTGTTGATAATTCTTCAAATGTTAAGCCAAAGTTTAGTGTTTAGCATTATGCGTACTTCTATGAAATATATATGGCTTTAAATATTTTACGACTTAGTAAAGTCACATCCGCTGTGAAGCAACACGAGGTCTATGTTGAGACAGACCTCGTGATGCACCCTCTTCTTCAGGATTCCATGCCACACCAGCAGTCGCACGTTTGATCCTCGACAGCAGATTCAGCGCATACCAGGCCCACATTCATGACGGATCTTGGTGGAATTGTGATTCAAGATTATGTTTCCCATTCTTGAGCTGAGACATTGGCACGAAGTCATGGCGACCCTCCATACTTTTTGGAAAAATACTTGTTTATCATGGTAAAATTTTTATAATCTAAAAAATGTAATAATTAAATAAATAAATAAAAACATTTCATTTTTGAAAATTAATTGAAAATTTGCCGGTATAATGCCTTTATTTAAAGGTACTGTCATTGTTACAGATCATCATCAAATAGGAAATTAGAAATGTCTTTCAATTTAATATTAACAAACTGAAATTTACTATTATTTCGTTTAACTGAATAGAAAACACAAGCGTTTCTATAATCTTTCTTAGTGAATAAAAATTTTGGTCCATTATTCCAACATTCTTCAAAGCTATAGTGTTAACCCTCTAAGCGTTTTGCACTTATTTTTCCGTTTCCCATATTTACTTCGATAGCTCATGTTTATATGTGCAATTTCTTAAATTATTATGCATAAAATATTCCTAAAATTTCCGAGACTTGATTAAACACAAGAAAAATCTAATTATTCACATTCAAAGATAATTTTTATGATTTTAAAGAAAGTAGATAAAAAAAGCTAACCGCTCAGAGGAAATGGGAAAAAAACATATCTTTTACATTCTCGAGTATATATTTACTACTTAAACTATTTATTTTTGTCAAGGCTGAAGAATTTTTCTTCCCCACAAAATTCTAGGCATATTTTAAACTATTATTTAAGTGATTGCCATAAGCTTCTAATGAGAAACACAAATATCTGTTCATCTGAGCGAGAGTGTTTTCCTTTAAGATAAATTAATGTGTGTTATTTTTCACAGTTTTTTACTCTTCTCGAAGTTGATTTTCAATTTTTTTCTCAGTGCTATGTAACATTCTATTCAACTCCTGGTTCCTAAGCAAACATTTTACAACTTTGAGTGCATCAACTTTAACAGTTATTTTATGCTTTATAATGAATTATACCTGGCATTAGAGACACTTTTACGTCCGACACTTTTTCAAATACTTTGCTATGTTCCTATCCTATTTCTGTCTGATTTTGGTTCTTAGTGTTTTAATTGTTCTTTTCAAGTTCAGAATAATCATTTTATTGCAATATTGTTACATTCATTTCTTATCGAAATTTAATTTCTAAATGTAACAAATTTTCTTTTGAGTGAAAGCGCTCGAAATAAATTTTTTATATATTTTTCTTCCATGTTCTCTGTTGAGTTTTTACTTTGAAATCTAAATATGGTACGGAAACTCTTCTTTGCCATTATTTCTTTCTAAATTATTTTCGTTGACTTTTTACTCCTGTTACTAATTATTTTATATTCTATGAATAGACTTCAGCGGTCGGGTTGCTTTGATTCTAAGGAAATCGTCAGTATTCATAGGATATTTTTGAATTAGCAACGAACATGAAACTTTCGAGAACAATATTTATAGATTCTATGAAACTTTTTTCGCTAAATATGTTAATACTTTCTACAATGAGATTTCTTAAACTTTATAATTAACTCAAGTTTCCAATTATTCATTATTAAATAATTGTCCACAGCAATTTTATATAAAAAAGCATCAAAAGTAAGCAAATATTTATATTTTTAATGCCATGGTATTTCAGTTTAACTATATCTCATTGTAAAATAAAAATCTATAAAACAACTTTTTTCAAGCTGTTAAGGATTTATTCGAAGTTTCTTAATTGAATTATTAATTTAAATTGCCAAATGTTTAATATTGAATATTTTTAAATAATAATTTGCTCAAAATCTATTGGCAAACTTAAGCAAAATAAATGAACAAGACTAAAATAAATATGCTTAACAATGGATTAATATTTATGTAAAAATAAGCCATTTTTATGAATATGCAGGGTGATTGTAATAAGATGGACCAAACAAGAGATACAAAACAAAACAAACAAGTTTCGTTATAGCATGTTGGGTCGTGGACAAAAATTATAAGCGGTAGTATAAGTGACTGTAAACACAAAAATAACAGAAAATTGATAATGTGTAAAGTAGACATCAGAAATCAGCTTGACAGTCGATTTGCAGAGAAGAATTTTGCGGCTCATTGACAGCTTACTTTTAATAGCAAGTAAGCTTCCATGTTTAATACACACAAATGAGTCTTTAGACTGGGCATCATTGATATTGTTACTAAAATCGCCCTGTTGGTTTATGATAAAAGCAGTCCAACGAAGATGATTGTTAGATTGCAAATATTGCATCAACATCTTTTTTCGGTTTTGTCAGTATTTTTAGTTAATTTAATTCTTCGCCACTAAAGTTTCTTTCATCTCTTGTGGCAACTTTGGCAAATTTTGAAATTCAAACGATAATTTTAGCCGTTTCTTTAATTATCTAAATTTTATTTAATTATTTACTTTCTTTTCGATTTAAATATTATTTGTCTTAACTTTTGTTGGTTAAGGTTTCAACTTTATTAATTCTTAAATTCAAATTTTTCAACGGGACTATTTCCTCGCCATCTTGTTGCGGATGAATTTAGATGTTATTAGGTTTTGGCGTTCTTGACTGGAGTTTTTTTTTCCGTTATGAAAGCAGATTCCTTTGTCTTTTCGTTTGAATATTCTGAAGGGATAGCACGCATCCTGGAGGCTCCCAGACCGTTGGGATTTTTTCCTTCGGTTCTCGTCCTCTCAGGCATGCAAGCAGTAGAAAATCTGTTGGTAAAGAAATCTACAAAAGATCTAAAATGTTGAATTTAAATAAGAAATCAACAGGCGGCTTACGTTTGAACTGATCTTCCTTTCTTTGTCTTGGACTATTCGAGTTCATGCTGGGCTGAAGCTTTTTTTCTTGCGTTTGGAATGGCGATTTTATATTAAGTGCTCTTCATTTTGCGAACAGCAGTGATGACTTACAAAAAGTTGAAAGTAGTGTGATCGTGATGGAAATTCCAGTTTTGTGCGAGTGTTACCATCTGCAATGATTCTGTTGTTTGTGAACGAGAGACGCCACTTGTGAAACAAAAAATGTGAGCAAGAAAGATTTCCCAAGTCAACTACAAATCGGGGAAAACTAAATTTTCCCATGCTAATATTGGCCGCAAGTGATGTTGCAAAACCAAGAAATGCCTTGCTTCAACTGATTTAAATCCGTTATGTGGCACGAAACATAGTGCGCGAAAGTTCAAATCAATGAAAGGTACATTTTTCAGTGATATAAAGATTATTCATTGTGAGACTACTAATCTCTCATTCAATATATTCGAATATCAAAATGGCCGTTATGAGAGTGTTTCCTTTTTTGCATTTACTAATTTGGTAAAGAATAGATATCTGTTTTTTAATAAACTTTCTGTTTTATAGTTGTGAGATTTCATATATTTGATGTTGTGTGCATCAGCAGTAAAATTTGCTAATTTTATATTCATATCTTAAAAGTGTTGGCAGTTTAGTATCCATAAAATTGTTAATAAAAAATATTTAAATTTTAATAAATTTGTTTTTCTTTAATTGTTTTTATGCAATGTACTACCACTGTATGAAAATTGACTTTTAATTAAGTAGCTAGGCTTTTCAGGTCAGCAAAGGTAGGTGATTATCAGTATTGCTAGAATTTCTTATTATCGTGTTAAATATTTCAGTACCCAGAATTAATTAATTGTTCAATATATATATTAATTTAAATTATATTTCTGGGCATCTACCTTGCTTCAATGTTTTTATAAATATCCTAGCTACCCCATCCAATAATGATAATGCAGAATTACGTTGTATTCACGAATGTTCCGAAAAACACGAAGCACATGAAACAAAAAAAAATCAGCACTTGAACAAATTAGCAACAGAAGCAGGCAGCAAATCACTAATATTAGCAACAACAGCACTTTCAATAACGCTCAGCTTACCAGTCGCACTTCAGATAAAACTCCAAAGAGACTCATTTGTCATTTTACCAGCTCGGTATTTATACATTTTCTAATAGGGTATGACATCATATAGAATTATATCGCTTTTTCTCCAAAACTCTGTTCCTAGTAGAGATACGACCGTATTTCTTGCGTATTCGAGAACATTCATTTTGTCTCCAAAATCAAGGGTCATTAGCTTTCAGCCAATACGGAGCCCTGTAAATCCCTCTTTCTTTCCATGAGACTAACATAATAGGGAAGCTGTATTTACAGATTTTTAACAATATATATTTGTCGAAAGTTAATTTTCTCCGTAGATTATTTACTCAGGAGATGGGTTGGTACAAAATTTGGACATGGGATAGAGGCGGCATATTCCCTTTGCTTACAAACAAAAGTTCAACACACTTAATGGGATTGACTTTTATTTTCCTGTAAATAAGTCAGACCTGTACGCCAAATAATGATATCGCTTTATAAAGAGGACAATAATCTATAATATAAAACAGAAAATACATGTTTCTCTCTGTGTCTCTTTCACAAAATCTCCTCCTAAACGGTGAACAATAGCAACATGAAATTTGCACATTACATTCTGTGGTACATTTCTAGATTAATTGTGCTATTTTCAACTTTCTAAATTAATTAATTCTTAAGATTTTTAATTAAATGACGGAATTTTGCTGTTGTTAAGAATAATGCTTAGATATGTTTTGGTAATAATTTCTGAAATATTTATCGCTCGACTTAAACAGCAGAAAATTATCCTTTCACTAATATTAATTCCATGGCGGTAAATGTTTATCTCTGATTGTTATTATCATTTAAAAATATATTTTTAACGCAATTTCTAACAATAATTTTATCAATATAGAATTAAATTCAAGCCAATTTAATATTTCGCACGCTTGCTCTTGCAAGTGTTATAGTTCATATAAGAAAATACTGTATTCTTTCGACAGAAACAACAAAGAAGACTTTTTACTTCCGGTTGTCGTAGCATTTACACCTTTTAATACGGTTACACAGTGATCCAATGACGTAAAGGAATTATTCCCTCGAAGTTTTGTTTCATTTCACAAATTTTTATATGATCCTAATGAGTGCGTGCTAAGCCTTCAAAGTTTCTTAGTCCCGTTCTAATCATAGGAAGAGGACAAATGGGCGAAAAAGAGATGTTTTAACGGTCTATCTGTCACAAGAACTCACAGTCATGTGGGCCACCAGCCGAGTACCTGCAGATGGCGCTGCCATCGCCAGTGACGTCAGAGCATCAAGCTGCCGAGAACAGTAGACGAAATGGAACGGGTGCGAGACGCATGAACGACGTTGGTTGATTTCGCAAAGCCAAAAGACGAGATGAAACGATGGTTTGAACGACGATATACAATTCCAATGAGTGTCATCCTTATCATATGACGAACTAGAACTACTTCAATTGTACATATCTTTAATTGGAAATATTGTTTCTTCAAAATATAAACTTCATCCTGATAATATATCCATTTAGATTGATGAACTGTGTATTCATTCGTGGAACCAACACTAAGCCTAAAATGATCGCCTATAGTAAATAGTTTCTAAATGAAATTTGCACATGCCATTCCGGGGTCCGTTCCCAGATTAATTGTACTTTTTCCAACTTTCAAAAAAATTAATTCCTGAGATATGTAATTAAATAAAAGCACTCAGTCAATTTTCGGCGTTTTATCTTAGTTTTTAGTCGATAACTTTAGAAAAATATATTCCACGATGATATACATACCACCCTAAAGAGCAGAAAATTATATTTTTAATGATTCAATTTAAATGACATGCGTTCTTTCAACAATGCCTTATATTATTGTAATTAAATTCAAACCAGTTTATCGTTTTATCAAATCCTTCATTCCCGTATTTTTACCACTGCGAAAGTTATGATAAAAAATATTGATTTCGTTGAATATTAACAGAAAGCAGAATTTTATTTTCGCTTTTATTTCGTAGCATGTACCTCTTTCAATATGTTTGCACGACAATCCAATGATGTTAATTATTCTCTTTCCGCGAAGTTTCTTTTAATTTTACAAATTTTTCAATGATCATAATGAGTGTGTAAAATCCCTCAAGATTATCGAGCCCGATTCCTACCAGAAGTAGAGGACCTAAGGAGAAAGAGAAAGAACACTAGGCGGTTTTTTCCGGTCAGTGACACAAACACTACAGAGAAGAGAATTGTAGTCCGGATAATGGCAATAAAATCCAAGATATGAACGATCTTCTGTTGTCGCCTTAGCAATGATGGGAGGGGAAAATTGAGTACGAAGGACTAATCTTGCCAGAAGGTTCAAACAAAGAATAGAAAAGTAGAGGGGTGTTAAACTGCTGGTCGAGAGGGTCATAGAGTACGGCTGTGGATGAATGAAAATCACCAAAAGACGCTGCTGCAAAAATTCTTTTATTAAGTTGAAAGTGTTATAAGTACTTGGACTTAAAAATATTTTTATCCCGAGTAACGCCGGGTATATCCGCTAGTTCGAAAATAAAAATGAAGTCTCTTCGAAACTTATTTATAATTTTTTTGTTTTTTTATTGCTTCTAAGAATTGAAATTCATTTCATTCTCAAAAAGAGGAGCTGTCTTCTCTTTGATTTAAGTTAAATTAGACATATATTTATTCTACGTGATATATTATATATATTCAATTTCTGAAAATTTAATATTCAGCAATCTATTCACACAGTCTTTTCTTTATAGCTTTTATAGAAGCGTTAAAAGTTTTGAACTATTCGGTCGGTGATTTTAAATTTAACCCAAAATTCCATGCACCGTGGAATTTTGAAGGTGCAAGAGAAACTATTTTCGTCAAGAGTATTCAGAACGGAAAAGCAGAAAAAATCATCAGGAAAAAGAGTTTTTAAGCTGAGAAAGTTATTAAATATTTATCAAATGACTAATTATTGCCCCAGTTTTCTCTACTATATTTCGCCACGCACTCTTATATTTGGAATTTGGAAAGTGGAGCGAGAAATAGTTTTGAAATCGAAATGGATGGCTAAGATTCAAAACCATCAAGCGAAAACTAAATTAATGCCTGAAACATATATATGTCTGTTATGTTTAATAGTACAATATTTATATCTATGTATTGAAATTAATTGCATCGAACAAAATATTATTATTAATTAGAAAGTATAATGTATGGTTGAATTCAGCCTCTCAGGATGACCTTCAACGTCTGCACCAGTGGCGGCTCGGTATAGGGACTGCAGGACTGTAGTACTGCTAGCTTATCTCTGTGCATAAGTTAAATCGTTTATTTATTTACTTTTGAATGTAATTTAAAAATCCATCAATAAAATTAACTTTTTGCGCTTTCAGCTGAGCCAAAAAGCTGGAAAAAAACCAAGGTTACTTTAGAGAATTTTCACTATCCGCTGTCTTCTCAGAAAGACCGATCAAAAAGAGTCACAATGACTATAGGTACGGGGACGTGATGGTGATGTTACGTCTTCTCAGGAAGCTTTTGCCTCTTCGAGAATTATAAATTCCCTTTGTTCCAGTTTCTTATGCTTGCGCATGCGCATTTACTTAACAATCTCAATCTTCCTTTTTCTAGTGGGCATTTAAAAAAGCCGAGAATTGCCTCCGAGGTAGCACCGGCGAGATAGGGAATCGTTTTAAACGACTTTTCCACTGCTGGGAAATGTTTCACGAGATGGAATTTGAAAATAAATAACTTTGAAAGTAAATAATAGAGGAAAATGAAGAAATAATTAGTGATAAATTTAAAAAAATGTAAAAAAATATTTTAGATACATTTTTATTTTTTCCCGTATATATATGAACATTATAATTTTGAAACCGAAACAGCTAGAGCAGAGGTTCGCAACCTGTGACCATTTGGGGAGTATGCGAAATCAAAGTTGTTAATGGCGGAAACAAGAAAACAACAAGGAATTTAAAAAGTTAGAGAATGTTGCTTCTCCAGATGAAGACTTGCTATTTAATAACCATACCACTTGAATAGTTGATTATTACGTTGACCATTATTATAGTTCATTATTACTAATTTTTAGCTATCCTTATAAGTTCAAACGAAATAATATCAATACTGGTTTCATTTGCTTTAGCTTTGAACTAATATTATTGTAACCAGCGGGAGTGTTCACCCCTAAACTTTCTCGTATATCTCCCCAAAAAGGTGCCGTTACTCCTCCCCCGCGTGGCTAAAAAAATTCGAACGTACTGTTATCCAGAATCCAATGACTATCAGAAAGTTTTTCATTATAGTGATTGAAAAATATCTAGGTAAAGAATCCAATTCAGAGATGCGTATATTGCTTCCAGTACGCATGCGCGTGGAGATAACGGATGGGTTTCAATAGTAAATTATACAGACCGACAGGAGTCAACCCTTTGACGGATTTGACCCAAAATTTCATACGGACCTACATTCATGACGATAAAACTGTGTACCAAATTTTATCCATCTAGCTATTCAAGTTTTTGAGTTATAGTGTTCACATGACTTCGGACATACAGACAGACAGACTTCCCGTTGACGGATTTTGTCCAAAATTTGATAGAAACCTACAAATTATGTTTAAAGACCACATACCGTGTTCATCCCCGTAGCTCTAATAGTTTTCGAGTTATCGTGTTCACAGACACACAGACAGACATAATTCCAAAATTGTGTTTTTTCGGACTCAGGGAGGTCTAAAACGTGGAGATTCGTCAAAATCTCGAGTTCGAATTTTTTGACGATTACAATACTTTCTCTTTGTATACTTCGTATACGAGAAAGTAAAAATGGAATAAAACGTAAAATCAAAAATAAGTTCTGCAAATGTTATTAGTTCGGGTCATTTCACTTTTAAGCTAACCTTAACACTATTGATAAAAGCTTCTTTGCATAGACGGAGGGTTGGGGCTGGATATGATAGTAGGGGGTACGTGAAAACGGAAAGAAAAATCAAGTAGTGCGCGAGGGAATAAAGGTTGGGAACCACCGAGCTAGAGGAATGAAACGTGGAATGAGATCACTAAATCAAATGAGTGAATCTAGAAAATTTTGGACGAAATCTATCAAAGAAATTCAGTTTGTCTGTCCTTGAGCGTTTCCATGTAATTTGATGTTCATGCCAATTCTCTGGAAAACGTTATTGATCATTTCGCTCCAAATAAAACCAGAAGAGCCGATTTCACTTTAAGTAGTTTTTAATACCTATAAATAATACCTTTCTCCCTATATATATTTTTATTTCAGCTAACATCCATCGATGATTTTTTTTCACATTCAGTCGATTCCCTAATAAATGAGAGTAAGGGTCGTAGCAAAAATTAACTGAGAAAAATCATTTTAAAAATTCTTAATTATTGTGTTAGCTCAAAAATTAGTAATTTCTGAATTAAAATTTCTTTATTAAAAATAATCTGAAGTCAAAAATCGAATAATAATTTTTTATTAACTAAGTATTAAACTATTGAAAATTAATTGAAAATGTCCTAATTTAGGTTATGCAGAAATCATTAGCACGCAGTGTAGAACGTTACGTTGCAACACCTCCATGGTGATTTAGCACGAGCCGCCACTGGCCTGTGCCTTCCTAAGAGTTCAAACTATTTTGAATTTGTAAATTTAACGTCAGTTCTATAAAAGAAATACAAATTTTTAATTATTCTTAGACATATTATAAGTGATACGTTGATTATTGGAAAGAACACTATTGGCAAAAGATGCTGTACAATATTGCTACAAGATCTCCAAGACATTTTACAGCATTCAGATTATCCAAGAACGCAGAGGAGATATCGAACATTATCTTTGTACTAATATGAAGAAACTCGTGCACAGTGTATTGCATTTCAGGACAATGAGCGAGGAAGCAAACAAATCTGATTTAAATGTTTGGGTTAATTCCCCATATTCATTTATCGCCGTTATCTGTCTCCCAAGAAGCAGTCATTTACTCTCTTCTCCTGTTACAGGTGAGATATCGCCATGGGTTGAATGTCGCAAGTTTCTTCAGTACTTATTTTCAAGAAATCCATAATTTGCAGATTAAATTGATTCAATTGGGCTCACCAACTGTTGGAGAGAGACAGGAAAAACAAAGATTCTCTTCCCAGAGTCTTAAGCAAATAGACTCCTTTTAAGCATTGACGGGCAATGGACATGAAGTAGGAAATTTAAAAAGTGTGGGCGAAAGAGATGATTTCACTTTTCCATTGAATAAGGTGGCAAATTGTACTCCAAGAAAATTAAGACATCCTTTTCATTTTTCCTCATGATACTTTTTTAATTTCTGAGGGTATCCTATTAAAGTTCATGACTTTTGAAAAGTGAGGAACATTTCAATTAATTTCACTAATAGAAAAAGCGAATTGATTCAATTTTTTTCAAAACTTTTAAAAAGATAGGGTGTTTATGTAAATGCAAGAGAAATTTCCAAAAGCAAAACCTTTAACTAAGCGATTTTTAATAATTTATTTTAAACTATACAAGAGGGGAAAATATTGAGAATGTTCTTACCTGTATTTTCACGTGTATGTAAATATTCAACTTAACTATCGTGTTCATTTGTGATTGGAAGCCGTTCCACGGCATGGCAAACCATTTTGAAGCTAAGGTTTAACGAAAACTTAAATCATTAAGTTGCAAACATTTCAAATATTGTTTTTTGAATATAAAATGCCCTAATGTTTCTGTACGATCTATAGTAATGTTCTTAATATTTTGCTTAGACTATTCCTTCTTTACTTGCTGTACCTTAGGGTTTATAAACCTAATGATTATGATTTTATCGTTCCACCAGATTTATGCACTCCGATGACTAGTGTATTAAAACACTGCATAGGTAAGAAACATCAATCAGAGAAGAGGGTTGCATCTTCAGACTGTGGTCTTAACCAGAATCAATCAGAAACTGTTAGAACGAAGTGAGCTTTCCACAAATTCATCCCCTTGGTTGGGCTGGTTATTTACTTTTAGGCGAAACACATAAAAGTGCCAATTTCACTTCAAATTCCTTCTGAGAGGCGACTCCCTTCATACATAGAGAGAAATATACGAAATAAGGGAAAATTTAATAATGAAAGAGTTAGAAATACAAAGATAATAACAACTAACGAGGTAGAAAGAGAATCCGTTGGATGACGTCATCAGAGGCCATTTATCCATGCAGATTGAAAATAAGAATAGGTTTCCTGTAGAGGAAAAAGACTTTAAGGTCTAAATTTAATTTGAATTTTCCTCTAAGGCCTGAATCCATTCGGGAATAAATTGGAAAGAAAAGCATTTATCCACATAAAAGAAATTCAAAACAGTCTTTAAACATAGTCTGCAAAGAAGGGCTTAAAATGTCTTACCTCTTAAGTAGTGGAATGGAAAAAGAAATAGCGACATTCCAAAATCAACTTTGTTTATAGGTGTGAGCACCTATCTCAATCTAATGAGGGAAACACTAACTAAAAACTTAAATAATTTTTTTTGTTGATTTTTAATAGAGATTTTTTGTTGTTTTATTAGTATTTTATAAAATGTTTTTATGCATTTTATAATTTTAATTTTAATTTTTAATTTTTTTATTCTTATAATTTCAGAGAAATTTGCAGAGGAGATTTTACAAAAGTATCTGAATATGTAGTGTGAGTACTAAAGCTATCTCCAGTGGAATGGAGAAGTTGAGAAGAAAGAAATTAATTAAATAAAACCTGAGAGATTAAAAAAATACTTTAAATCTTAATTTTAAAGAAATATACAGGGTAGCGCTTAACTTTAAATTAATATTTAAATTGTAAATAGACTTTAGAAAAGCAGAATGGTTGTTGCAAATATTTTTGATTCTTTTGATTTGAGAGTGGATGGTATTTTTCATGTTTTTTTATGTTGAGATTAGTATGATAATGACAAAGAGAAATAGCTCTAAAATTAAAGTCATTTCTTTTGTCATAGATACCAACCGCTATTCCTGAATTGAAAATTTTAATTACTAGATCTAAATAATTACAGTTATTTTCATTATCACTAGTTTTATTCAATTAATTTCTTTCAGATAGCAGTTAATCAAACAATCAAGGTTGCCAAAGTCAAATACAATCAGGCCATCAATATAACGATAGGCAGAAATGAGGTTATTCTTTAAGAATACTCTCTCGAATTTATGAAGAAAAACATTCGCCAGTTCACTGGAAAAACTAGTACCCATTGGAAGGGCACATGATTGTCTGTAGTAGCTGATTCCATTGAAGAGAGAATTATTGTTACTTTGTCTTTTTCAGAAATTCAATTCTTCGTATATAGAGTTAAGTTTTTATCTATGATAGGTACTACCTATGTGTCTGGGTCGATTTGAGCAGTAAATGCTGTCAAAATTAATAATTAATAAGACCTTTCATGACAAATCATGACAAACAAAGGGGAATTAGACACAAAAACATAAAGTTAATCTCAAATACTGAAAAATGTATTGATTTATCTGAATTAGAATATCTATTGATTGTAAGATGTAAACCCACTGATTCGGGATTGATAACAACGAAGGATTGTCGGCCTTGAGGAACAGAATTAAAAACTTTATATGTATCAAAAAGCATTAAAATTTCGTGGCTGTCGATAAAATTCAAATAATTCTGTCTATAAGGCTGCAGGTGTCAAAGTTGTTGCGTGTTAGGCGTTTAAAAATAAGGTTGTTAATAATAGCATATTCTCATTAAAAATTCTTAACATGTTTTAGATTTAATCTAGATATTAAGTGCATTATGTAAATATTTATTAAATCTGTTGATTCGGCAGTTTGTCTTGGGAAAAAATTCAGGTAAACAAGATTTTAGGCAACGAAATGATGAATCATTATGCAAAACTTCTACCGAATTTGGCGAAGAGAATTTTACTCCTGCTGTATATCGCTCTATCAAAATGAAATATGATTATTAAAAAAGTGGACAATTATCAATATGATACAATATTAATGATTTCGAATATAGAAATATGTACCTAAATAAGTTCAATCAGCCGTCTGATATAGAAAAGACTGCATTCATTTGTACAACAGACTAAATGTAATGCAGTAATTCATCATCTACGCTCTTCGCTATTAATTTCTTCGCTTTTATTTCCTCAGGAATCCATTAAAATATGAAATCAGCTCTATATAATAATGAAATGCATTATTTTATTTTCGAAAAATGAAAAACTTTCTTTTCTTATAGAAAGAATTTACAATGAATAGGAATTTTATAGAAGAATAAATACGAAAAGAATCAATTCAAGTATACATAGTTGGAATTTATTTTAAAAATCAAATTAAAATTGATTTCAGTATGTATATTGTCTAGGAAATTTGCCTATTTATTATAATTCTTTGATATATAATAAGAATCCATGAATTCTTCTATTTTCTTTACATTTCTTGTTAAAAAATAACTGGAAATATCTTTGCTTAGGTAAGAAAGAAAAATCTCATTAGTTTGAGCTCTTAAAAGTTTTCAAAAATCAATTATCAGAATTTGCTCTTTCTGTCTTGTTAAAAATGTTTCTATTTATATCTTAAATAAGATAATCCAGGGAATGCGTTTCATTGAATAAAAACATTCTTTACGAAGTAACTTCCGTTAAATTGTGTCTCGTTCTCATAAAACATTATTGGTCTATTTAATTAACTAGCCTTTGAAGAAATATTATTTATGCTATTTCTAGGGAACTATTTTAAAAGCTACATCTTTCAGCATCTTTTCTTTAAAATATTTTATATTGTGTGTGGACATGAGAAGTCGTGGAGGAGAAAGTATTGTTTAAAAAAAATGCTTCTGAAAGAAGTGAACAATTAATTAGCTTATTGCTCTGATTTCCTGTAATTTCTCGTCTTACATTCAGAATTCTGGATGTATTTGGCTCAAAATCATTAACGACAAATTTGAAAAAGTTGCTTCAATGTCTATCCCTTTCTAAATATTCTTATATTTATATATTTTTAAAATTATCATTCTGAGATATGAAACGAACTGAGAAAAGCAGTGCGTGCTATCCATTTATGAATGAGCATTATTAAGAAATAATAAAAAAAAAACATACACAAATGTCACATATGGCTTTGGTCAACAATTATTTCAATTCTTGATGATTCGAACATAGGAGTTTTGTTTTAATTTGAAAACATTGAATTGCAGTTTTCGAAGTCATTAATTGCAAAGATTGTTTTTTGCTTCCGTTTTATTGTCCCATTAATAAAGAATATTACAGATTTATGCATTTTTATTAATCTACTGATAGCAAAGAATCAGTTTGGATCTCTCCTCTACTGTAATTATGACACCTATTCAGAAAATTACTTTTAATTATTTTATTAGCCAGTCCTAACTATGGTTAAGCCATAAAATATGTTCTACTGTAAGATTAAATAAGACCGAAATTTTCCCTATTATTTACCTTGGTTTTTAAGGCAAATCAAATACTTTTCTATAGTAAGTTGAGCAAAGTCATATTTCGTAAATACAGTTATTAATCGAGATAAGAGAGTGAAAGGGTTTTAAATGGCGCAATAAACTATCTTGATACTTCCATATTATGGATTTCCTTACAAATATATTTAAAATAGTAGTTATTTCAAGATGGAATTGAGAACTTACTGAACAAGTTCAATTGGGTATTTTTCAACAGCTAACATATTTCTGAAATAAAACTGTTTATCTTTGCCTATTTCAGTGATTTAAGAGTCAAGTTAAAGTTTAAGAATTTGTTTTCTTACTTGCAATGCATTATGACCTACAGCCATATGAACGTTTGAAATGAAACTGGCTCGTTTCTTATATATATATATATATATATATATATATATATATCCCTCATTGTATATATATATATATATATATCTTCTCTCATTTATATGAATTTCTTACGACAGTGGCGTAGCGAGGTTAAGTGGTTCCTGGGGAATTATATGATGTTTTTGCCTCTGCACCTGTCATCATCAGTGGCTTAGCTTGTGTAAACGGCTCCCGGGACATGGTATTTTTTTGGTCCCTCTTTGTATTTGACTTTAAAAAGTGACCTAAATGCATTAACGTTTTGTCACCATGGCCAGTGGCCTAGCGAGGTTAAATGGTCCCTGGGGAATTATATGATTTTTTATTCCAATCGGCATCAGTGGCTTAAGAAGTGAAAATGGCGGAAGGGCCATGGCATTATTTTGTTAATAATTTTCCTTAAAAAAGGGAATAAAAGCGGTATTGTTTTGTCTCCATAGCGCCTCAAAATTAGTCCCCGGTTCATCTATACTTCCCTTGCCCTTCAGTTGCCATACCACTCTCTTATGAATGAATTTTCAATATTCATTTGAGTTGATAAATAAGATAATTGATTAAAATGCGTTCAGATTCGTTTCCAACTAAATATTTAAAAAACTCACTTCTTCGGTTCGTTTAACATTGAAAAATTTTTATTCCTTGCTGCAGAAATGTGATTTTTTTTATCAATTTTATATTTTTGCAATACTTCTTCAATGTTAATTTCATGCAGAAATCCATTATATTTTCACACATATTCTCTGTAAGAAATCTTTTCAAAATTTAAGAATCTCTTATTTTGTAGGAAAATGAAATGAAGAAAACAGTGGCGACTCGTCAGCTCAGAAACAAGCAGTGCTACAAAATTTAATTTTGTAATCTCTGTAGTTAATTTTGTGCTGATTATTTTGGTATATAATGATGATATACTGAAAATTGATAGTTTTTGAGTTATAAGCAAAAAAACAAAGTGGAAAATCTTTTTTCACGTTTTTTGGCTATAACTGAAATTCCAACAAAAATTATTGGTG
>BGPR01000493.1:39498-93988 GCA_013235015.1 Araneus ventricosus
GCTTAGCTTGTGTAAACGGCTCCCGGGACATGGTATTTTTTTGGTCCCTCTTTGTATTTGACTTTAAAAAGTGACCTAAATGCATTAACGTTTTGTCACCATGGCCAGTGGCCTAGCGAGGTTAAATGGTCCCTGGGGAATTATATGATTTTTTATTCCAATCGGCATCAGTGGCTTAAGAAGTGAAAATGGCGGAAGGGCCATGGCATTATTTTGTTAATAATTTTCCTTAAAAAAGGGAATAAAAGCGGTATTGTTTTGTCTCCATAGCGCCTCAAAATTAGTCCCCGGTTCATCTATACTTCCCTTGCCCTTCAGTTGCCATACCACTCTCTTATGAATGAATTTTCAATATTCATTTGAGTTGATAAATAAGATAATTGATTAAAATGCGTTCAGATTCGTTTCCAACTAAATATTTAAAAAACTCACTTCTTCGGTTCGTTTAACATTGAAAAATTTTTATTCCTTGCTGCAGAAATGTGATTTTTTTTATCAATTTTATATTTTTGCAATACTTCTTCAATGTTAATTTCATGCAGAAATCCATTATATTTTCACACATATTCTCTGTAAGAAATCTTTTCAAAATTTAAGAATCTCTTATTTTGTAGGAAAATGAAATGAAGAAAACAGTGGCGACTCGTCAGCTCAGAAACAAGCAGTGCTACAAAATTTAATTTTGTAATCTCTGTAGTTAATTTTGTGCTGATTATTTTGGTATATAATGATGATATACTGAAAATTGATAGTTTTTGAGTTATAAGCAAAAAAACAAAGTGGAAAATCTTTTTTCACGTTTTTTGGCTATAACTGAAATTCCAACAAAAATTATTGGTGGCAAACCTCAGATTCGTAATCAGCACCCGAAAAAACACAAAGAAGAAAAAAATTACAACTCCTCCAGAACTGGATTTAAAAAATAAACAACTAAAACTACTAAACTTAACTTCTGAGGAAAAGCGAAAAAAAGCCAAATGTGGAAGTCGCACCAATCGTGAGCTGGGGAAAATGCAGCTCAAATTTATGCAATTTTAAGAAGAGAAAGGGTTACTTTTCTCCCGCTTGACGTTGATCATTGCGTTAATTTCGAATCACGAGGAGGAACAAAACTCTCTGTAGCTCTAGTCTGTCACTCTCTTAATTCTTGATTAATTTCCCGTCTAAATTTTACATTTTTTACTTTTTTGACATTTTCTTTGGTCACTCTGTTCTCAAAGTGGAAAAGTAAGCAATTAGAATAAAAGCAAAAATACAATCTTTTAAAATAATTTCAGGGCACTTCAGTTCTGCAGCTCTTACGGACGAACCGCAACTGGAAGAAAACATATTTTCTATCTTTATTTGGAAAAATTCATATTATGTACCATTTCTTCATCAGATCTAGTGTATAACAAATATTTCTCTTTTGATTACCTCATAACTAATTTGTTGTCTTAACACATTTTTAAATTTTTATTTGTTGTTATTGCTGAATGCTTAGTCCTTTTCTTAAAGTTTTCCATGTCTTTACGTGGTTATCGCTTTCTAGTATAAACAGGTCAACTTTTTTCATCTCTATTTTTTTTCGTGTTTTGGAATCTGATATTTTGTTACAAAATAGTAAATGGCTTCATGGGAAAGCATGTTTAAATTCAAGACTTTATTTTAAAGCATTCAACTTAAAAACCTTTAAAGCATTCGAAAAGATTTCCTCTTGATAAATTGATACTGTTTCGTAAAAGAGTACAATACATGAGCTCAGGAAATGTAAATTAAAATGTACGTAAATACGATTGATCTTTTGGTACCTAAAATATTTTTTTGGATATCCTGTGAATAATCAATTGCTAACTGAAGAGAACAGAATAAAATGAATGGAAAAGATATTTTTTTCTTTTCAATTAAAAACTAATTTGAGTAATTCTTACCATCGATCAAATATTTTCAACCATCGACAACTATGGAAAAAATTTTATGTCAGAATTGATAATCGTAAACTAGGGGAAAGATTTTGAAACTGATAGAAAGAGCTGAGAAAAATAAAAATGAAACAAAACTGGACCAGAGAGATTTCATTTCGATTCAATTTTATTCGAGTTGTACCCTCCAGGGGAGACATATTGCATTCGAAAAGGGAATTTGACTACACTCTATTCGCATGCTCTGCAATAGGCATATCAACAACTCACGCCGACCCACCTTTAAAGGTGAATGGGCATAACTTAAGTAGATTTATTAGGATGATAGAAATTAACGACCCTAAACAAATATGGACAAATTTTAATGTCAGAATGGATAATTGAAAACGAGGGGAATGATTTTGAAACTGATAGAAAGAACTGAGAAAATTGAAAACGAAACAAAACTGGACCAGAGAGATTTCATTTCGAATCAGTTTTATTCGAGTTGTACTCTCCAGGGGAGACATATTGCATTCGAAAATGGAATTTGACTACACTCTATTCGCGTGCTCTGCAATAGGGACATCGACAACTCACGCCGACCCACATTTAAAGGTGAATGGGTATTATTATTATTATGGTATATAGATTTATTACGATGATAGAAATTAATGACCCTAAATGCTTCATTTGTACATCGATAGTAGTACATTAAGCAAGGTGTGGAAAAGGGGTTCTTAAAAATTATAATCCCTGATATTTCAAGTTGACTATATATAGAGCGGACAGGCGAAACATGATTGAGGTATCAGGTGTTACTATGCGTTAGCGGAGTAATCGCAAAATGCATAGTGTCGCTATAACGAGGGAGACGAAAATCGTGCAATTTTAAGGCAGTTTTTTACAATTTTTCGTGGTCATTTCTCGTAATAAAAAGCAGTGTCGGAACTCAAATAAACCATTGATACGCTTCTTAAAATAGTAGAGACACACGAGATTAAATAATTATCATGTGAATAAATTCTTTTCACATATAATAGTTATTTTTGCTACATAAAGCTAAGCTCAAATATGTCAATCAATTTTAACCCTCTAAGCGTTTCAGACGTATTTTTCCGTTTCTCATATTTAGTTCAAAAGCAGATACTTATGTCCATATGTATAATTTCTTAAACTACCAAGGATAAAATATTCTAAAGATTTCAGAGACTTGACTAAAAGCAATAAAGATGAACTTATTCAATTTAAAAGCAAATTTTCAAGACTTGAAAGCTAGTACATCAAAATAGTTAACCGCTCAGAGGATAGATGAGGATCAGATTCAGGGTTTCTTATCTAAACATAACAATACTGACAGTTTTTCCCAAACTGTACATTGGTATTGTCTTCTGCTATAATCTTACCTATGGTGAGATAAAATTTCTCTGAAGTAAACATGGCCCCAGCTGAAGTAATCGACATTGATTCTTAGAGCTTCCTGCTTGCATTGCCATCCAAAGCAAAACATACAACACTGTTTATCACAAAACTACTTTACCTAATTGCTTCAGAAGTATATATTAGTTGAAAAAGAAAACTTATTTTAATATATATACTTAAAAATGGAATAGATATTGAAGGTAAACTTTTGATTTCAAAATTAAGTTCGTTGCTTAGTGAGATAATTCTTCTTCTAGTATTCGGTTTTAATAATTCGATAATATTTTCAACCAAAACTTTTTATTAAAGAAGATGGAAGGCAAATATAATTTTATTAAAGAGAAATTTAAGAATTTAAGTATATATGAAATAGCTAATTATTTGTCTATACACTTTTTAATTTTGTATGAAATGCCCATTCTATTTAGGTTGTTTATACAATTGAAATTAAATGGAATTTAATCTGTTGACTTGCATTTTGGAATTAGAAATTTCCATCTAATATGATCTTAATATTTCAAAGTAATCCAGATCTGTCATTTTACAAAAGGCTGGTACTTTTAAAATTGTAGTTTCCTATAACAAGGCTAAAAATTGTTTCAGATTGTTTCAAAATCTAGTCTGACATTTGCACTAAGCAGCGAATACGAAATAGAAAAGTTCTTTTATTAACTTATGTTTTGATATAACTAACAATTACAATTTTACTTTGAATTATTCCTGTATATGTGATATTTATTGAGGTTTGCTTAATACGCTTATATCTTAAAGATTAAATACACTGGAGCAATAATTTCAAAATAATTTTTGCTTTCTAAGAAAAATTTTAAGAAAGAAAAATATTAAACTGAAGGAATAGGAATGTAACGAAAATATTCCAAGTCATTTATGCTAAGAGAAGGAATTACCATTAATTTAATGAATCCCTTTATGGATTCATCGTTCTCGAATGTAGCTAATGAATTCATTTTACACTGACAAATGCTGTTAATCAACAATGGATAATTCTTCGGAAATGACAGAAATGTAATTCATCTTAATTCATCATATCAGGCAAATTCAATTATTCTATTCTGAGTTTCCCTCTACATTGAATATTAAGCAATTAATTATATTCACCACTCTTTATTGTATGGCATACATAAATAAAAATATATGCACACGTTTGTAATTCTGTGTCGGCAAATGATTTCGAGAAATAAAACATGTAGTATATGTATTTGCGAATGTAGACTATAATCAATCATAATATTTATTAAAGCTAGAAAAAATCCAGATCGAACCTAATAAATTTATTTTTATTTCCGTTGAATTCGGAAAAAGAGATAAAAACACTTACGATTAAAATATGTAAATGTGAATTATTTAGAAAAAAGAAATATTTCGAATATGCTTTTTATTCAATACTAAGTAATAATATTAATTTGTTTATTCTCGCACAGCCGTTTCCTACATATTGGTCGTCCTGCAAGAAAAAATAAAATATAATTAAAAAGAAATTGAGAGTGTATGCATGCATTGCATTTTTATTAATCTTTATACTTCTGTACAAAATCATTAAAATGCTGCAAATTTATTACAGAAAATAAGTTTATTTATTTATATCTCAAATATATTAATTTTAAAATTAGTTCAATCGTATTCATTACAAAAAACTTCAAATAACTCAAACTTTGTACCAAAATAAGTCAGAAATGGAACATTTTTATATAACTCTAAATTTTGTGCTGTTCAAAATTATTCGAACAGTCAAAAACTTACAACAAAAAATTAACATAACAAATTTTTCAAATAAAATATCGGTGTTTAATGTTTATATGGGCCTAGTCACTACTTTTGGTCTTTGAATCAGGCTATAAACCATTTTTTGGGTTTTTTCCTGATTGATACTGTGCCATTAATTTTTAATCATATCACAAACAATTCATTTTTATTTTTTCTCTCTTCAAAAAAGAATTTCTGATTCAAAACTGACCTTAAATTTGATAGGATTAAGCTCTGGCCTTTGTGATGGCCAATCCAGTATCTCAATCTGGTTTTCTGAGAAATAATATTTAGAAATATTTGACGTGTGTTTTAGGTCAGTATCTCGTTGAAAGATGTACCGTCGACTCACACACAAATGTCTTATAGATTTCTTTAATTTTTGGGACATGATGTCGACGTACATATTTACAGTCATTTTACATTTAATCATCACAATTTCACCAACACCTTTAGAGCGAATCAACCCCATACCATCACATTTTCGCATCAGTGTTTTACTCTCTGTAGGATATTCATCATTTTAAGAACCTCGTCTTGATCGTTTCCGCAGTATTTTTTATCCAAAAAGATCATATTTGCTTTTGTATGACTATAAAACACTGTACCATAATTGTAAAAACTTCGAAATGTGCTCTTTTGAGAAGGCCAAACATTTTACCTTAGTTTTTTTTCCAGATGTATTGAAAGGCATGGTCTTTTTCGTTGGATACAGCTTATCATCACTTAGCTTTTGATTATAAGACAAAGTGTTAGAGCTCACACATTCAATTTCAAGTCTTTCACAATTTCTCTTGAGAATATATTGCTCTTTTTGTATGCAAATATTACTTGTCAAGTCTTCTCTTGTACTTCTTTTTGGTTTTCTGTCCCGTGATATTTCATGAAATAACTAAAACTTATATGCATTCATGAAGGTAATAGAAAATCGAAACAAAATAGCAAATTATCAAGTTTGGAAAATTTTATTGAACAAAAGATGAAATTTTAACAATATGTTCTAATAATTTTGAACAGCACTGTAAATGATTGGCATTACATGGTTTAAATAAAAAGGTTTGCGAATTAAAATATTTCGAAACTTTTAGTTAAATACATGTCCTTCTTAGCTTTTTCCGTATTTTTCCAGGAATTTTCTTTCATTTTAGGGTTTGTAAACATTTTTCTTCATGAAAGCATATAATCTAGAATCTCAATAACAAATGCCTTCTCATTTCCTTTCGCTACAAATAACATAAAAAACACTAAGGTGAAATTCAATTTCTCTTCATTAGGTGAAATTCAATTTCTCTTCATTAAGTGGCTAATCAAGTATTTGCAACTTATTGCTCCAATTATTAACAACTTTTTCAAGTATTTTCCTTGAAACACTTATTGAAAAATCTTTTTGAACTCCGTATTAAATGTACAATTTCTTTCACATCAAAAGGGCTTGACAAATGAACTGTAACATAAAATACGAATTTTATTTGAAATCAGATGCTTAAATTATATAAACTTAACGTTGATTAATGTGGCTTTGACTCGTTGGTTAATTTTTCTTTGAAAGTCTTGTAGATGTACGCCAATGTCATAGTGCTCGCTTTTACTAGACTTCGCAAATTCTCCGTGATTTACAGAAGAATTTCTTCAACAATGTTTCTGATTTCATTCGTGAAAGAATTAAGCTATACGAACTCCGTTCATAAATAAGTCTGTAGGTATTTTCTTTTTTAACTGAACTGTAGCAAAACAAATATCAAAACCCACTGCTGGGGATATCGGGGGATGGCATTTCTACCGCCTGAATTCATTCTTTATTCTCGGCAACAGTTACTTAAAAATTCACATTCAGAAATTACATAGCCTCCAAAAGAATGAACTGGCCAGAATAATCTCTGGACCTTAATCCGATAGAACATCTTCGGAATTATCTCTGACGACAGTTATGGAAAACTGATGCCTCCAATGCATTACAGATACGTGAGGACACATTCGTCATTAAAATTCATTTATTTATTTTTAACAGCTGCCATTCATTGATTATTTTTCTCCACACTGAACTTCTGCAAAAGAGATGCAGTAATTTAATTGTAAAGTATGCTTGATACTACCATTGAATAAAATTCAGTACATATATCTGTTTAATGCACTGCTTTTGCTATTGAATATCTAAAGAGACAAAAAGGTAAGAATATCGAAAAAGTAACTACTTCGTAACACGCGCGAGCGCGTCACTCCTTTGTTTTGAAATATGTTATAAGAGGTAAGATTTTAATCCCTTCTTTTTACACTTTGTTCTGGAGATTGTCTTCAATTTCTTCTTTGTGAGTAAATGTTTTTCTTTCCAATACATTCCGGTATAGGTTCAGGCCAAAAGAGGATATTAAATTCAGACCTTAAAGTCTTTTTCGTCTACAGAAAACCTATTCCACTTTTGAATCTGCATGAACATCTGACCTCTGATGAAGTCATTCACCAGATTCTAACTTCTTGTCGTTGTCTACTATTATTTTTTACCCTTCCACCTTTTTATTCCCCTTTTTTTAATATTTGTATTTATTTTCTACCTTTGCTATGATTTTATGTTTATTTGTTTGTGCATTAATCGCAAAAACAGGTTGTTCCTTAACCTTTGGAAGCCGGTGTATATGCTGTTCTTAAGCGCTCATGACCGAGATTCGACATAAAATTAGTACTCAAGAAATTGTGAAAATTAGAATCATCTTGCACTATTGTAGAAAGCATACGCGTGAAATGCAACCATTTTCTTCATCTGAACTCATTTTTTTAAAAATATTTATCTTAGTATATCTTCACACACATGACAATAACATAATTAATTAAAATCACATCTTTTCCAGTTACAAATTTTTAAAACATATAATAATATTCTCATGCTAAGAAAGATAACCATATATATGTATGACAAATCATCGAAAGCAAAAAAAATGTAATTAACTGCAGCATGTAAATATAAACAATCCACTCTATTTTATTTCTTCTTCAAAGATATTAATTTAAATAAAATGAATAAGATATTTACAGAAAATATCATAAACACTGAGCAGAGCAATTTTCTTTGTTTGACTAAGAATGTTGGTGACGATTTCAATCGTGCCATAAATTTTGAGACAGATACGGACAGAAACGATCGCACAGTTGCTTGAATCCATTCATTTATTGTTGGATAAAAGAATCATCGGGTATGAAAATGGCATAAATAAGCCATTTCCGATCATTACCGAAAGCAGGAAAGAAGGAAGCAGACTCCAAGAAACAAACCGCGGTAAATGGAAGTGCTACCAGAAAGAACCCAATCTGATTACTCTCAGAAATTCGATAGAAGAAAGGCGAAAAACAAACGTTTGCCTTTTAATGATTAGCTGTACCGTCTGGCAGGAATTGCGTCCTTAATAGTGAACAATCGTAAATTAGTTTCAACTGTCTTCGAAATGGCTGCAACAAATTGTAGAACATTGTACAGAAAATATGTTCCCTTTTCGTGTTGTATTTGTTTATCCACACATCGAAAGTGATGAATTTTGAATGAACATAGTCTGTGTCAAATACAGATGTTACAATGAAATTGTGATAAAATATTTATTTCCGTTCTGATTTAATAAATGAAATGCCGTTGAAGTACTTTTTCTTGTAGAAAGAATTATGTGTAATTGGAATTGTGTTCCGAAGGTAAAAAGAAATTGTCTCTATAATTAATTAAATCAGCATGTTGACGTGTGCTAGAATTCCATGTTTAGTAATAAAATTCATGTTATTTAAAACTGTAAGAAATAGAGTAAGCGGAGTTTCAATAAACATTTTTTCAGACAGATAAAAATATTTAAATCTCACATTCATTTCTTTTTTGTGATTTTTAAAGATACCAAAATATAATTATTTGCTACATTTATTTGTGTGAAAGGCTTTCTTGAAGCTATGCCGAAAGACTGAATCTTTTTTAACATTTTTCTGAATTCTCATAAGTTGGTAGCAAATTTACCAGAAAAATAATTCGTTACGATTCGAAATGATAAATTTTCTCATTTTGATGCGTTATTTCGTTTGAAACTACAAGGTACTTCAGATGGAATCAGGGAATTTAAATAATCTTTCATGGAGAAAAGATTATATAAGCGTTGTATCGCGAGCAAGCTATCAAATGTTCTAAGCGACAAATGGACCGAATTCGTTTTCGAAAATCCAATGCTTTCAGAAAGATTTAATAAGAATTTGTAATTGTTTCGATCCATGTATCGTTCACAGATGTTAAACTGAAATTGAAAAGATGGTTTTCCTAACAGAATGTCGTTTGTTTTCCTGAAATTAATTTCTTGTTTAAGATTATGGCTGATGTGAACGCGAATGCAACTGAAAATGATATTTTATGTTTTATACATTTGAACTTTTATGCATTTCTCGTCTTTAAATATTTGTTTGAAATCCATTTATCTAAAGAATCCGCAAATAAAACGACATGTTCAGTATTGTATTTCTTATTTTATAATTAATCCTACTGCGCGCACTTCAAATATATCTATTACCAAAAATGCTGTCGCATACTGAATATATTTCAGAAATTATCATTTGTATAAAGATACTAGGAAATGAGAAAATTGTACTACGGCGATTAGCATTTGAATTTTGATACTTTAAAACTCCACTAAAGGAATTAAGCAAATTTTGCACTTGAAATTTGGTTAAACTGCATACTTTATACTCTTGGATTTCGATATTTTAAGCTATTCTAGGAAGTTTTGTGATTTAGCTGACGTCAATTGTTCTGTCAGTAATACTCTAAATAGCAGTTAGATTTTGACATTTTAAGTTCCTACGAAAAGAATGAAGGCAATTTTGTTTTAAATCCTGCCAAGTTTTATGGACTAAATAGTCCGTCTTATGAAGAATTTCAAAATAATTAAGGCAGAAACTTGCGATGCTTTGATAAACTGCAAATTTAATTACATGCAACTTTCTATAGGATTACACAATCACTCAATTGTCTTTGTGAAATACACCTAACTTATCTTGCATTCCATACATAGAACATGCTTAATCCTTCTTCTCTCATATTTTATACGCATATAGCTTAACCTCTGCTTAACGGATCTGCGTTCCATTGTACGCATACCATGCAGTTTCAGCCAAATTGGCGAATCTGGCTCCTGACGCTTCATTTCGCCAAAACCACAGCACAAGTCGACTACGACAAAAAGGAAGTTGAGCCAAGCTGGCGATTCAGCGCTCCAAGAAAACTCCCCAAGACAAAAAGGGCTCCAAGTGGTGTCCGTATAATGGAAAAGTACTCAATATACAATATTAACAATAGTAAGTTCCTTATTCACCTTGATTGTTGTATTAACACGATTTTCCTTTCACTCACTTAAACTATAATGACGTTGATCTAAAAGCTCTCAAGCTCGCCTGAGCCCATTTTCTTCATTTCTACCTGATCTCTTTCATCTAAAGTTTAATTACTGCGCATTGTTGCAAACTTTTTTCATGTTTTTCATTATCATTTTCATTCTGCAATACTCTGGTAATCAAGAAATTGTGTATTTTCTTTAATTTGTTGTTATTTTTATGTGAAATCATCAACTATATAATTTTTCTTTTTCCTTTCATCCGTATGCTGTAATTTCGCTCAAACTTTTTATCACCATTTTTATTCTTGCAATAATCTGGTATTCAAAAATTGTGTATTTTCCTTTATTCTTCTTATCAACTTATCAATTTTATGTATAACCATCAACTTTGTAATTTTTTTTCCCCATTCGTATACAGTACCGGTAAAAAAAGTGTCAAGTTCATGTTTTTTGGCTCTAACTCACCCAAAAGTGCACCTTTTTTGCTGAAATTGTCACAGAATGCGTATTTTTAGGTATTTGTTTGGTGCATAAACCAATGACAATTCAAACAGCAAAAAATTAATTGAAATTAACTAATTTATCATTTTATTCAAAATAAGCAAAATTTAACAAGTTGAAGTTTGTTTAAAGCACCTACGAGGCATAGAGTCAAGAAGAATTTGGATGAAGGAGAGAGGGATCTTCTTCCAGTCTTCCTCAAGTTGGGAGAACTTTTCATTTGCATTCTTGCATTTCTTCCTACAAGACGACACTCCAGCTCGGCCCATACCTTTTCGATAATGTTAAGGTCTGAGGATTGGCTTGGCCAGTCAAGGAAGGTCACATGACGGCGAGAGACCCAGTTCTGGATGTGCTTCGGATCATTATCCTGTTGGAAAATGAACCCACGACCAAGAGAATTGTGTTCTTACGGATAAATGGTGCTCTGAATGTGTCTTCATACTGAAACTTATCCATGATTCTCAGAATCCGCCTCAGGGGACCCATGCGAAGGCGATAGTCGCATCCCCAAACCATGTCATTTCCACCCCCATGCTTCATTGTTGGAATCTGGTACTTGGGGGTCGAAACGAGTGTCTTGGGAAAGACGAATCCACTGTATCCAATCCGTACCAAACAACAAGTATTTGCTTTCATCACTCCAAAGGACATCTTCCCACTCTTTCTTGGTTCAATTCTTGTGGACCTTCGCCCATTTCACACACAGCTTGCGATTCTACGTAGAGATAATCGATTTCTTGACGGGGGGGTTGTCAATTTAGTCCAGCTGCTTGAAGCCTACGCCTTATAGTACAAACAGAGGGTTTTTGGTCTTGGTGGTCAAAAGGTCGCCTGCAATATCTACAGGCGTCAGGCGGGGATTGACACGTGAAAGACTTAAGACATTCCTGTCGAAAAGACGAGGCGTAGAACGAGGACGTCCGGACTTAGGAACCTTCGCCACTCTTCCCTGATCAACCCATCTCTTCAATAACTTCTATATTCCATTCTCCTATATATTAAATTGTTTCCCAAGTTCGAGAAGAGTCCGACCTTGAGTGCGCAAATTAACTATAGCTTCCTGTTGCTGAATGGTCAAATTACGACACTACGACGAACACCCATTATCAGCAAGAATAGAGGAAGTTTAATTAAGCAAAACGCTTATATAGAAACGTCCTAAATTAAACTAGTAGATAAAAAAGCCTTCAATCCAAATGTGATGAAATTTAAAATTTTTCAATACTTTGTTAATTATTACTGTAGTAACTTGTAATTAGGTTTACGGTACTTCCAAAAACACGGAATCGTCACGTAAATTCGACTCAGAAGTTTAAAATAGTTTCTGACAACATTGGAAAAAAATATGTTCTAAAAACTTAAACTTGACACTTTTCTGACCGGTAATGTATATACTGTATTTTTTTTTGCAACTCAATAAAGCTCACCTACATCCACACCAAGCCGGATACGGACCACATGAGATGTAAAATCTGCGGAATGGAGTTAATTGTTTTCTAAAATTTAAATTCTGCTATTGGCAATTTTACTCTTGTGTATTGATAGAATATCCAATCTTGAAGCTTTAATGACATAAAACAGAAAAAACTGTTCATGAGTGCATACATTCTCCTACAGTTTTACACTTTCTATGTCAGCTGTCCAGTTTAAATAACTTCACTCTAAAATAAATTTAAAAGTGTTCCGATCTATATTTAGAAGCTCACACGGGGCTGTATACCGCTTATTTACTTCAAAAATGAAATCTTTCAATTCCTGCAAAATGTGAAATGTGTACTATTATCTCTACTAATAATTAAAGAGAATGTGTGTATGTGTTTGGGCTCTACATCGCAGCCGCTGGACCTAGAGGGACGAAATTCGGCACAAACACACTTTGGAGGGTGGAAATGCGCACCACGGAGCCTTTTTTAAAAATTTTAATTAGAATATTTTAAACTAAAAAGTAAGCTAAATTTTGGCGTATTTCCTTAATAAATTCCGAAAATGTTACACCACATAGTCATCTTTATAACATCTGAGAATAAAAAAAATTACCTTTCCAAAGATATCAATTAAGTTGTCGTACAATCTTTCTCTAATTAAAATAAATTTCATTTGCTTTGGGGGGTTAATTTTCAACAATACTTTTCATCGTTTCAACGCAATTCAAACCGTGAACATTGTTTAAACAAATATTTAATTGCGTGTTTCTCTTTCATTGATGAAAGCTGAGGTAATATTCTAATACATTTTGCTTTCATATTTTATTTCATCAAAATTTATGTGGAATCTGTAAACCAAGCTCTCCGAGATATTCGCAAATTAAGAAATATATCCAGTAAGCTAACCGATTATGGTTGTTATGATTTCATTCTTTTTTCAGCATGTTTTAATCCAGATGACATGTTGCTTCCCATAAAATGTGCTGCACCGTTTTAATGTTAAAATCAAATGTATATTTTGCAAAAGGAAGAAGAAAGTGAAGATGGCGCCGACAAAGTGCAATTAAATATTACATGACATGATCATTTATTTGACTCCATTAGGAACATTTATGTAGACAATGAACAGAACAGGTGCACGGCCACTAAAAGAACGTGGGTTAAATACCTAACACAACCTGAAAATTAAAATCACGTTCTTAAGGGAGCCATGAAAATAAAATGATGCAAGATTCAATTGAAATCATATTCCAAACGAACAAGCTGGCCGCCGAAGTCGGCTAGTATATAACTAAAAAAAATCCAAAAGGATTCTAGAATTTGTAAGAAATCTTGTAAAAAAATTTGAAAATTTGTAAAAAATTTGAAAAAAATTAGCAGTAGAGTCCTGGGTAATTCGATCTGTATTCTGGAAATAAAATTTTTTTTCCTATAATACGCTTTTCATTCGCAAGGAACAGATATTTTTAAATTACTCTAGAATTCTTGTAATTTTATGAGCCAAATTTAAATGTTTTACACACGTGAAGGAGAGGTAAAAATACGCTAATCGTTCGGAATAGATAAACTGCATCGATACTTACAGAACGGATGACAATAGGTTTGTGAAGCAATTTGTAAAATGTGGAGGAAAATATCTCAATATTACAGGAAATATGAGCATTATAAGTAAATAATGTTTTACTGCGTATGCGCGAAACATTGCGTAATATATCTTCCACATCTTTAAAGCCAGATATGTAGGACAACTTATATAAAAGATTGAGTTCAATATCATTAGTATTCAGAAAGATATCGGAATTACAACGAGCATAAATTTAGCTCCCATCAAAGAGAAGCTAAAAGATGAGGGGTTGTACACAAATTGATATTTTTTTAACTTATATCTTTGAATAGTTATGCTGAATTGTACAGTGGTTAGAATTTGCTGAATACCCAAGAACACTTTTCAATTATGTGCATAACTTAATTTCCAGCTAATTAGGCATTATAAATAACAAAACTTTTACTATTTTAATTATATTATTTACATGATTACAGTAGGGCTCCGGTAATCCAGACGAATTCATGCACATGGACGTCCGGATTAGCGAGGTTTTTTCGAGGTAAAACACTTTTTTAAAAAATTGTATGTATAGGTACTATGGTATATTTGTATGAGCTAACATTGTGTGAATAAATTGAATGAACATGATACAGTATGAACATGATATGCACATACATAATTACAACATATGCAAGTGAATGAACATAATCAATGTCCAAAAAAGTCAGTGATTTCACTTTGCGCGGCCGTTCCAATTTTTAAATCAAATCCGCTGTCTCTTAAGCATCTGAGGAGCATAATTTTGTGTGCTTCGAAATTTTGCTCTTCAGCCCACTGTAATGAGTGCCGCCCCAGCCTCAGAATGAGAAATTTTGATGGGGTTTACAGGGGTGACGTCGTCATCATCATCTTCTTCTTCTGTTACCGTACTGAAAATTCCGTCGTCTGTTAAAATTTCATTTCGAGCCAAACTGTCGTCAGCCACGGCAGCCCATTGGAGGGCTTCAGTATTAGACATCGGGTTGGAGTTTTGTAATTGTTTCATGAGTGATGCAAGCTGAATTTCTTCAGTTTGCACATTTTCTTCAACTTCAGAATCAATAAAATTGGAAAGCAAATCTTTCCACGACTTGTTGATCAGCAACGTAGACACAGATGCTCAACAGTTAGCAAGACTGAACACGACATCTTTTAAATTTACATTTGTCTGTGTTTTTCCCAAATTTTCATTGTGAAGAGGATCATTGAGAATCGTCGTGAGAAGCAACTTGCGATATCCCAGCTTGATATTTTGAATAACATTCTGATCCATGGGTTCGATCAGAGCAGGATTCGGGTTTGCATCATTTTCCATGGGCCGTCCGGATTACCGGGGTTCTACTGTATTAAAAAGTTACATATTGTTACAATTTTACGGCCAAACGATATTTTTAAATATATTTCTTTTATGTCCAAAGGATTTTCTTTATCTAATTAATTTTTGTTCTTAAAATATTTTAATAATTCTACAAACATATTTTTTTTATTCGTTACAAATATTACAAGTGTTCCTATCAGTTCTAACCACTATACAATTCAATATAACTATTCAAAGATATAAGTTTAAAAAATATCAATTTGTGTACAACTCCTCATCTTTTAGCTTCTCTTCGATAGGAACTAAAATTCTGCTCGTTGTAATGCCGATATCTTTCTGAATTCTGATGATATTGAACTGATTTTTTTTAAAATTGCCCTATATGTCTTTAAGTGTGGTCATTAAAATATCTAGGTGTTGTCACTGATAGCACTCTTAGCTGGGTCCCACACATCATAGACAGAGGAACTAAATCACTTGACCACTATCACCAGCTTCAAAGGATAGCTGGCAAAAATTGGGGTCTCAGTCAAACCAACAGGAAACTAATCTATAAGACTGTTACCGAAAGAATGATCTGTCATGGCTCAGTAGCATGGGCATTAAATATGTCAGAACGAATGAAACGCAAATTAAATTCCTTTCAAAGAAGATTTCTTTTAATAATAACTAAGGCTTATCATACAACTTCTACACTAAGTTTACAAATCTTAACAGGGATCCCTCCACTTCACCTTACACTTAGTAAGGAAGCTAAAAACATAAAAATAACAAGATTAAGGCAACCAGCCATTATCAACGATTCTCTCATTGACCCATCTGACTATGAAGAAATACTTAGAGGACATCAATTTCATCCTGCTGATTTTAAAATCGACTTCCGGATCTCGACAGAACCAGCTCCTAATTATCCTATCGAGAACTCAATTTACACAGATGGTTCTAAAACCACAGATGGCACAGGATCAGCATTCTGCAGCTTTGATGAATTAGGCCAACTCAAAACAAAATGGTTGGGAAAACTCTCTCAGGACAACAACATATTTCAAGCCGAACTGCTAGCAATTCATCAAGCCATTCTCCATCACATCAACTCTAAAACCCAAGTAAAAATCTGGTCAGACAGTTTATCAAGCCTTCAAGCCATTTTGAATCCCACTTCTCCACATCCTCTAGTCCGTGACATTCAAAAACAACTTCAATCCAAAAATAACATCTACATCGGCTGGGTGAAAGCACATATCGGACATTACGGCAACGAAACAGCAGATGAACTTGCAAAAAAAGCAATTAACGAAGGTACAATCATTAACATAAAAAAGCCACTCAGCTCACTCAAGAAATCCCTAAATCGAGAATTATTAGAAAAATGGCAATTAGAATGGAACAAAGGCAAAGTTGGTCGGCTCATTCATGAAATCATCCCATCCCCATCATTCAAGCTCCACAAGTGGTCAAGAGGTGAGATCATGTTCTTTTCAGAACATGGTCCTTTTCCATCATACCTCCGGCGCTTCAATCTAAAGCCTACAGACCTCTGCAACTGCGGTGATGTTGGAACTCCCCTTCATTTTGCCACTTCCTGCATATTGACTGAAAGCTGGCATTTCAAAAAACCAAGCACACCTAACCTCCTTCACTGGAAAAAAGGCATCCTTAAAAACAAAGGAGCTCGCATACAACTTGGTAAACTAATGGATTTTCTAATGAATAACGATGATCTGATCAACGGGTCATAATAAACAATAATAACAACATCCAACTCAGTATTTTGAGTAAGTAATGTACATATTGTAAATATTTCATTTTCTATTTTTTTAAACTATAAATTTCTTGTTATTAATTCTTCCATTTAGATTTTTTGTTCCTCTTCGGCATAATATCCTGAATCCCTGTGTATCAGTTCTCAAAGTTGCAATTCATCTGTGCCAGATTATTTTCTTCATTATAAAGACGTTAATTGTCATGATACTTATTTTCATTGTTAACGTTTCAATTTTAACAACTTGAGCAACTCATTTAAGCAACAATATTGTATGTTATCATCCAACAAATACTTCTTGCCATAATATTTAAACTTTTTGTTTAGCAAATGTATTAGTAATAATCTTAAAATGTAGATTGGTAACAACTTTCAAAAGTACTGGTACTTGCTCCTTTTGGTAAATTTTTGAAAGCAATTTTAATTAACAAAATATTTTTTCCATTCACTAACCACAGCAATTGTTTACTATTGATCATTTAAACAAAACAACATTGTTAATCATTTCATCAAGACCGGGCCAACCAATATGTTTGTGGCCTGCAACTCTCTCAGCCATGTATAACATCTGTGAAAAATTATTCATTGTCATAACTCAATTCATATTATATGTAATGTATTTTTTTTTAAATTATCAAATAAAGTTGTTCGGGGACGTCGTTTCGGTGCGGGGCCTTGTGTCCCGTGGGGTTGGTTGGTTAATCTCTTGTTTCTGCGGACAGCCATCTAAACCGCGAAAAGAGTTCGCAAGAACTCAAAAGCGGGGCTGCCCGTAGTGTCAATGTCTTTAAAGATGTGAAAAAACAATTACGCTATGTTTCGAGCATGCGCAGTAAAATATTATTTACTATAAATGCTGATATTTCTGAGAAATGTTATGCCATACCAATATTTGGAGATTCATATCACATTGTAGATTCTCATGTTTAGCTCAGTACTGTCTCCCAGAACTTAAACGTTTGCTACGAATTGTTCGTGGCAACGACATTGATTAGGAATGAATTGCTACTTAAAACATTTGGCCTTTATCTACGCATTTTTAGTTGCACAAAATTTATTGCTGAATAAAAATATATATTCTCTACAAATATATTTTATTTCATTGTGACTTTCTTTTAACTCTCATCTAGTTATAGAATCTAATTCAACTGGGGGTTAAAACACGAGTCATTCAAAGTAAACCTGTGTAAATCGGACCAATAGAACGCACATTATAAATTTTAATCCAAGTTACGTTTTTCATCGATTTCTGACGAAATTGGACAAAAATGAAATTTCTTTTTATTTTATTTAATTATTTTATTTTATGAAATTTATAACTGAATAAATAATATGATCTCTACAAATATATTTTATTTCATTGTCACTTTTTTAACTGTCATTTAGTTAGAAAATTTATTTCAATTGACGGTTAAAACCTGAGTCATTCCAAGTAAACCTGGGTAAATCGGACCAATAGAACGCGCATTATAAATTTTAATCCAAGTTACGTTTTTCTTCGATTACTGACGAAATTGGAATAAAATTAAATTTCTTTTTATTTTAATTAATTATATTTATTAAATTTATTGCTGAATAAAAAATATGTTCTCTACAAATATATTTTATTTCATTGTGACTTTTTTTAACTGTCATCTAGTTAGAAAATTTATTTCGATTCAGGGTTAAAACCCGAGTCATTCAAAGTAAACCTGGGTAAATCGGACCAATAGAACGCGCTTTATAAATTTTAATCCAAGTTACATTTTTTATCGATTACTGTGGACTAAAATGAAATTTCTTTTTATTTTATTTAATTATTTTATTTTATAAAATTTATTGCTGAATAAAATAATATGATCTCTACAAATATATTTTATTTCTTTGTGACTCTGATTTAACTTCATCTCGTTAGAAAATTTATTTCAATTCAGGGTTAAAACCCGAATCATTCTATGTAAACCTGGGTAAATCGGCCCATTAGAACGAGCGATATGAATTTTAATCCAAGTTACGTTTTTTATCGATTACTGCCGAAATTGGACTAAAATGAAATTTCTTTTTATTTTATTTAATTATTTTATTTTATGAAAGTTATAGCTGAATAAAATAATATGATCTCTACAAATATATTTTATTTCATTGTGACTTTATTTAACTGTCATCTAATTAGAAAATTTATTTCGATTGAGGGTTAAAACCCGAGTCATTCAAAGTAAACCTGGGTAAATCGGACAAAATAGAACGCGCTTTATAAATTTTAATCCAAGTTACATTTTTTATCGATTACTGTGGCCTAAAATGAAATTTCTTTTTATTTTATTTAATTATTTTATTTAATTATTTTATTTAATTATTTTATTTTATAAAATTTATTGCTGAATTAAATAATATGATCTCGACAAATATATTTTATTTCTTTGTGACTTTGATTTAACTTCATTTCAATTCAGGGTTAAAACACGAGTCATTCCATGCAAACCTGGGTAAATCGGCCCATTAGAACGAGCGATATGATTTTTAATCCAAGTTACGTTTTTTATCGATTACTGCCGAAATTGGACTAAAATGAAATTTCCAGACATTTTCAAAATTCCTTCGGGATGCGACTGAAGTGTGAAAACTCAGTCATTCAAAACAAAGTTAGGAAAAATACGACCAATAGAATGCGAGTTATGAATTTTAATCTAATTTATAAGTTTACCGATTTCGGCCTAAACTGGACTAAAGTGAAATTTAGATATATGTTCAAAATTCCTTTTGGATATCATTGATTGTTGAAAACTGAGTCATTCAAAGCAAAGTTGATCGGTATCAGACAGATAGAGCGCAGAGCATCTATTTCAATCTAAATTACACTTTTTTTTTCCAATTACGACCGAAATTGACCAAAACTGAAATTTCAAAATTTGTTCAAAATTCTTTCGGAGTATGACTGAGTGTTCAAAACTGCGTCATATAAAGAAAACCTGGTTTTTATTGGACCAATAGAACGCGGGATATGAATTTTAATCCAAATTACATTTTTTACGATTTCGGCTGAATTTGACCAGGAAAGAAATCTCAAGAGGTATTGAAATCTCTTTGGGGTTACGATTTAGGGTTAAAAGATGCGTCATTCAAACCAAACCTGGTCGTTATCGGACCAATAGAACTCGATATATGAATTTTTATTTAAATTATTATATTTTCTGATTTCTGCCCAAATAAATTAAAAATGAAATTTTGAGATGTGCTCGAAGTTCTTTCTGGTTATCATTGGGGGTTGATTGGTTGGTTGTTTGAGGGTTTTTGGCGCAAGGGCCAGTATTTGGCCATGCTGAGCCAAACAAGGTAGTAATTTGTAAAAGATGATGTGTAAAAAAGTAGTAATATGTAAAAAGGTAGTAAGTGGATATAAAAACAATCAATAAAAGTCAAATGCAGAAGAAATTAAACTTTCACATGCTTATCTAGCGAGATAAGGTACAAATAAGTGAGGTGCAAAATAGTTGGAACAAGTTGCTTAAATGTGTGGATAAAATCCAGTGATTTTTAAAAATTCAAAGAGGTAAATGTGAGGGTGCCGACCAATCATTGTGGTTAAAGTAGGTGAGCTCGTGTTAAAAAATCGCAAACGATGGATTTTAAAATGTTTGCATTCAATGAGTATGTGTTTCACAGACATAGTACAGTTACAGTGTGGGCAAGTAGGAGCTGGCTCACCCAGTGGAAGATGACGGTGGGTAAATCTGGTATGCCCAATGCGAAGTCTGGTCAGAATTGTGCTACTTTTACGGTTAACATCCTCTGACTAGTTCTCAATAATGGGTTTAATGCTGTGAAGTTTATTATCTATTTCTTGGTCCCAATGTATCTGCCACTTCATTTGTAAACAGGATTTAATATATTTCTTGAGATCGCAAACTGGCATGGGTTCATGTGAAAAGTGTGTGGCTGAACGAGCATTACTATCTGCTTGTTCATTTCCTGCGATTCCTACATGGGATGGAACCCAACAGAAAACTAGAGAGAATCCTTGGGAAATCAACTTTTCGTAGAGATCTAACACTGAAAACACCAATGGATGACTTTTACAATGCAAGGAATTCAATGCCTGCAAGACGCTTAAAGAATCGGTGTATATTGCATATTTACCAATTGGGCATTTTAAAATCTGTTTTAAAGCGTGGAAGACAGCTGTAATCTCTGCTGTGAATATTGAGCAGAAGGGGAGGAGAGTAAAAGCTGAAACCGATTTAGGAAAAACAACAGCAAATGAAACTCTAGAGGAAAATTTTGACCCGTCTGTATAAATAGGGACAAAGTCATGAAATCTAAGTCGAGTCGAAGATTGTGTCAGACGTGTTAGATTTATCGAATGAACCAAATGGGTTCAAATATTTAAATTCGGAGTCTTTCCAAGGAGGTAGGAATCTCGGTAGCAGAGAAATTGGTACTTCATGTAAATTAAAATCTTTCATAAGATTATGCATTCTTGTGAAAAAGTTTGGCACACAGGATGGTCTTGGTTGTTGTAAGCGATGTAAAAATGGGCGAAGTTGAAATCCATGACATGGGTGCCTAGTATTGGATGAGATGCGCAAATAATAGTGTAAGGAGAGCATTTGACGTCTGATTTCCAGAGGAGGTTCATAGCAGTCAACATATAAACTTGAAGTTGGCTATGTTCTAAATGCACCTGAACAAAGCCGTAGTGCAGAATGATGGATAGGATCAAGTTTTTTCAAAACGCCTTTTCGAGCAGAACCATAAATTGCACTACCGTAATCTAGTTTGGAGAGGATAGTGGCTCGATATATACGCTGTAATGAGAGTCTATCAGCTCCCCATGAGGTATTTGAAAGTACTTTTAAAATGTTTAATGCTCTTTCACATCTTTTTCGTAAATATTTTACGTGCGACAGAAATGTGAGTTTACGATCAAAGAGAATGCCCAAAAATCGGACTTGATTTTCAATTTGAATTATTCTACCATCCATTTCAATTTCAGGATCTAAGTGAAGACCCCTTTTGCGACAAAAGTGAACCTCTGAAGACTTGGATGCAGAAAAGTTAAAACCATTAAAATCAGACCAGTGTTTGATTTTCTGAACAGCAGTTTGAAGTTGTTGCTCAATAAAAGAAATATGGTTCCCTGTACATAAAATGTACAGGTCGTCGACATATAAATGTCCTTTGACAAATGATGGTAGTTGATGTAAAATATTGTTGATTTTGATAATAAATAGAGAGACACTAAGAACACTACCCTGCGGCACGCCTTCCTCTTGGATATAGGAATCTGAGAACTCGAACCCCACTCGGACCTGAAATTTCCGGAGTCTCAGAAAGTTTCGAATAAAAATTGGCAGGTTTCCTCTTAAACCAAAGGCATACAAATCGCTTAGAATCCCATGTCTCCAAGTGCGATCGTATGCCTTCTCAATATCAAAGAAGATGGCAACTAGATGTTTTTTCTGAAGAAAAGCAAGGCGGATATCGGTTTCCAAACTTAAGAGATTATCAAGTGTGCAGCGGCCTTTCCGAAAACCACTCTGATGTGGGTGAATGATATTATTTGTTTCCAAATAATGTACAAGTCTCCTATTAACCAGTCGCTCAAGTAATTTGCACAGACAACATGTCAAAGCTATCGGGCGATAATTAAGAGGGTTAGTGGCATCCTTACCCGGTTTTAAAATTGAGATAATTATTGCTTGGTGCCATAAAGTAGGAAAAGTTTGCTCTTGCCATATTCTATTGTAAAGACGCAAGATGTTTGTCTGCGATTCAATTGTTAAATGTTTAATTAAAATATAACCAATGTTATCGGGTCCATGTGCAGAGTTGCGAACTGTAGAAAGGCATGACTGAAATTCTAAAAGTGTGAAACTGTTATTGTAGGACAGATGAGATTGCGTATTGAAGTTTAGTTTTGTTTTTTCTTCTTTTAATTTGTGAACCAGGAAATGGTCAGGATAATTTCTACTACTAGAAATCTGAGACAGAGACGAAGATATAGTATCTGCAATTTCTTTTGGAGAAGAAATTGTTTGATCATTATGGGTTAAAATTGAGATAGAATGGGAAGGGACATTCCCACAGGCTTTTTTACTTTTTGCCATAATTCTTTACTTGAGGTTGACGAAGTGATTGTTGAAATGTATTCTCGCCACGACAGTCTTTGACTCTGCCGCTGTATCCGTCTGGAATCTGCTTTTGATTTCTTAAATTTTATTAGGTTAGCTGTGGTTGGATATCTTCGGAAGATATTCCAAGCTTTTTGCTGTGGTTTATAAGCTTGTTGGCAGAGATCATTCCACCATGGTTTATATTGTCGTCTCCGAGTACCCTTAGCCAATGGGATGGAAGCATCTGCTGCAGTTTTAATAATACTGATGATATTTACTAGTGCCTCATCAACTGTGTGATTGTCTATTATGGCAGATGTGATATCAGCCAATGAGCTGAATTTCTGCCAGTCAGCAGCGTTATAGACGTATTTTGGAGAATAATAATGGTTAGCAGAATTGTGTCTATTGTCAGTGATTATCAGAGGGAAATGATCACTATTATGGAGATTGTCATCAACTGTTAGATTTAAAAACGGTAACAGAGCAGGAGTACACAACTCTAGATCTATTGAGTGAAATGTTTGTGTGGGTAAGTGGAAGTGAGTTTTTTCATTATTGTTCAAAAGGCAGATATTGTGATCAGCCAGAAGCTGTTCAATTTGCCGACCACGAGAATTTGTTTCAGTTCCTCCCCAAAGAGGACTATGGCCGTTCAAATCTCCGAGAATAAGAAATGGAGAAGGAAGTTGAGAAATTAAATTATTCAATTCTGTTTGATGGACGGTCTGATGTGGTGGAAGATAGAGGCTGCAAATAGTTATTAGAGATTTTATGTGCATACGAACGGCAACTGCTTGTAAATTTGTGTTGAGATGCAAACAACTAGAGGGTATATCATTTGCAACAGCAAGTGCAACACCACCAGAAGCTCTGGTACTAGAACTGGTATTGCTAAAGATGGAGTAATCTCTAATTTTAACTGTATCATTGTCTCTGATATACGTTTCTTGCAAGGCAATACATGCAGGTTTGTAACTATTTATGATATCTTTCAGTTCAGAAGACTTGTTGCGAAAACCATGACAGTTCCAGGAAACAAAGGCCATTAAAAAGGTTAAAAAAGTTTTAAAAAAACCTTAGAGCTCCTTGGTTGAAGATGATGGATCGTCACTATCACTTGTTGACATCTCTTCCTCCGAGTTTGTCATCTTAAAGGAGAGATCTCTGGTGGAATCCAATTCTCCATGCTTTTTCCTTGCCGATGGTTTTAAGAAATCCTCTTTCGTTAAAGGTTTATTTTTGTTTTTCTTCTTCACTTCTAAAACATTGACTTCTTTAGTCAGTTTTGGTTTCTTCGAAAGTTTCATTACAGGTTTAGAAGATTTGTCCTGTGCTAATTGAGATGCAGACAGGGTCATAGCAGACGAATCTGATTTTTTTGCATTATGGAAACTTTGTATCAGATTATTACTGACTCTGCTAGGTTTAAGTTTAGTTAAAGGCGGAACGATAACTTTTGTTATGTTTTCATCAGTTTGCGTGTTTTGGGACAGTGAAGATTTAACTGCTTGTGAGTATGAAGGCGTTTTTTCCTGCGATATTAATTATTTGGCTTCAGCATACGTTATATTCTGCTTTATTTTAATTTCTTGGATTTTCTTTTCAGTCTTCCATTGAGGACAGTCTTTAGAATCGGATGAATGGTCTTGTTTGCAATGGAAACAGTGAGGATCTGCCTGACAGCCATTTGCTGAATGACCGGAAATTCCGCAATTTGAGCATGTAAGTTGGCCTCTACAAGCAACCTTCGAGTGCCCGAACCTCTGGCAATTAAAGCAGCGCAGAGGGTAAGGTATGTACGGTTTAACAGGAGAGCGAATATACCCTGCTGTGATGCTTGAAGGTAACTTAGATGAACTAAACGTTAATATAACGTGTTTAGTAGGAATGATATCGTTTTCCCTCCTGATATTTATTCGACGAGCGGCGATGACGCCTTGTGTCGAGAGACCTTCAATAATTTCCGATTCAGAAGCCATCATCAATTCCTTGTCAGACACCACTCCTCTACAAGATTTAATAGCTTTCTGCACTGTAACAGATAACTGATAATCTAAGAATTTCTTAGCTAAAAGAAAAGATTTTGTTTGAATTGCTGATGCGGTTTCGATGAGCAGGTCGCCAGATCTCAATCTTTTAACACTCTTAGGGCTTCCGCCAATAGCATGTAAACCCTTCTCAATTGCAAAAGGTGATAATTTAGATAACTGATTGTCAGGAAGAGATAGAATCAAAAATCGAGCTGTTTGCGATACCTTGTCAATGTCAATGTTCAGATGCTGTTCGGTCGGTGATTTTACAAAAGAACCCATAAGAAAGGATAAGAATTCGGGCCCCGACGGCACCGCTCACCACGGAGCCCAACAAGGGAAGGCAGTTGCTGGCTCTGGGTATCCCCAGCCTCAGTACTTGCCTTGTATGCTAGCCAGGGTCTATACGCTAAGGGTCACTTCCAGGAACGTCTACCACCCTTAACGCAGAGCCCCAGAAGTTGACCACTGTCGCTTGATCCTCTTGAGCAGACCAGCCGAGTGGCTGGGATACCAGCCGATTGATACACCAGGGACCAAAATGTACCACCCGTCCAATGGGTTGCCACGCACGGCCAACACGTGGGGGTATGTTGCTGTCCATGAGAAGCAGGAAGCAAACAGAGTGGCAACAGCTTCTCATGGAGAGCTCCCTCGCCTACCCTCGAAGGAAGGAAGGAAAAAGCAAAAACTCAAGGAGAGGAAAAACCAGAAAGGAGACCAGACACTAGGGTACCTCGGAGTCGTGAAGCCCGTCACATCTAGAGAAGATGTGCCCCTGAGGGGCATTGGGGGTTGAAAAATGCATCATTCAAAGCAAACCTGGTCTTTATCGGATCAGTAGAACGCGAGATTTGAGTTTTAATTTAAATTACAATTTTTCCAATTTGGGTCCAAAATGCCCAAAGATGAAATTTTGAGATATGCTCAAAATTCCTTCGGGATATGATTGAGGGTTCTGAACTGCGTCATTCAAAGAAAACCAAGTCTTCATCGGATCAATAGAACGCGATATAGATATGAACTTTAATCTTAATTGCATTTTTCCGATTTTGGCCGAAATTGACCAAAAATGATTATCTTTATATGAATAATATAAAATATCCAATTGAATGTGCCAAATAGACAGCTGGTGCTTTTCTTTGAAATCTTGCATTTTTCTACAAAATATGTCTTTTTCTTTATTTTGCTATACATCACAGCATATCTGAAGTAATAAGACGTCACACCCGCCGTAGATAATCATTTTTCTTACAGGGGAAAAAACTGTTGGGGGACTGGATAATTTGGATATTTGCCAATGGGTTTCAGCAAAGCTGGCGACAGAATAATATCGAGTAATAATGACTTTTGGAAATCGATTAGAGGTAATTAGTGACAGACAAAAGAAGAAGAAAGTTTGGGATTAGGAATATACAAAAATTTGCATTAAAATATATCATATTATTTAACATTCTAGAATGTTAGGAACATAAATTTGAGATTTTCCGTCATTATAGAATTTTTGACGTAAATTTATCATCTAGTAGACATATCTGTTAGATTTTCTTTGACATTCATGGTATCTGTGTTTCAAAGTTAGTTTAGTTATTGTAAGTAACTAAGAATCAATAAGAACAACCACAGTTTACAAAATGCGAGGAATGAAGAAAAAATAATACTCTTTCAGACTGATTTAATGTTTCTTTGATGAGAGGCGCAGTATTTCTGCTTGTCCGGAATTGAATACACAATAATGACAGTTAATTAGTGCAGCTATGTAGTTTTACTATATTTTGTACAGAACCAGAATTAGTAAAATCAGTGCCGATTGAACTTAAAACCTTCCATGTTTTTTTTTGTTTGTTTAGCGTGAATGTCTAGCAAAAAAATTAAAGTATTATATGTATAAGGTTTAACTGTGCTTCTCGAAGTGATAAATATTTACAACAAAAATTTATTGAACGACTTCTTTTTTATATTGATCTAAAGTAACAATAGAGTAAAACCATTACGATACCATATTATAAACCATTAGAGTAACCATTATGATTTTTTTTCATATTATAAAGGCATTACCTGGTGTATTGTACTGACTGAGCTAGAAATTAAGAGTTCTTGGTAATAAAAGCTATGACGAAGTACCTAATTGGTTTATGTGGAGTTTACGGTACCCACTTACTTCGTTCCTTTTAGGATCGCCAACTCTTTGACGCCAAGAACGGCGATGAGAGAACATTTGTTTTGGATGCGTCTAGATGTTTTTAACGTGCGACAAGCGCGCATGCGCACAAATTGACCTTTTCATCGGTGTTTTGCTTATCAGGCTATATTGCGCCACGTTCCGATTGGACTGTTTTGTTCAACTCTAAGATGTGATTGGTCGATAAATTCAAATTTGAATAAAACTTGGTTTGGAATTCTTTGGATTGAATATTGGTTCAGTACCATATAGGTTATTCTGTATGATTCGTTTCTCAATGAATAAGCAAACCTACGGTATTCCGCTATGCTGAAAGCGAAGCCCTTGTTGTTTAAGTTAAAAAATTTGCCCGGTACACGCTTGAAATGTCGCAGGCATTGCGTGCGAAACTTCTCGTTTTCGAATTTTTTTTTAAAAAAACCTAGATTCCTAACATTCAATGAAAAAGCGTAGCTACTAGTTTCCTGCTGTTCTGAAAGCGAAGCCACTGATGTTTTTTTGAATTTAAAAAATTTGCCCGGTACACGCTTGAAATGCCGCAGGCATTGCGTGCTCAATATCTCGTTCTCAGATGTTCCTATTAGGTTAGAGGGTTCAGGGAGGAGCATTCGAAAATGCACAGCAAGAAAAGAAATTCATTTACGTACCGTGTACGCGAGCGCCCTCCAACTACGGGTTAATGATTTATAATTTTTAATATTCAATTTTTACATGAATACACTCATTGTATTTTTATTACGTGACAGATATATACTCTTTGAATATCTTTTGATAATTTTAATTATTCGTCGAACGAAGGCGTATTAATGTATGTAAGGAGCAAAAAATTTTGAATAATATCACTTAATGATTTCTTTCACTGTTGGTTATCATGCATCTCATAGTTTATTTTGATTAAAGATTTTAGTCTCATATATTGATGATTTAAATTATTTCACAGATATTTTACAAATGGAAAATAATTTTTCTGGCCACTGAGTACGAATTTCTTATATGAAATTTTCATTCGATAATATGCATTGTTTAAAATGACCTTTCGGAAAATTCTTTAACCACTGAATATAAATTGAAACAACGTTTCTCTATGCTAGATAGCAAAAATGCAACTACATCATTTTTCGGCTTTACCAGTACTTTTAAGTAATTTATATTTTCGCCACCAAAGTTTCTTTCTTATCTTGTGGCAACATTGGCATCTTTTAAATTATCAACAGAATTTTTTAGAGTTTAATTAAATATCTTAATTTATCATTTTTATTTTTTTAGTAATCAACTTAATTATTAAACGCTTTAACTTTTTAAGTAATTTCTTTTAATGTTTTAATGTTTATTAAATTATAAATGACTTTCATTTGACGGAACTATATGCTCGCCATTTTTAACGGCGGAAGTTTTTGTGTGTGAACTTTCGAGCGTCACCTGGCTGGGATAGATTTCTTTGTGTAACGAGATTGGCTTGTCTGAACTTGTAAAAGAGTTGTGCATCTGAGGGGGTCAGGGGGCCGTTAGGCCTTTTCGTTTCTTATACTCTCAGGTGTGCAGATGGGCAAAAAGATATCCAAAAAATGATGTTGTGAAAGATGGTAAGCGGAATCAACTTTTAAAAGATCTTGGAAAACGTAAGGCTGCTGATGTACTGTTCAAACGACGATCCGTTGTCATGGTCCTCTTCAGAATGCTGTGACATAGATCTACAAATAATTACAAGCAGGGTATAATTTTAAAGGCCAATTTTGGAAAAATAAGCTGTTGAAGTGCTGTGAAAACCGACTTCCCTTTGTTTTGGGACCTCTTCAGAACGAAGGTAACGACCGTGTGCCATTGAAATGGTCAGCGTAGGGAGGTAATGTGAAGGTGAGATGGAGAACAGCGTATTTTTGAAATAGAGCTCATTGAGCTAAATATGAACTGAGTGGCAGTAAATTCTGCATTTTCACCAATCATAAAATTTTCGCACTAATTTCATCGAAACCAACTGCAGTAAAAAATGTGCATTTTCAACCAAGTTTTGTAAATTGAGTTTTTTGCCCAGTTATGCATCTACATAGTATAATTTCTACAGAGTGCACTCTACTTTCTTTCAATTTCTTATTTTCTTACTATCTCTTGCAATTTTAAAGTCTGCAGCGTTTCTGTATTAATGTGTATATTTTTTGTTTGGTTTTTATGTCTTGGTTGTGTGCAACAGAATAATCTGTTATTTCAATATTCTAGAATGTTCTTAACGTAAAGTTGTCAGTAAACTAATTTAAAAAAATGTTAATGAAAAATATTTTAATCCAGAAATCTAATTTTTTGTATCTTTCAATTGTATCGCAAACGCAATGTACTTTTGCTGCTGCAGTTTTCTCCATATAGGTTAAAATTCTTCTTGGTAGTCTAGAAAAGGTATGTAATTACTTATGTGAGAGTTAAAATTCTATTTTTATTTGTATTCAATTTTTTAGCACCAATTGATCTTTCATAATTGAATATATTATCAATCTTCCATAATGGTGCTGTAAATCAGGATTCTAGACTGCTAAATTAAAATTCAAATATTTTAACTTGTTATATATTGTCCATATTAAACCTCCCATTGTAACACTGTACTATAATAAAAACAGATTTGTGCCTTTTTTCTTATATATTTCAGTATCTGTAAGAATTAAAAAGGTGCTTACCTTGTAAGCAACTAAATTGCTAAATTATGTAATAAGTTTAAAACTTTAATGAAAAACCAAAATATATTTTTTTTAGTTCTTGGAAATAAAAATTTTGCGGAACTATACAAGGAAATGAAGGGGGAAACATCCATGATTTTAGAATGCAGCATAACTATTTTGCTCAAGCCTTCCTCGAAATATTTGAAGAAATGACGCCGAAATTAAATTTTAAACATTACTTTTCAGAAAGTTTATTTTTACCTGTTTAAAGAACTTGGAATGAACATTTGACGCTCGTGAATCGTTAATACCTTTAATTTTCATTGGACCTTATTTTCCTAAAATTCTTATAAAGTGAAATTAAATAAATCCCTTTGGCACTACATAATTACTCTGTTCTAAGGTGAATAAGACTTTATTGTTTATAATTCTAGCACTTTCTCTAGTTAGTTGGCTCAAATATACTAGTACTTAAATAACTAAAAACTAACTTTAGACTAAACAATAGTTCTCTTCATACTATTTGGATAATGACTCATTATTTTTTTTTCTAAATTTCAAAAGTGCATTAAACTCAAAACAGTCTGATGATTTTAGTTTTTTCACTGAATAAAAAGCAAAAAATAATTTTTAATTTAAATGATTTTATGCACTTTAAAACATATAAAAATTAAAACTGAGTAGACAATTATACTTTTTATAAGATTTGTTCAGGTGAGTTATTCTTTTACATAAAATATTTACATAGAATAGTTCGATTTTGTTAAACTATTTTCAAAAGATTTTTTCTCATTTGCTTCACACAAAATTATATTTATTTAATTTACCGAAGTATTTATTTTCTGAACTTAAAGTTTCGGCATGCTATTCCAAAATGTTCAGCATTTTCTAGAATATAGCTTATTTCGTGCAAATAAACCATTTAACTAAATTATTATTTATTACCTCATGAATTAATCCGACGAACACAAAATGTTTACTTCCTACAACAAGACTTTATATCTAGCAGATTACCCAATTGAAGGAATGTATCATTGACGATAAATCATTCATTCTATGGTAGGAATGTTTAATTGACTATAAATCTGTCATTCCATATGCATGCTGTAATTAAAACAACAATTGTTGGTTTCTTCAAAATACAACGAACACATTAACTCTATTCAAATCTTTGAGTTTCAGGATTCTTAAAGCTTTTCTCTGCATTTTCGGAAACATGTTCGAGTGCACTTACACGGGAACTTTTGTTAATTTCCAGTTGCACTGAATTTCCTTTTTCCGTTAATTTCCTAATAAACCTAATGCATTCTTTGAGGATTAAATATCTCTCCCAAATGGTTTCCATTTCGTAAATGAGTATACTTATGTTTCCGCCGTGGAGCTAGGTTTCCAGAATATCAACAAATGGTGGAAATGTAAACTTTTGCCTTTTTATAAACGCTATTTTTCCGTTTGTGGACGTACTTAATTTTATTTAAAATTATTTTTGGTAATTTTGTCTTTAAATTCTCCTTCTAACATTACTTTCTTTTAGATTATTTAACTTGCTTTTATATTATTTATTTCTTAAATTAACAGTTTATGAAGATTTACTTTAAATGATAAATAAAATAATGAATTTAGTAGATTACAAAATTTATTTGATTCATAATCATTGAGTGATATTTTTAAATGTGGAGGATTATTGTGAAAATACAGTATGTTGCTCAATTGAGGGTGGGTTTCGAGAGTGCTAGTATACTATCCAGAAAGAAACACTAAAGTAGATTACATTTAATTGAAGTACTTTGCTTGATAAAAATAAATAGAATGGATAATCCACAAATTTGATGGTAAGACATTTAATGACATTACGTGAAACAAATCCTTTATATCACGTTGTTTAATGTGCATTATAGACGAACGCGAAGTTTTCTTGAATTACCTTTAGCAAATTATTACAATGCAAAAAGTCAAATTAATTTAACTCTCTAATCCTGAGGACACTTTTTTATCTAGTTAATTTAAAACCGGAGCTTTTTGGGAGGCAGCGACATGAATTGGACTCTCCCAACCTGTGTGATAATTTATCTCACCCCTTGCTATAACCTTCCCTTATGGCGCAGCTAAACTAGTTGTGGTTGGCGAGGATAATTGAACCCCCTATCTTGCTTATCGCCTAAGCGATCTCAGAACCTCACCTCCCCTCAAACGAAGCCAGCCGCCTCAGACCGGCCTTCGTAGCTGTTAAAGGGAAATTTTTAGACCGCCTCGCTCTGTATGAGAAGTTTAAGTTGTCTAGGAATATAAAAAGATTATATATTTGATCATATCGGACTAAAGAGGTTTTCTTGTTTGTATTCTGAGAAATCATTTTATTTTATAGCTCTTAACTGAAGGATGCGAATGGAATGATTACTTCGTACGAAGTTTTCGATGAAAAAAACATTTTTCTTCAAATGCTAACGTGAAGGGAATAACCAAAAAATTATACTGGTGTATATTTGATGCTTTCATAGGTGAAAAATGCCATGTTCCTCTAAATTGTTTCCGTAAAAGAAATGACAAAATCATAAAAGTCCAAAATGTTCAGTGTACCTTAAAGAAAATCTAATTTTCGATAATAAATAAAGGATATCAAAACATTATTGAAAGGTATTAAAACGACAATATGTAATGCTTAAAACTATTATTCTGCTAAACATAAAATTTTCATTTTCCCTTGACTAGCAAACTAGCCTGACAAGTTAAAGGATAGAATATCAGCTAAAAGTGGAAATGCTGCCTGAGTCATTCCAGAATGAAGAGTGGGAGTTCTATATTTAGCAAAATTATACGACCCGGTTAGAAGATCGATAACACAGGTCGTAAAACTTTCTTATTATTTCTTTATAAGCCATAGGTGTATTGTGTGTCCAAGAACATAAACACAACTATTGTTCATCAATCATCTAAGTTTAATTATTCATTTTAATACACTTTAAGGACAATGACCTTTTAACTAAGCATCCAAAATTCTTCAGATGTGTAATAAGGAACAGATCATTGTTTTAGTAAGCATTTTAATAAGATTTATGAACAAGATTAATGATTATTAAACCTGCAAATATGGATATCACTATTTCAAATTTCATTAAAAATGGAAAATATTGTATATTTTTTTTAAAAAGATTATCATGAAGCATGATCATATTTTTAACGCATTAGGAGAAATGGAACATACGGTATTTCATTTAAGAAATGAAAATACACATTTGTTCTGATACAGAATACATACTAAGAAATATTAACAGAATAATATTTTACTAAAATAATCTAATAGTGTATATATTTTTTGCAGAGTCCCAGACATGTTTATCTCTTTATTAATAATGAGAAATTTCAAAAAGATCTCCTATTCTATATCATGAATATTCTCGGTGAGTAAAAGTTTTAAAGATAGTATTTCTCTGACAAGAAAATTGAAAAGTCATTGAAGTAACCTTATTTTAACGGTCACTAGAACGCTTTTAGTTAGTCTATGTTAGATTACATACGCAAAAAAGTATTTCTCTTTTATAACTAGTCATTACTGAACTCCATATAAGCATGGATAGTTTAGTTTAGTGAAATTAGCGCCGCCTCGTTTCGAAGCAATTTTGGGACGTACCTCGTAATTTTGAGCAGCTGTCGGATAACAAGGACGACGCCTGAGCTGCCACTCCCTCTCTATGCTTCCCCACCGCGCCAGCGGGAGGACGTTTGGCCATAATTTAGCGTCAAACAGTTCCAATAGACGCTGGATCTTCAGTAGAATCGGATTCAAGCCTGGGACCCACCGGTTCTGAAGTTCAGATCTTGCCACTAAGGTAATGGGCACATATAATATTGGAATTCAATGAGTAAAATTACTAAGGCAAAATCTTAGAGCTCTGATGCAAACTCATTTCCAGAAATGTGTATAAAGCATTTTCCTTAAATAAACGTACTGTTCTGAAGTCGAGGAATTTCTAATTTTTCTTCTTTATATGATGTGACTGCTTAATTACTGATTTCCACATTTTACCTTCTATGTTTTAACAACAATTGAAAAACGCGTCTAGTTATAAAACTCAAGGCTACGGGGACTTAAACCAGAAGAAATCAGTTGAATGTGGGGAGTGAAATTCTCACTTGTGCCTGGTACAGCAATTATACCGACCTGCATTCAGAGATAAAAAATTTTCTGGTACAACAGTGCCCGTAAGGAAAAGGAAAAGTCAAAAACAGGCGTGATATTAGTTTTTAGAAAGTCCTTTGTTCATACATTAGTAATTTATATTCCGTCCTTTTAAATAAAGGCAGACAAATTACTTTTTCTTTGTTATTCTGACAAAAATGTTCGGAAGGATATAATGACTTATGAAACTACAAATACTTCCTTACGTTTGGGATCTTCTAAACCACTAATGGCTCCTTGATGGCTTAATAGAGAAGGGAAGATGTTTCTCTCAGTCAAAATAAATAAATTGCTCCATAACAACATATAAGAGTTTCAAAAAAAAATTCTCGTCCTGAAATCAGCAGCAGTTTTCCCATTACGTTGTTTGAATTCATCGCTCCAAGCATTACGGCATTATTCTCCACATTATCACTTCATTTTGAGGCTGTGATTGCTTTTGTTTCTCTAAGAAATTTTCTATGTGTTCACTCAATAACATGCTTCTCAATTATTCGTAATCACAACTGTTGTTTCAGAACTGAAAAGTTCATTAGCTCCCTTCTGAAATAATAATGACACTTAAAATTCTGAAAATTCAGAGCGTTTCTCCACTAACTAAAGAAATCTTTTTTAGTTTCATATCCAATGGTACACTTGCATCATTAAATAATGTCTTAGTTTTTTCTGTTTAATTTTATATTCTTAATGCGGGTAATTTGATCAGTTTCATAAGAGCTGTAATATACAATATGATACAAATGACTCCGTTCTTTTCGTTAAATTATTTTTATTATTTATTTTCCACCTTTTAAACTTTATTTTTTTATATTTTAACATCTTGGATGCGTGCACATATTTTAGGTTTTAAAGGAAAACTCAAAAAAATATCCTAATTAAACAAAATTGAAGGAGATAAATATCATAAAATCGAGTAAAAAATTAAACTGAAAAAGTTAAGAGACTATCTATATGCAGGTATTTAGAATTTAGAACGAAATTTATTAATTTGAATCACAATTTAAAAGTGTAATGAATTGAAATTATTATGGATAGTGATATGAATGCATCAGGCTAGAAAAATACATATTTTCAAAATGTTATTATCATTAAATCTGATTTGATCAAACATCTATAAAAATTTATTTTTTAAATAAAAGCATAACGAATCCTTTTATACTTTGCAGTGATAAAATAGGGATATTTTAGTTTCTGAAGTCAGCTTAAATCAACTATTTTTGAACTTTTTATACTGTTCATGTTTCAGCACTTTTTATGAAAACTTGGTGCAAAATAACATATCATTAACTATAAGTCTCAATTTTTGTGTTGTTGACAAGTTTTAAATAATAAAATTTTGAGTATTTCTGGCTCAACAGGGTTCGTCTCAAAAATTCAACTATTTTGAATTTTTCAGCAAGAAACCGAAAATTTCTAGAGCAATTTCGACAATTTTAAGGATCCTTTTTATTCAGTATGCGCAGCAATTGACTCATTTATAATATAGTTAGGCATCATTCACAAGAAGTGACTTTGAAAATACGACTTATAAATTTTGAATATCTGTTTTCGTAAAGAGCATTATTAGCAATGATCTCAACATTCAAAGTTTCGTCTTTAAGTGTTCATTACATTAACAACGTCTCCTGAAATTACTTTATTATATCTTAGCAAAAACATGTCACACATAAACATTTAGGACTGGAATATTAATAATAAGATGTTGCCCACTTGGCCAAGGGAAGGCTGATCAATGCCATTGAATTCTTCACCTCAGAATAGAGAGCTTGAAGCCTCCTCTTCTGTATATACTCCCATAATAAAATCATCCATGAAAATGTTACCTTCAAGTTGTTTAGCTGCCAAGGGGTAAGTATCAGAGTTCTTTCTTACTAATTCTCGATGACTTACTGATAAAAAAAAAGGACTGGGACTCAAATCAAATGGTAAACGTGAAAATCTATAAATGAGAATATCATTCAAAAGGTTTGTTTTCCCATCTGCATCCTTTTCAGTCCTAAACCACAAAAATCTTGTTGCATCTCGGTCTTTCTCACTCAAGGTCAGCTGTAGAAAAGCTTGACAACCATCGCAAATTATTGATTGTTTATGCAGTCTGAAACACAATAATGTGGCTAAAATGTCTGGTAATAGATTTGACTCTTGCTCAAAAACTTCATTCAAAGATGGGTGTCCTGGTGAGTGGGAAGATCCATCAAACACTATACGATATTTCACATTTTGATTTTTCTGCCTTCTAACAACATGATGTGGTAGATTAAATGTTCCGGATTCATTAACTGGTGTTCCTGGAGCGATCTCTACTTGATTCTTATCAATGCAATCTTACATCAGTTCCGTATAAATGATTTTAAAGTCCGTGTTTCTAAACTTCTGTGAGCTCTTCAAAAGTTGTAAAGTACATTGTATCACGATTGCAATAAATAATCAAATGCATCGTGGTGTCCAATCTATATCACGCTCATGATATACCACTGAGTTAATTTACTAATTTCTATTGAAAAAAAACGGAAATTAATTTGAAATGTATGATTAAAATAATTTAAAAGTTCTCGGGAACTATTGATCATAGCTAGAGACATTTTATATCAATCGATAGAAAATTTTATTTCACGATTTTTGAGCTATTAAATTTGAAATTAGAAAGATAAATTCATTTTTAAATTTAAAATTACTGAAATTTTTGTTCCCTAACAATGATATAATGCTGTTGAACGTCTCGCAGTGCTATGGCGCGAGTGTTCTTGTTGGTGACGTCAGAGCGTTACTTAGAGACAAATCTGGGCTAATATATTAGTAATTTATATAGAAAAGCTCGATTTTGTTAAACTGTTTTCAACAGATTTTTTTCTCATTTGCTTCACACAAAATTATATTTATTTAATTTACCTAAGTATTTATTTTCTGTACTTCGACGTGCTATTCCAAAGTTTTCAGAATTTTCTAGAATTTAACTTATTTCGTATAAGAATCCACTTAACTAAATTATAATTAATTAATTCGACGCGTTTATTAATCCGACGAACTCGGATTAAAAGCGAGTAAAAAAATATAATACAGAAAAATTTTCTATCATATCTATATACAGGTATTTAGAATTTATTACAAATTTTAAATGTGGTGTATTTAAGTTAGTATGGGTAGTCTTTTAAATGATTCAGGCTAGAAAACTACATATTTCATTGATCAAACAACTATATATTTTTTTAAAAACAAAATCTTAACAAATCCTTTTATACTTTGTAGAGATAAAATAATGATATATCAGTTTCTGAAGTCAGCTTAAGTCAAACTATTTTTGAACTTTTTATGCTGTTCATTTTCCAACAGCTTTTATGAAAACTTGATGTAAAATTACAAAACTTGAACAATAAGTCTTCAATTTTTGTGCTGTACATAAGTTTTAAATAATAAAATTTTGAATATTTCCGGCTGAGCAGCGCATGTCTCATAAAAACTTATTTATTTTGAGTTTTTTAGCTGGAAACAGAAAAGAATATTTAGAATATTTTAAGGATTCTTTTTTTCAGTAAGCGCAGTTAGGCATCATTTACACAAAATACAACTTTTCATTATAACTTATAAATTTTGAATACCAGTTTTCGTAACGAGCCTTAATATCCATAAGCTCAACATTTACAGTTTCGTCTTTAAGTGTTCATTACATTAATATCGTCTTCAGAAATTACTTTGTGATATCTTAGCAATGACATGTCACACATAAACATTTAGGAGTACTATTAATTATATTAAAGAGTATTCATTTCTATTCAAGATGTGGAACTGAAACTATGCATATTCTTCAGCAAGAAAAGTTTATCATAAGTTAAGAAATTTCTCAGCTGCGAAATATGCGATTTGTTCAGAAAAATAAACAAACAAAAAAGGCGAAATAATAAATGATCTTAAAACTTATTTTTAAGGGGTTTTCAAAATGCACATTTGTGGAGTTAGAAAAATTCACGTTTTCGGATATCGATAGCTTACTCGCTGTTTAATGATTGATTCTATGGTCTTGAAAGAGTATTTCAAGAGCTAGGAATAGTTCCTGGTCAATATTTCCTTTTAAATATTATCTTAACCTCAATAACTAATAGATAGTCACTTCTAAGAGACAGTCTTTGGCAGGTGCAAAAAACGTTAGAAAAAAATTGCGTGTTCTCAGAATGAAAAAAAATGCAATAAGATTCTGAATAAAGAAGGTATATCTTACAAATGTGACAAATTTCAAAACAAGTTAAATAAATATAATTTTAATGAAAAGCAAATTTAAACTTTAAATGCGTTTTTTGAAAAACTGATATTTTATCAAAAATTACACAAAACACGATATCTTAAAAAAATATTTATATATTTCCTTGAAATTTTGTATATATGTTGTCTTAAGTGTAGTAAAGGCAATGAACTAGAGATATAGTTTTGAGATCAATAGTTTTTGATTTAGAGCTGCTTAATGTTGATTATAACTATGTGCTTTTTGTGAAATTTTGAATAAGAAAATACACGACTGGCCATAACTTTCCTGTAAAAGTGTTTCTAAGATCCAAGTTCATTGCCTTAACCATAGTTGTAATTGTGCTGTGTAGAGAAATAATTTAAATATATGGATTAGAATTTCTGCTAGAGTGTTTTGCTTTTTGCTCTAATTTTCTACATTTTTTTTTACCTAAATTATCCAAATTTACTGCATCTCAAGTTACTGGTATTAATCACTATCTTGAATCATATTGAGTCAGAAAATAAACTGAAATTGCACATTAAAACGCTTTTTCAAAAATTCGTTCCCGCACGTTGTCAGATATCTTCCTGAATTAAATCATCGACATCATGTTTATCCAAATTCTAATTCATAATGGAATGACGGTTAAAACACTTAAGCAAGAATGCAAAAAATTCTACTGTATAATAAAATATCTATTAATATACTTTAGTCGCGTATAATTTTAGCAACCTTTCTGTGACAATTTACTTATATATACATGCGTAGATTTTCGCAGAAAAATAAATCATGTTTACTTAGCTAAACTTAGAAATTTTATATTTAATATAAACATTTAATATTAAATCTATTTTTAAACAGGCGAATTTGAAACAAACAAAACATATTCAACAAGTAGGTAGAGACACAAGTATAGCGAAAAGAAATTCCAGTCCAAATGATTATTCTACTAATGTGGAATGTATTAATTTTAATAAGTATTATTCATTTCATTTATTGAATATTTTGTTTAAGTTTGTACGGAAAATGAGGTTTTGCTTCAGATATTTTATTAGCATACCTTTCCTACAATACCTTATATTTACACAGATTCATCATCATATTCAACCTATTCTAAGAATTTACATTAAAGTTTTCTGTAGGCGTGTTATAACTTATTTTCAGAAGAACCAGTGTTAGAAAATCTTATTTCCTTTTATTTTCAAACTCGTAAACGCCCACGTGTGAAAATAAGATCGAAAATTTCCCGGAACTTTCATTGAATATTCCTCGAATATATATAATTAGAAACTTAATCTGTTTACACAATTATTCCAACTGAAGTTGAATTAATACGCCTTTTAATTCAATACTGTCGTATTTTCTGACATTTTCAAAGAATGTTGTTTGCTACAATATTAAATGTTTAAATTTTTTTTTTAATTTCTGAAATTGATCCAACTACTAGCAAAATATAAATCAATTAAATTTATTTATTTACAAAATTTGATTCCTAAGAAAAACAACGAAACCAATTTTTATATTTATCCTCTGTGACCATGAATATTATTTTAAGGTACTAGAATTCGGTTAGCTTAAATAAAACGAGATAAGACAAGGTTTAAAATACAAAACCTGACCAAAAAAAGTCGCCATGTGAAATGAATACGCAAATACATAAGATCCCTGATTGGCTCGGTAGTACAGCGATATAAATGTTAGCGCCGTTAATTTATCCTTTAAATAGTTCTGAAGCACTGTGCAATTTATAATTTCTGTAGCAAGTATGTGTAAAGTTGCTCATCGCATTCGCTTGAAAGATGTTTCCGATTTTTAAATAGGCCAAATTATTGGCCTGCATCAATCAAAGAAAACAACTAAAGAGTTCAAGGAAATACTGGAATTGCTTTTAGATGCGTTAAGCGTATTATTAAAACATAGAAAAATAGTGGCTAGAATCTCAGAACAAATGTGGTCGGAGAAACTCTTTAGTTCTCGGGATCAAATATCTCTGAAGCGACTGGTGAAGAAAAATCGCAAAAAATCAACTCTCGAACCCACGGCAATGTTTAACACGGGACATAGGGGCATTTCAACACGCACAATGAGACGAGAACTTATAGGAATGGAACTGAACAGTTGTAGACCCACAAGAGAACTAATTGTTCAGCAATTAACCTTAAAAAACAGTTCCAATTTCCTAAGTATAAATGTTTAACCGTAAAAAACAGTTCCAACTTCCTAAGTAAATGTTGGATTGTTGAGAAGTGGGGAAATGTCACGTGGTCTGATGAACAAAGTTTCATCTGATTCCAGAACGATAGGGGCACCAAGGATAGACGGGAACCTCACGAAGAGATGGACCCTTCAAGCATAATGCCCTCTCTGCAGACCATAGGAGGCAGTATTGTTATCTTGGGTTGCTACAATGGATCTGATCTGGGATCAGCAAACTTTTGCGACATTAATATGAAATAGCAACATTTCGTAAATGTGCTTAATAACCAGGTCATCCCATTAATGGATTCTTTCTTCCCCGATGGAGGTGGCATATTCCAGGACGACAATGCCACGATCCATCGTGCACTACTTATTCAGAACTGGTTCAGAGATCATACGGGCTCGTTTTCCAACATGAATTGCCCACCTTTAGTACTTTTATGTTTAATTTTTCGTGTAAATTTTTCTTTATGTTTTCTTTTGTCATAAAACTTTCATGTTGTTTCTTCTTTCATGATGTGTGTCATGGTTTCCGTGCATTACTTACCCTTGGGGATTTTTTTGTTTATAATTTGTTTATGATTATTTCTTTGTAATTTTTCAGCACCCTGTTTTGGGTGTAATTTGCATTTATTTTATGATTTCTGTGTCCCTCCGGTCCTTGATATTGCCTTACACCCCTTCGGGTAGGCTGGGTCGGAGTGGGTGTTAAATAAAAAAAATTAATTGGCCACCACAAAGTCCGGATTTTAACCCAATCTAAAATCTTTGCGATATACTAGAACACCGGTTACGGGGTGATTCGTTTTTTTCCGTCGTCAATTGAGTGTCTCGGTGACAAATTGCTGCAAATTTGGACGAAAATGCGCGCTGAAACCACACAAAATCTTATTGAAACAATGCCACATCGAATGTGCTCTGTAATCAGAGCCAAACAAGTATTAAAGTAAGCGACATTTTTTTTGGTCAGGTAGTGTAGAAATTTCTCGATAGTAATGGAAAAAAGGAAAGCATGGTTTGAAAAATGTAATGTTTATTTTTGCTAGATAAATTATTAAAAAACCCGTATTAATTTCTTAATGAAATAGAGTGTTCTGTTTAATTTATAATTAACCATTTTTTCATTATTTCATGGGACATAGCTCTGCTTCCATTGCGCACCCTGAATATTTTAATTTGCATGATGAATTACAAATATGAAATTGCCTAAAACGAATTTTTAGCTTTTCATACAACAGATATTAGCTTAATATCTTGAAAATCTCATATCTAGGACAAAAAAAAACTGTTGTAGAAAGTCGACTTGATTAGGAAATACATCTTCACAATACTCGATACTCGAAAATCATTTGTAGACGTTAAATAAGCAAGCAGTTGTCTTAAAATACATTAACGATCTTAAAACTGTTTGTATTAAAAACTATTAAGGTTGGCACTTAAGGACTAATTTTGTTCTTAAATTGAATCTTTAACTCTTTTCCAATTAATTATGCAGGATGAGTCGAAATGCATATTATTTCAAAGCTTTACTGTTCAAAATGAAGTTATTGCATTTATTTAAAACATACGTGCCACAAAACTTAATATATTATACAACATATATAAACTATTATATAACACATATAAACTTTTATATAACACATATAAACTATTATATAACACATATAAACTATTATATAACATAATATGTAATAGTTTCCAATGAAAAACTCATAGATGTTCAATATGAGCTCCTTTTGTAACATGGCACACATCAAATCTGTAATACAGTTCTTTTCAAAACTTCTGTAACAAGTATCTGTCAATGCTGGCAACAGCAGCTGGATGCGGGTTTTCAAATCAGTGATAATTGTTGGACATAAAAGTACATATATGTCGCCAGAAAAAGAAATATGCGATTTTGGGGGAAAAGTAAAATTTCTTTATCTCTTGCAGCTGCGCCACCAACTTATAGATGTGGTTAATGTCATTGAGATAGTGCCTACATGTCCAATAGCTGTCACGGATTTTAAAGCCTGCATCGCATGTGCTGCTCCTGGAATCGACATGCTGAGGGAGGTTTGGCAAAAATGATATATGCCGAGAAACAAAATCACCCCATCTTGGACAATTAAAAAGTCTGCTTTGGGAATTTCAGTCTACTTCTTCTTTGAGTCTGCATCTTTCAGAAAGATACACCAAATACCTGTTGCACAGTAAACGTTTTTAATCTAGATTTTCAATTTGGATCACTCTGTATTTTATATTTCGTCAGAAAGATTTGACTTTTACTTCACATATCCATTAAAGCTACAAAACAAAAACAGAAAGCAACTTTATTTTTTTACTGGTTAAATATTTTAATAGTCAATAAATAAAGATTAATAAACACAAGTTATTACTATATTATTAAAAGTAAGAGATATTTGATGATAGTAAAACTTTTTGTCTAAAAATGTTGTGTTTTCAAAATATTCCAGAATCACGTAAAATATGTTTAAATATTTTATGATATTCAGAATTTTTCGAAACGCCTTTCAAAGCACTAAAAATCGTAAGTATCACGAAATTTGTTCAAACGCATTACTTCTTAAATGCAGTTAAATTCGAAATATTTATTCACTCTTATGATGCATGTAAATTTTTAACAGTTTTTGTTGCGATGATGTAATTCTCGCCTTGATATGAAGATTATCGTTGGAGAGAAAGCAATAGATATCATTTGCTGTCTTTCGAGCATTTAAGGGCGTTAAAACCATAAACGTCCAAATAAAATGGGAATTAGTATAATAAGGGCATTCATTCATGCATGTATTCATGCATTCTAAGATATCCGAGAGTAATTAGCAAAAAAAAGTATCAATTTCAATCACAAAGAGTCAATAATGTGCTTAAAATAAAAATGAAACTAACAGTTGAAAAGTGAATAAAAACGGCTCTTAATCAGCAAATTATACGGAGCAGTGCTTTTCAAACAAATGATTTAACTGAACGCTTGGGCATTAGCCAAAGCAATTTGCATTCATGAGGGATGGGAGTTTCACGGCGTCTGTCAAAATGATATTTAAAAATGCTTTCATCGTCCGAGATTTCTGGCTTTAGAAAAGGTCATGCATTATTCAATATCATTTTGCTGATTCGGGACATGGAAGCCATCAAATATTTCTCTCAGAAGTGTCACTTCTTCACATTTAACTTATTGTTTGCCTATCTCTCCCTGATCGCTTAGGAAACTGTTCATTTTATTAAATGAGTTTGTAAAAGAAATGTTCCCGAAAGAATCTTGAAAGAAAAATTTATGCCTGATTTAATGAAAATGAAATATTCATTAAAATATTCTCTTTTAATGAAATTTTAAAACAGATAGAAGAAATAACTACTGATTTCTGATCTTTGACTAAAATAACTTTTTTTTTTCGAAATTCTGGTTAAAATTTGTTCCTCAAGTGGTTTTAGGAATCTTATCCAAAAAAATAAAATTCATTTTATCGAAAATAATCTGGGAAAAGTATATTTTAGTGAATAGAAAACTTGTCAGATTCTTATAAATTTGCCAGCTTATAAATTTGCCTAAATTTTTAATTTAAAAAATCAAAAATTGTTACGATGTAGTTGAAAAATAACACGATATCAACTGCAATAAATTTTGGAAATTTTATTAGAATTAAAAAAAAAATAGAATTTTGGATTGCATTTTTAAATGTTCAGAGTCTATTTGTGAACTGTCTGAATTGAAGCAAATCATTTATAAAGTTAAATCAGGTTTATTAATAATAACGTCCGTTTTCAAAGTAACAACAAGGTTGTTTTGGGACTGACCTAGTAATTTTGAACCATGGACAATTAATAAGGAAGACACCAGAGCTGACACCCACTCTCCGAACTTCCGCACCACAGCAATTCGAGGACAATTGAACTTCGAATGATTTATAGCATACAACACTCACGAACATATCGGAACTCGCGTGGATTCGGTTTTCGAATCCATACCTTCCCGTCTCTAAAACTATATATAGAAAACAATTCTAAAAGAACATATCTCTCTAATTTTATTCAACGAATTCTCCATCTGGAAGTTTAATTTGTTTTCCTCCAGTTGATATACACTGGCATCACAAGTTAAGAAACATTTCGTAAAATACGAGAAATTTGCATTTAATACGAAAACTATGGTTCGAAATCAGTTCTGGAGAATCGTGTGACATTCAATAGAGTATCATATACATATTACAGTGAAGATTCGGTCACGAGGGCAATTAGGGGGACTACCAGAAAGGGATGAAGGCGAAATTGGAGTTTCACCCATCCTGTATCACAGAAAGCCGATAACGAGATGTAACTTTTATCACTGGTTATGGTTTAATGTGCATAATATTTACATGCATTTTCGTAAGCATAGCACAAATATTCGGGAAGATATAAATGTTTCTTTAAAAAAACCCAAATTCTTCCGCATGTGTTTTGCTTATAACATGCAGAGTTTCCATTCCAATTATTCGAAATTTGCAGAACACTTGACAATATGTTACAGAAGTATTCTATTAAAATTTAAGGTAAATACGCTGAATAATATAGGAAATATGAGAGTTTGTACTAAATACTTTTTACTGCGCATGTGCGAAATGCAGCGGAATTTTTCTTTCATAACTTCAAAGCCAGATATATAGAGCAACTTTATAAAAAAAATCCTGTTGAATCCCATTAAAATACAGAAAGCTGTCGGCATTTAAGTGAGGTGAATTTAAATTTCTCTTTAAGAGAATCTAAATGATGAGGGTTCTTGAACAAACTGATATTTTTTTAAATCTAAATCTTCGAACAATAACATTGAATTTTAGTAAAATTGAATATCCTGGATACCATGAACACTTATAAATTAAATACATTATTTAAATTGCATTTTCTGGAATACCATTCGAGAACATGAAATTTCATTCGACTTTCGTATTGATTGCAAATTTCTCGCATTTTACGAAATGTTCCTTAACTTTTGTATGCCAGTGTATTTTCCCTACGAATGGATTCCCATTTTTAACAACAATATCGGCCATTCAAAACGACAGGGATGTTAGTACTTCGTAAGTAAGAGACGCTATCCTATGCTTAAATATAGACTTGCTTTTATATACTCATAAACACGTAGTCGTAATGATATTTATGGCTGCTGTAAGAACAGGAGAATTAATCACAAGCTTCTCAGTTAAGAAGTCACTTTCAAAACCGAACTTGATTTGCTTCCAATCGGGAGGTTGACTTAACGAAAAATAAATTACTCAAGCAAAGTCCAGCTATAGATTTATCATTTCTTCTTAATCTTTTTGTACCTCTTTAAGATTTAGTTACAACTATTTATATTTTTATATTTTAATCCCAATTTTTGCAAGTTTTCTTTTTTTCCATAAACTTTAGGCCACAAGTTCAAATAAAAACGCTCTATGGTCGCAAATAAGTCTTGAAGTTGAAAGATGTATTTTGAGTCACACATATTGAAGTTAGATATATAGAATTTCAATATTTTAAATAATTATTAATAGCAACAAATTTTGATGAAGAATTCTTCCAAGTCCATCGTAATAAATGAAATTGCTTATCTGTAACGTTATGTTTTTGGCTTCATTATTTTTAAAGCAATTCAAACGACGTTGACTCCAGTTTTAGTTAATTTTTACACTACTACACTTAAACACATAATCTTTTTCCGTAGGAAGCATTCATTTACACATCCCATTCTGAAGTTTATAATTGTTATTAAGTTCTGAATCCTAGTTTTGAAGTTCTTGGTAAACACTACGTCTAGAATTAAAGATGTATTATTCTTTGATAAGGTCAACTTAGCATACAATAAGCTCTGATATGTTATATTATACGAAGGGTAGACCGGGGATAGTTGGCCCGTTTTTCCTTCTAAGAATTTTTTAAAAAAGGAAATTCAAAGTTTTTTAAAAAAATTAACTGGCACTATTACTGTACCTTCAGAAAAAATTCGCCATAGTAAAATTTGAATATATTGATTGTCATTATTAATTTGAAACCACAAACTGACACCAAGTCGCTTTGGCCAGCCTGCCCCGACAGCGGAATACGTTGACCTACTACTAGTATGAAGGGACTATCACAAAACATTCCTGTATATTATTATATTTTTTTAAGTGAAATAGTTGTGTAATTATCCACATTCTGTGTATTATATACAAATTTGGTGCATTTCTACTCGATAGGAACATCTTTTATGGTCATGAGATACAGCTTTTATGGTCATCGTCAAATACTATTGTGTAATTATAATCAAAATTGAGTCAGCATGGTTTTTCATAACACGTATCTTGCATAATAAATCTGGTGCAATTAAATCCCACATATTCAAAGATATTTCTATAACGCACATTTGTCAACGGGCATTAGCCACTAGCCTCATATCGCCATTTCTGAATCTCATGAGTGTGTGGGTTCATTCTGAAAGCATTTCAATGAACAAATAAGCTCTAAAACAGCAATATCTTTCTGACTAATATTTGTAAAAATGGAAATTAAAATTTCTAAGCAAATAAAAAAAACGATTATTTATAATTGAGGAAATTTTCTCACCTTAGTAAAAATTAGAAAATTCTAGATGGTTCTTTATTAAACGCTGCTTCTTCAGTAACGCTGATGTGGAAGAAGGAAGACGGGATGATACACACTTATCTACATTGGCAGCGTCAAATCTTGGAAAGTTTGAAAAATATCGCGATTGGACCAACGTGCCCCAATGGCCAACTTCCCCCGGTCTACCCTATATAATAATTGTTAAGATGACCTGACCTTGCGGAAAAAGAAAGTTTGGTTCCTTGCATCTCCGAGGAGATCCAACACATCATACTCATATTACTTGAATACAGTTCTTAAAAATTAAAGAAAAAATTGTATTCGTTTTTAGAAATTCAAATTTCAGTATTTTTAAAATAAACAGAAAATCTAACTTTAAACCATTAAAACCGAATATCCATAAATTTTAAGTATATTTTAGAAAGAACGAGAAACAGATTTATATACGAATGGTATTAAACATACAAAAGTAACTATTTTTCTAGGATGCAAATACTTATAGTTCATGTTTATTAAACTTCTTTTCGAGAAAACTTTTAGTCATTAAATAAATAATTATGATTAATTTATAACGCATTCAATAACTTAGGTAACTTAAGAGATGGTACAGAAGGACGTATTATTCTTATACAAAATTTAAATGTAGAAATCTTAATTTTTCTCTTAGTTTTATTGAATACCAGCAGTACGCGCACGGCGTTGCCCATCGGATCAGGACTGGGGGAAAAATGCCCACAATGACAAAAAAAAAGTTTCGAAAACTTAATCAAAACAAAAGATGCTGTTAGATTGCAAATATGCAACTACATCATTTTTCGGTTTTACCAATACTTTTAAGTAATTTATATTTTCGACACCAAAGTTTCTTTTTTATCTTGTGTCAATGTTTTAAATTCTCAACGGACTTTTTTTACAGGTTTATTAAATATCTCTATTTATCATTTTTATTTTTGTAGCAATCAACTTAATTATCAAAGGCTTTAACTTCTTATGTAATTTTTTTAATGTTTCAATGTTTATTAAATTGTAATTCACTTTTATTTCGTGGAACTATATGCTCGCCATTTTTAACGGCGGAAGCTTTTGTGTGTTAACTGTCGCGCATCACCTGGCTGGGAGAGATTCTTTTGTGCAAAATATATTGGCTTGTCTGAACGTGTAAGAAAGTTGTGCATCTGCAGGGGCCGGGGGCCATTAAGCCTTTACGGTTCTCTCCTCTGCAGAGATACCGAGAATCCAGAGGAAGAATAATAAACCATATCTCGCTGTAATCACCAGCGAGATATTTTAACAAAAATAAGCAAGAGTTTATGATTCGAAGAATTTTCAACGATGCAATTTTAAGCTGAAAATATTTGATTGTTCAGCTATGAAAAACAGGCGACAATATGTGTCATGTTGATGAACGTCTACTGCAATGTTATGTTCAGTTACTTCGCACGAATTTCATTAATGTTGAGAATATAGATAACAATTAAAAGAGTGAAACAATACAGCCAATAAATTGTGGACTTTCAATGCTTTCCAGATCTACATTTTTCTTTGGCAAAGCAACATTTTGCTTATTCTTCCGATTCCTAGTATAAAATCTCACGTCAGTTTTTAAAATTGCTTACGCATTAAGAAAACGGAATATGTTTTCTTTTTTTCAATTCTGGCTCTATTATGTATAGAGTAAAATTTCAATGAAACTATTTTGAGTTTTGATGAAAACGCTGAATTTGCTTTGTTTGTAAAGTCTGCAGCAAATTTGTTGAATTATGTGAGTTGATCTCTCTGTTTAACCATGTGCATCGTAATCAGGATAAATCTATTTGTTAAAATTGGCAGTAATTTAATATAAACAATTGTTAAATAAAAATATTTGATACAAAGCGCTTGATTTCTTTTATCTTTCAATTAGTGTCACAAATGTAATGTAATTTTGTTTCAGCAATTTCCTCCACTGTTGATCAAAGTTCTTCTATGTAGTCTAGAAAAGGTAGGTAATAACTTAAGTGAAAGTAAAAATTGTATTTTTTATTGGTATTCATTTTTAGCACCAATTGATCTTCCATAATTGAATATATTATCTATCTTTCATAATTTTGTCATAACGTCAATTGCAAATCAAATTTCTTGACTGAAAAAATTTAAAATTAAAATATTTTAACTTAATATATATTGACCACTTTAATACCCCCCCCCCAGTTTTCAACACATACACATTATTAATTTTCCCGCTTATTTTTCTTTGCGATAATGACATTTATCAGAACAGAAATGTATATATTATTGAGATGACGATGACGCAAATGTAATGATGTCACCTGCCGCAAGGAAGGTCACGCTTCAGCCATTGAAATTGCAATAATGCGTTCTAGAATGGTCCGAAGAAACTCTTGTTGTTAAATCTCACTAGCAGAAAACTGCTTGAACTGACCAGGAAAAAATTAATTAAAAAAATGAAAAAAAAGATATTTTAACCGTTCTTGTTTTACATCCGACATAAATTTCGAGTCATAAGCTGAAAAAAATTAAAATTATAGAGATTTTAGAACGTCAGATGCGATAATTTGAAGAAATCTTTATTAAAAATTACCATAAAAGTGACTATTTTTCAAAAAATTCTCAAAATTCTGTTAATTACGTTAGACGTACGAAACAAACTTCATTAAAACGGCAATCGTTTGTTATGCCCGATAGTGTAACTGTTTGTTTCTTACAATTATTCGAAGCCATGCTATTGAGAAATGAGTGCGAAAAATCACCCAAAACAACACAAAATATTAAATAAAAACTTTTCTCGATTCAATTTTAAAATTCCGGCTTCAAGGTGCATTCAGTCACCATTACGATTACCTGTGTGCTAAATTTCATGGCTGTAAGTGCGGTGGATTCGTCTGGACATCGCAAACACACACACACATACACACACACGCACGCAAACATTGCCTTTTATAAGTATATATATGCGAGATTGTACGAGAGAGTTTGCTGTGTTCAACGTTCAGAAAGACAAATGCTGCTGATCAAAATTCGTTCCCACGTTTTTTCTTCTCAAATAATATTAAACACAAAAATCGCCAAAATACTTTTTACAATAGAAAACGCATGTATTTTCAGAGTTTAAAACCATTATTGAATGCTGGTCAAGTGGAAGCACTTCAGACAGCACTTGAGACAGCATGATGGATATAGATGATAAAAGCCTACTTTATAGAGAAAAGGATCCTAATATCCATGAAGAACTTTAACTTTTTATGTTCAAAGCTTATTTTATAACATTTTGTAATTTTTTCCTGTCTTCTGAAATATACACAGATGTCTCATAGGGAATGATGGTCGACTGGTAGCACTTCAGACAACACTTGAGACAAGATGATGGATATAGATGATAAAAGCCTACTTTGCGGAGAAAAGGATCCTAATATCCATTAAGAACTTTAACTTTTTAATGTTTAAAGCTTATTTTATAATATTTTGTAATTTTTTCCTGTCATCTGAAATATATACAGATGTCTCACACTTACCTCTTCAATGAAAAAATATATATGATGATATGCATTCCCTTTTTTATTAAAAGAATTGCAAAAACGAGAAAATGCACAGATCTAACTTTCATTATTTTGCTTAAAAAATTGCCTTTGCTTATAAGAAAATAACTGATTCTGTTTCCTATCAAGAATAAGTATTGTAATAACAATTAGGTGAAATTTGTAATTATTTACAAAGAACAAATAATTTTAAAAATTTAAAGAGATTTAATAATTTTTACTAGATAATTTTCATCGAATAAGTAAAAGGCAGATTAAATAAATTTCTTGCCCATTATGAAGCTGTGAAATGTTCGTTTTCAAAAATCCGAAGAACTTTAATCCCAAAAAATATCACAACTGTGTGGTATTAATTTTAAAGTCTGTTGACATTCAGGAACATATGAAGAACCTATCAATAAATTTAATTGTTCATCAGAAATTTTAAATTGTATTTTATTAAGAAAAATCAATATCAAGTTTAAGGGATTCTCCATGTTTAATAAGTTGAGATGTCTAAAGTGTAATTTTAAAGTTTATTTTACAACCAACTAACTCGAAGTCATATGGAAGACAATCAATAGTATATTGATGTTCTACGTCATATTAGCTAAAGGTTAATTTATTTGTCAAAGCTAAAGAAAAAAATCTCTTCAAGATGGATGAAAATATGAGACTACAATGAGATTATCTTCACTCAGCTGTTTTATACTTTGTTTTCGCTTGAAAGTTGCGCAGCAACATGCACTATGCTTCTGGATAACTCACTGATTTTGCAGCAGGTAATAATTTTTAATTAATTCTGTAAAGAATCTCTAACAACACTTCAAAAGCAGGCAATTAGTGTCGTACCGAACTTGCTAGTTGAATTTCTGTTTACCAGACTTTTTAAAAGTCATCAAATGCTAAAGTAATGTTGTAAACTTTACGTTAAACACTTTAAGCAACTCTCTAATTGAATATTTTTCTCCTTCAGCACAGACAGCTTCTACTATTTTATTTTATAGGTTAAGCATCCATTTTTTCACGTTTCTTACCATCTTGCTCCGTAGCATCATTTTATAACCTGGAAAAGGCCACGATGATAAACATCATGTACCTTGGATCAGTGATCCATCGTACTAGATGTGTTTCTGATTCATGACACAAGAGGTGGCAGTTTACAGCTCTAACACTTGATGATATTTACTGATTAAGTTAGAACTTAAAACAGCATGTAGTTTTATTTTTTTTAAATTATACTTCACAAACTGGAGTATAGAGAAAATCTTAAAAACATTCTTGAAGTTTGTATTTAAAGAAATAGAATTCTTCAAAAATGTTGCTTAGAAAAAAATTCCCAGCTGCATTTATAAACAAGACCTGGATGGTATACAAAACAGGTTTCTACGAGGTACTAGTGAGTATTGCTTGATATAATTCAACTGTTCCCTACAAGATGGCAGCCCATACCGAGATAGGGGGTTAGTGATCGAGGGTACACCATGTCCAAAGTGCAATAGTCTCCCCTACTTACATTTAGTATTCACAGCTATGGACACTTTTCTTGTTATTAATACAACTGTGCTGTGATTTTCTAAATCTTCAATCCATTAACCAGATGCTGCTTTCTAATGTTGTATCATTTTCTTTTACCTAATTCAGTGATAAATAGCACCCTGCAAAAGACGACATATACATTTGCGACCCCACGATTTATAATAAAATTGATTTGTTTTGTGTGCCTGACCTACCCTTGAAGTTTTTAACTGACCTCTTCGGACATTTCCATATGTAAAGAAAATCCGCACGCTTAATCTGATCGGAATTCCCATTTATGTATTATATACAGTGTGGCCGCTAAAGTCCGTTGTCACCCCAATCATTTCTGAACGGCAAGAGCTATAGTCATAAAAGTGGAGCTAGGTACAGTAAAGTTGTCTTGAGCTACGCAAGGAAACCGCTTACAGCGCCACTTGGTGGCAAAATTCGGAGTTAGCGTTCTTATCTCAAAAGTGGTGCGATATACGGGAAAAAAGTCAATTATGAAGTTGTTTAGCATCATCGATTTAGTAAGAGAAGATACCTTACGTACAGTAATGTCAAAAATAGAAGGCGTTAAATGCATATGCCGTTGAGTGACATCCGGAATGTTTGGTTCCAACACGACGGCGCCCCTCCGCGCAAGGTATCAAATGTCCAACAGTACATTCGAGACACATTCCAACAACAAGTTATCGGGTATGGTGGTTGCGTAGAATGGCCTCCATGTTCACCTGACCTGAACCCATTGGACTTTTTTCTGCGGGGACACATCAAACAGCGAGTGTATGCAACTCCTCCACCGACATTGCAGGAACTTCGAAACTGTATTACGGAGGCTTGTGTCACCTGCCATGTTGTACAATGTGCAGCGAGAAATGCAGTCCCGTGTCCAGATGTGTATTGTTGCTTAAGGACATTTGAGCATGGCAGATGGATGAGCCTCATTTCCGGCAAGTGCAGTTTTGTCAAAGCGATCAAACAAATGTGCGTTTTATGCTTTTCATTTGTATCATTTTTGTGCGCAAGATGTTTTTGTGTAATAAATCGATGCTGCTGAACAACTTTGCAATTGACTTTTTTCCCATATTTCGTACCGTTTTTGAGATAAGAACGCTAACTCCGAATTTTGCCCGATAACGTGTTGTTGGAATGTGTCTCGAATGTACTGTTGGACATTTGATACCTTGCGCGGAGGGGCGCCGTCGTGTTGGAACCATACATTCCGGAGATCACTCAACGGCATATGCATTTAACGCGTTCTATTTTTGACGTTACTCTACGTAAGGTGTCTTCTCTTACTAAATCGACGATGCTGAACAACTTTGTAATTGTCTTTTTTCCAGTATATCTTACCGCTTTTGAGATAAGAACGCTAACTCCGAATTTTTCCACCAGGTGTCGCTGTAAGCGGTTTCCTTGCGTAGCTCAAGACAACTTTACTGTACCTAGCCCCACTTTTGCGACTATAGCTCTTGTCGTTCAGAAATGATTGGGGTGACAACGGACTTTAGCGGGCACACTGTATAGAGAGAGAATATTCAATTACCAGATGATGGAAATATCATACAGCTTCCTATGAAACCTCTGATCTCATAACACAAATAGGACAAACAATTTTTCCACTTTCTATGATGGAGTCAATTCAGGTGATGTGTCAGTGTCACGCAACAAAATTAACTGTGGATGTCATCTAAACATGAACTTGCTTCTTCTAGTGCTCAAATGCCTGTCATTAAAATCTTTGCTTACATGTCAGACAATTTTTGTAAGTAGAAAAATTACGTATGCGTTCGACAGGTTTAATGCGAGAGATAAAGATAAATATAGAACAAATATTATTAATTTCAGTTTTCATCTGAAGTTCTCTGAATTATTAAAAGCATGGACAATGAAATTTCGAAAGGAATGGTTTAAGTATACTGATTGCAGTGGCGAATCCCAAGTTCAGGTCTGGGGGGGGGGGGGGGAATACAGGGTCATAAAAATTTTGTATCGTCGTGACGGATGTCAACCCTCAAGGCTAAAGTAAACTAAAACTCTTTAACTTTACAGACTTTACTCACCTGACAATAAGAATCATAAAGAACAATGCAATACTTTCTATAATTTAATAAAAATTACAATGAAATAACTAGCCAAAAAATGTCTTCTACCGCGTCAACGCTACAAGTATGAGTGGAATGACTACAAAAATAGGAAAATTTTCGAGCCTGTCCAAGCCAGAAAGCAATGTTGAAACGTTTTTATTATTTTTTTAAAAGAGGGAAATTAAGAAAAAACAGTTTTAAGGATTTTAAATAGTATCAAGAATTGTGGCTTGGCTCTGGGGGGGGGGG